>VHKM01000398.1:817500-1182156 GCA_007210695.1 Neogobius melanostomus
GCAGTTATAGATCAATGTTGCATTTTCTAACCAAGATAGTGATAAAGATGTGTTTGAGATTATTACGAAAAGCCTGATTCCCGCTCTAACAGTTATTCCAAAGCCAATGTGGCAAAGTCACACAGTTCTTGTCGGGCGTATTGTTGTCCTCGAGTGTTTCCTCAGGGTCAGGGATTGAGATAAGTGTCGCTTTATGTACAAGGATCCTGAAAAGGAAATGCATGAAGTCGTTGCAAAACGGGCTCCGAGTGAGACCCATGTTGAGGGTAATTTTCATCATCCTGTTTCCTGTTCTGATGAAAGATTCAGGACCCTCTGGTGAGTCCACTTCTCTGCGCACAGACAGAGAGCTCTCAGCGTTCTCGAAAATTACATCAAATTATTAAAAGTATCCTCGACTGTCACTGTGTCTTAACTCAACTCATGCCTATCCACTTCATCAGACCTTCTTGAATTGCACTTTATCTTAGAGAACATTAAAAAAACAAGGCAATGGGATGAAAGTATCAGGATGACTGAGCCTGAGCAAAATACTATAGGATGATTTCACATTTTCCATATTCTTTTACCAAGATAATACAATGTTTCAAGGAGAGGTAGGATCAATAAAAAAAATAATTAAGGAAGAGTGTCGCTGCTTGGAATGGTTGTCATTCTATTGCTCAAAATACAGAAAAGAGAATCAGGGTAGGCGAGCTATGGATCTGAAAGAAATATTTTAATGGTGGCAATTTGTTACTTGCTTTGTACTAGACATCGTACATGAAACGTGACCGTTGTTGTATTTGTGCTTTATTATCTGTTAATTATACGAACAGTTCAAACAGTGGTTTGTAAGTTTGGTCTGTGTTGATAAGCCGCTTTTGAAATGTAACAAGTTCTCTTTTGTCAATGAGGCTAATCACAATACGATGCTGCTAATTGACAATGTAATTTGCTATAAGATTAAGTTAATTCATGAAAGGGTGCACACGCTTGTATGTTGTGTGTATGTGTGCATCCAGCAGGGGTCGTGCATGTGACTGATCACGGTTTTAGAGATTTTATACTTGTTTATCAAATTACCATGAACCAAAGAATATCTTGTGTGTGTCCCGCTGCCATGAGTAATTATCATGATTACTATGTCAATACTAATGCTGTTCCCATCATTATAGCATCTAGAGTGATATTTCTGTGCTTCTTTGTTTAGATCTGAAATGAAAGTTGATTTATGAACCTGTGATGAGCATCATTTACAGAAAAGCTCTTAATTTAGACCCCCGGCTTCATTCATCTCCACATTCAGACACTGTTCCCGTAATGTATCCTCATTACTGCCCCAAACTCATACATTTGTACGGCAGAGCGTATTCACTGGGCTGTGATGGGGGAGCAGCATTAGCATTTGTCCTTGGGGTTAACAGAGGTGTGAAGCATAAACGCGTGTTCAGGTGATCGAGATCAATGTAGAGGCCGGACGAGACGTTTCATATTCAGACACAAACTTGTTTCACATTCAGCTCTTTCTCTGGGTCACTGCTCTTCAAACGCCAGTGTTCAGTTCGTCAACTAATACATTTCGTCATCATTTTGGTCAGTGATTAGTGCATTATGTTATCGCTGACTAAAAGTTAAAAGTAGTTCATGATTCATTCCTCTGATGGAATCTTAAAGGATCTGTATCATGCTATTTTAGCCATTCCAAAGTAAAGTATAGGCATATATATGATATATTGTACCTCTATCACTATGGAGTACTCATTTTTGAGAGAAATATAAGTATTTTTGGGGGTATTTTCCCGACCCGGAAGACAAGACGCTTCGATTCAGTTAACTCCGCCCCTCTCTCCGCTCATTCCACATTTGCAGTATTATAAATATAAATATTGCTGCAAAAAGTGAAGTTACTTCACATAATGCAGTTATAAGGAGTTGACACGTGCAACACAGTTTCATAAATGGCTAACACACACGCTAACACACAGGCTAACACGCGTTTTGATTGACTCACCGCTCAGCATGGCCTCCCCATCGTCGGGTGTTTACGTTATGGCCCTCGTGTTGGTTATAAAAGTTAATCCACTTTGATTCTGGCCAAGGTTTACCAAGCATCCATCAGGTTGGTTGATATAGTAGCTAGCTTAATCCCGGAAAGAAATTCCAACTTCTGGCTAGTGCACTCTTCTTTAGGAAGGTTGAAAAGTCCTGTTCCTCTCGTAGCCAAACGCGCATCCGTGACATTATCGGTAAGAAAAAAGAACAGGCGGTGTCCAGAGTAGGTTAGAAAGAGCTCAGTCTTCAAAAACAACACTTATGCTCAGATCCATGGCTCCTCCAGCCGTGGGTGCGCTTGATTAGCGTCGTGGGACAGCACAGACGCGTCGGAGAGTTGCTTTTTTTTTTTTTTTTTTTTGAAAAAAAAAAAAAAAAAGTTTTATAAATACAAATCAGGCCGTAAGGCATTACATTACAGACGTAGAGCACTTCCGTTCCGCTGTGACGACACAACTGAACAGCTCAGTCGTTTACCAGGAGAGGGTGGAGCAGCTGCTCAGAGAGCAGGATTCAGGAGGATTACTTAGAACTGCGTGAATGAAGCCAAAAACCGCTCTGGGGGTGTTTTTGATAAGGAAATAGCATAACAACATGGCTAAAAACTCAAAAAAGTCGATTTTGCATGATATAGGACCTTTAAGAAATGCAACAGATCTTTTTTTTTAAGGGTGAGGCAATAAAAGTAAAGTATTTGGGTAGTAAAATGAAGCCTGACCTGTATTCAGTCGGCTAAATGGAGTTAATGTTTGTTGACTAAGTTCAGGAGCAGGACCACACCTCAATCAATCAACCTCTGCATACCAACCAATCCTGCATTCACCTCACCACGCCTCTAATTAACCACAAGCTATTTATACTCACCAGGCCAAGCCTTCATTCCTGTCTGTTTGAAACTGTCGACCCCACTCTCCCTCCCTCTACATCTGTTTTATTTTTCAGCACTGACTCTCCTGCTTCAGGGGGGGTCCTGAACAGCTGGGCTCATTCGAGACGGAGCCCCCACCCACAGTCTCGCCCAGTTCACTCTACAATCTTAAACTCAGTTAAATTCTTTAATCGCACTTTGTTGTGTCGTGGTCCTTGCTAGTGAAATTTACATTATTGTCGACTAAAGCTAAATAATAATCCGTCAAAAGACTTACCCCCGGCTCACATTAAATCCGGTTACGGTCCGGTACTGGGTAGGCAATCTTAGAAAGTCATTCAAACCAATGTTGCACACTCACACTGCTCCGTGAAGTCCGGGTCCGGCCACCAAGGCCATCCGGCGGCAACGGAAAGAATCCGCAAGAAGTCTATTTTTGCGGAGACCGGAGCCCCAACGGATCAAGCTGACAGAAAAACACGAGCCAATCAGGAAGTCAGGTCTCGTGAGAAAAGAAGATCCGGTGTATTTCAAAATAAAATCTGTGCGCTCACTACTTATTTGGTCTCGTTTACCACCTGTACACGCGTGTAACGTCGGAAATGTAAACATTTCTCCATTACCAGTGACACAGGGGCACTAGTGTGTTTCAAAGCATCCACTTCACTGGGGAGAGTCGTTGTTCTGGCAAATACGGCTTTTGTTTACAAAAAATACCTATGGGGCTACTTATCACGTGAACTCACACCAAGAGGGAAACTCACGTGCACTTCTGTTCTCGCCGGTTCTGTGCCTGGCGCAGCGTCTGGTGCCGGAGCTGGCGGAGCCACAGTGTCAGCCGGACTCACTGTGAGTGGTAGTTTGGGGCAAACCCGGACCAGATCAGGACCGAACCCGGACCGTAGTTAATGTGAGCCGGGGTTAAACTTAAAAAAAAAAGTATTCAAATGATCTCTTATCTTATTAGTCCTGGTTTACTCTTTTTTTTTTTGTTCTTGCTCCTGTCTCCTGGTTTTGACTTAAAGCCCTTAAGTTAATGCAATTTTGGACAATCCAAAAGTGACCCCACAGTTTAAGTTTTAATTGTATTACAAAACAGTATTAAAATCAACAACCCAGGATATTTTATCGAGTGCTAAGTGTGATATACGCTACCAAATAAATGTAGACTTTATCATTTATCAAGACTAAAAGCAAGTGCAAGCTGGGAAATAATAGAATACGCTATTTTGTGGGCATTGTGCACCAAATTTAGGCAAGGCAAGTTTATTCAAAAAACACAAGGTAATTCAAGGTGCTTCACAGCATGACAAGACTCAGATCAAATCAATCCATAAAACATCAATACAAAACTTACAGTAAAAGGCAACAGCGCAGATAAAATACTTTCATTTCATCTGCACAGGTAAAAATAACAGTTTTCAGCCTGGATTTGAACATTGTCAGAGTTGAAGCCTGTCTCACATCCTCTTCCAGATTGTAGCTTTAGCCTCACCATGTTTAGTCCTGACTCTTATGTGTAAATGAGAGAATGCTGTGTGAGTAAAAAAAATGCACAAATGACTGTGCTGCCGTTGACCCAGGTTGTATGGAGAAGATTTACGCTGATTTTACTTCATGCACTAGAAAGCTCATTTCTATATTTGCATCACTGCTCTGCCTCCTGCCTCTCCCTGCTCCAGTTTCTGTTCTGTTTTTGGATCAGAGGACAAAGAGAACCACCATATGCTTTTCCCACAAAACGGCTCAGTCTGCCTTTGTGGAAAGTCATCTCTCAACTTAAATATCTAATGATTAAAATACGCAGGAACTTGCACTGCTGCCATTTTTCTTTACGAAACACCGTACAAACTCTACTTTTGAGCACGTTGTAGTTGGGGGACACTTTGGGATTTGTGTTGTTTTATCTTTTGACGCAGCTATATTTGGCTCTGCTTTGTTGCGCTCTCCAGACAACATCCTTTCATGCTCAAGTAATACTTCATTCATTATTTAGTGCTAACGCTTCACAAACAAAAGGCAATTTGGATAATTAGATTTCGCAGCCTCACAGGCCCTTTACCAAGCTGCGCAGGTTTTATATCGTCTGCAATGGCAAAGACCTTGGTTTTGCTTTGTAATTACATCTATAGCTTCTGTGTTTATGATCAGCTCCATTTGACGGTAATTTACATGTAGGTTTTATTGTTGCGGGCCGGTTGTAAAGCTGTGAAACTTCAGAGCATAAATCTTGGTTAAGGCTAAAGCACCTGTCGTCTTAGAACAGGATGTGTAACACCTACAGTAACTACACGTAATAGTTAGACCTGCAGTGAACATGACGTGATCACTTTTTTACAACCTGTAATTTATGCGTACAGTATTGTCACAGATTTTGAAAAAACAAAACAAAAACATTACTCACTGCAAAATAAACCATAATTTGCCGGTGGGTAAAATCTGTGGGTAAAATACAGCTTCTTTACTTTATAATTTACATAATTTTTTATGGCATGATGATATTATTTCAATGTTTTACCAAACATTTCAAAACACTACATTGTCTTAACTTTGAGCTAAAAAGGTTGAGGAATTTCACCTAGAAATACTAAAGAAGGAGCAAAACTGAACTAAATCAGGAAAATTGTCTCAATGATTTGGCGTTAGATAATGGGGATTTATGCACTGATTTCAAAGACACATCCACTATTCATTTAATACTCGTAGGTTACGAGAGGGGGATGGTTTTTTGGTTTGAATTTTCTCTTCTTTACATTAACATCACGTGCAGCCTCCTGCATCTTATTAAGCACTCGCAGGACAAAATTCCAAACTGTTTCTCCCACTGTGAGTTAAACACTGTCCAGCTCCCGAATATATCGATGGTCCTGCTCTAGCGCCAGTATTAACAACACCAGCATGTATCAGAAAATATTATAACTGGAGGTAAAGCTTGGGAGGGACCACTGCTGTACATAACATCCCATGGGAGTCTGTCCAGCCCCTTACTGCGGCAAGTATGAAGCTGAAGATTGCACAGAGCCTGGGCTCTATGTCTTCCATCTTTGGCAATGGGGGAAATCTAACCCTGGGAGAACATGCAAATTCCACCTAAACACCTCCTATGGCCACTGAATCTAATGCAGTTCCTTCATAGTACTCAGAGTACTTTCCTTATGCCACAAATCATGTATTTATTTGTGATCTTAAACATTTAAGATGCAAGGCAGTTTGAAATGCAGAGTGCAGCACTTGCAGAGTTGGCAAATACAGGATCTTGCTGTACACACAGCTTTGGCAGCCAGAACATTTTCTCTTGCTAACAGTTCACTATTGTTGACCTCATTCAGTATAGATAGATGTTTGGACAGCATCCTCCCACCATTTTCATTACAATATTAGACAATCAATCTTAGTGCGATCAATACTTTCAGGAATGTTGTATTTTAGAGTTTAAAAAACAATTAGTGCTTGGCGAAAACACACACATTTCTTTGCCCACATATTGATCGATGTTGATATTTGATTCAATTTCTTTTATTTAAACATTACAAACAGATAAATATAGTTTTTATGGTTTATGAACATTGAACATAAACAAGATGGACCTTTGAGATCTCTCCACTCCAGCACCATTTAACACACAATTCCTTTTTTAATCCAACAAATTCCAGACTAGGTGCTGTTACTGAAACAGGAGGCTGTTAACCTGATGATTAAAAAGCACTTAACGATAATTGAGATGATCCAATGTTAAGACGATGATTTAAAACTCCAGACATCACCACCATGAGAAACTTAAACAAACATGTGGAGAACACATTAACTCCACACAGAAAGGCCCTGTCCTTCTTATTGTGAAGCAAGAGCGCCAACCAGAACGTCATGCTGTCCGGATGAAACTGCAAAATGAAGTGTAAATTAAAAGCATCGATTTCAGATTTAATGTTCCCCTAGATTCAAATTCAGAAAACTTTATTGATCCCAAAGGGCGATTCATTTGTAGCAAACCTCAGAACAGTTAACAAACACATCACAAACAGTTCAGGCAAGAGTAAAAGCTCAAGGATCAACAACAATAGTTCCATAACAATAATATGTAAATTATGGTAATATTGAAACGTATGGTTCTATCTGATATTTTTGTCAAAATGTATTTATTCATATATGTTTGTTCTGTACACCACAATGTATCAACGTTTTGCAGATTTTGGTCCATTTTTTAGGTTTATATGGACAAAAACAAATAACCCATTTCCATTTTGTTCTATGACTGCTCAGAACTTAAAGCCTAGATATCTCAAAACTACTCAGAATGCAGATAAAACCTTGTAGTACTTAGGGGATGAAAATACTTTTGAGTTGTTGTACGTACAGCTTCACTGTTGAATATCTTTAGGCAGCTTTTCATCGTGTCTCTTAATCGGCCTTGACATCCGCTCTCTGTATAAACACAGGTATTGATTTATTCATCTCTCCTCCTGTTTTGCCGCAGGGCGCCTTTGCTCCGTCTGAAGTGTCGGTCCTGTAGCCGGGCTCTGATTGGACAGCCACAGCCCTCGTCTCCCTGAGGAGCACCATGACCCAGGAGGGGCAGGCGCTGCCCTCTCCCGCCCCGCCTGAGACACCCCTGGAGCTGGATACAAGCGCCGCAGACTTCCCTAACACAGAGACTGAACCAGGAGCGAGGGATGGGGCGGAGGAGAGGAGAGAGGGATGCACTGATGGGACAGAAACAGAGGATGGGACAGGAGAGGGGAGCGGAGACGTGAATTCAACAGGACAACAGGAGGTCAGACCAGAGGAGGGAGAGGACATGGCACCGAGTCAAGAAGAAGCACTTACGCAACAGGACGACAGGTCAGTGCTTTTTACTCTGCTTTTACATAACAAAAACTATGATATTTGTGTAGCTATGTGACGTAGGTAGACATCACCCTGGACAGTTAGATGATGCACAGCTTGACCAAAAAGTCGCCACAAAACAAAAGTCTATAATATTCCGTTTAGCTTTGGTTATAGCACACATTCGTTGTGGCATTGTTCCAATAAGCTTCTGCAAATTCAAAAAAGGGGGGGGGGGGCTTGAGCACCCTCCCCTTTTGCTCCATGTCCCTGAAGCCCCTTTTCCCTGCATACCTTTTATTTATTTGTATTATATTTTGTGTATCCAAAGCTTTGCCACGGTTCTTATCATTGGTTTTGCCCCAATAAGCCTTATTAACTTATATTAATAAATCAAATCAGAAATGAACATGCACCTCATTAGTTCATGTGTGTTTTCAATGCTCCGCCCACCGGCCCTGCAGCAGAGAGCGGCGCTCAGAGAGAGGAGGAAGTGAGAGCAGAGGCCTCTCCTGCACAGAGCAACAATCTCCACACCTTGTGCTTAAGATCACTCTTTATTTTTTATCAGTCGGCCTCATAATCATGAACCAATGAGGTCAACAAGCCGACAGTTTTGTATGTGATCTAAAAATAAACCTTGTGTCAGACGCGAGCGCCATTTACCGCTTGTGTCACAATATTTCAGCTCTTTCAGTGATGTACAGTAGTGCCCTTTTTTATTTTTTGAGCTCCTGCCCCTCTGTAGCTCTCTGCACGGCCCTGCCTATGAATCCTGGCATTGTCAGTTTAGAATATGATCGTCCCATCGAGGAATGAGAAATCCATAGATGGAATAACCTGATGATTCAGGATGTTCAAGCAGTCACCTGATGGCTTATGCTTTACTCCTTACTCTTCTGTTCCATACATTTCATCATAAAACATAAATCACTATCAACACCGAGCAGGGTCAATTTGGCGCCCAGGGGCAAGACGGTCTGAAAATCAGCGACGTTGTAAATGGCGGGATTATTGGGTTCAAAAATTAAAGCGCAATTCGGCACCCCCTCCAGCAGATGGCGCAATAGACAGCCACCTGGGTCGCCTATGCCCTGACACCAAGGTGCCCAAAGTATGAAATGTCAACATTAAAATTGCCCTTACTTTCTCTCCTGTAAAGTTAAAGAGGGGGTATTATGCTTTTTTCAATCACATAGCACCAGTCTATAGCATACTACAATGATGACGTAACCTTCTGTTGGTCTGTATATGCAGTAAATTAAAATAACTGCCTTGAATAAAATTGCTCTCTCAAAATGGCTGTACTGAACGTCTTGAAATAGGCCTCTGTCTCTTTAAGAAGCTTTCCGACACGCCCCCTTCAGCACACTGCTGTGGCATCTAAACAACACTACTGTGCGGGGAGGGGCTCTGCTGAGCTGAGGAGCAGTGGTTGGTGGCTTGGCTGGTGACAAAAGGTCCAGAGGCGTCTCCAGGAGGTGGGGGCGTTCCTAGGAGGACTGAGGCATAGCTACACCTAAAATGGCTGCCGTCTAAGTTTTTACTGATTACTCAAAAATATGTGAATGAGCCAAGGCAACACTCCAGGCATGTGTTTAATGAGGGAATGACATAATAACATGATATAAAGCTTGAAAAAGTCGATTTTACATAATACCCCCCCTTTAACAAAACAAGACCGAGAAATGCCGTCATATGGTCAGGAATTGTTAAAGTAATTGCAGCAGTTTTACTTATTAAAGATAAACAATGGGATGATTGTCTCGGAGTAGAAATCACGGAGTATTTTTGGCTCATAATTACCACATCACCATCACTTGTCTTTCCACAATAAAATGACTCATGCCAGGTAATAACTCTGGCTCGTAACCACGGCCGGCACAAGTCCATAAACAACGAGACTTTCGGACGCTGTAAATTTGCACAAAAGTCGAAACGCATGAGAAATGTGTTCAGATTGAAAACCCGTAATGTAATGACCGTGTTGATACTTTCTAATAACATCAGCAGCCAATGTCAGATGCTGTTATGTTGCAGAGTTTTTCCACCGATTTGCTTGTACATAATTAGCCTAAAGCGCTTCACTTGCAAGAATTGAAAGCGGCAACAAATGAGCTCTGAGCTAAACAAACACAGGCAGTCGTTTTGACATTTCCAAAACGCTGGAAACGTGCTCCGAAATTACTTTGCGTTGACCCAAATTTGGTTAGCAGCTAAAGGCACGTATCACATTGTGGTATGATTAAAATGCTTTAAAATCTCTGAATACGATGCAAGTAGAGGGAAATAAAATGAGTGAATAGCTGTTTTTTGTCGGGGAAATGTCAGTCGACCAAAGCGTTTCACTCGGTGCGTATCGTCTTGATGACAGAAGTGAAGCCGCGCTGGTTTGACAGGCGGACGAGATGTGCAGTGGGCTTTGTAGTCAGTGGGACAGTACCTTTTCATCCTCCTTCAATTGTCAGCGGGTCCATTCAAAGCTGAGATTACTCTCCTATTCGCAGACCTCTCCCGGTCTTTATTAAAATGAATATAAATTACTTCGTGGGGATGCTGTTTCAAAAGGCCAGGGGGCTTATGCTGTTTGCTATTGTCACATATCAGAGCTGGAAACGTTTCTACTCTTTTGGTTTATGACAAGAAAGGAAAAGGGTTAGGCATGAGTCCATCAGATGATAGATGATCTGGAGATAAAGTTAGGTTTCAGACATGTAAATGAGAGAATGATGTGTGATCAACTTTTGCACTTGCTACTCATTTTTACACAACTCTTAAATGAAAAATAAATAAATAAATGCAAATCCACAGTTACTGTTAACATGGAGTAGGGCTGGGCGATAAAATTGCATCTGTCAATCCATGTCCTCCTCAGGTGCGCCGTGCGGAAACAACACCAGTGGAGAACCCATCACCTGCTGCGTGTTGAGTTTTAAGGCAGTACTAAGTAACTTGTTTACCTTAATAAATCCTTGTCGGGATGATTGGGGGGTCTTTCGTCTTCCCCCTGGTGTCTCTGGCCAGAAAACCACAATTGCAACTTCGCTGCCACCGGGTCGGATTCACCAATACACACTAATAGAATCACGAAGAAGGAGCTAACAAGCTAACGGGCAAAGCTAACTGCGGGCTAGCACCACTTAAACAGTATTTACAGCCAAGTTTGAGTGAAAAAAATGATCTCCATCATGTAATTTGATGTACAATATCCCTCTGTCCCTTTGTCTTTTCTGTCAGCGTAGTATTTACTCTCACGGACAATTAATGAGTAAAAAAACGCAACATGCTACGACACCTGCAGTGGCGCTTATGACCTCTAGGGGCATGTGTTACTTAGTACTGCTTTAAGAGTGCGCGATGGAGTTTTCTTCCACTAAAAGAGTTTCTCCCCGGTCTGCTCCTTCCCTCCTGCTCTTCTCTCACTCTGAGAAGGGGTTTGTCGCATATATCATGTACAAACTCTGAACTCCGCCCCCTTTCCCCTTTCTGTGAGTCTCCATAGAGACGGCTGTCAACGAATCGAAATATCGGGTGGACTCTGAGCAGTTTTCTTCATAATGAAAGATTAGGAGACCCTTTTAAGTTTATTTCCAATAGAATAGATTAAAATTGTAATACTGAGCCAAGATCGCCCCGCCCTACCATGGAAATATGCCATGCAAACATTTTCCATAGACTACCATTAGCTAAAACAATATAAACAGTGGAATTAAAACCTGTGGAACAACTCCATCAGCTGCTGAGTCACTGCTGGTAAATCCATCTAACTCCCTGTAGTGCTCAAATGTTTTAACGTGGACAATAACTCCAGTACTTTACCTCATAAAATCTCCATTAGTTTATTATTGCTACAAATCCTATGATGCTTAGCGATATGACATCATGATCCTTAACTCTATTCACAGACAAACTCTTTGGTTGCTGTTAATTTACAAATCTCTCTCTGTTCTTTCTCTTTATTGAAACAGCTGCGCACAAAGGGAAGCAAGAGGAGGGGGTGGGATAGGTTTGTGAGAAAATCAAGAAGTTAAAACGGCTGGATATTTATCAGTTGTTTTAGATCAATATCGCATTTTCTGACCAAGACAATGAAAAAGATGTGCTTGAGATTATTACTAAATACCTGCCAAAACACAATACCCGTCATTCCAAAGCCAATGCAGCAAAGGCAGTTCTTGTTGGGTGTATTGTTGTCCTCAGGTGTTTTCTCAGGGTCACGGATTGAGATAAGTGCAAAATAAACCATAACACCCCCTCCTTAATCCTTGTACTTAGCTTTGAAATCTGAGTCTGGTTCCTTTCGCTGACGAGTCTCTGTCTGTTGTCGAAGGTTGGCCAACGGTGTCGGGGAGGACGAGGATGACGCGGGCGAGGACCCTGCGGCGGAGGAGCAGAGGGGACCCCTGGACTCTTTCAGCTCCAACTTCGAATCCACGGTGGAGCAGGCAGACACCGAGGTCGAGGATGACGAAGAGGACGTCGCGCAGGAGGGCCCCGAAAACCAGGACACGTTCAGCTCCGCCTTTGAGGAGATCGTGGAGCAGGCGGGGACACACGAGGACGAGGAGGAGGCGGAGGAGGAGGACGTTACTAAAGTGGACAGTAAAGACGGGTTCAGCTCCACGTTCGAGCGGATCATGGAGTCCGCGCTGCTCCGGGGCGGGACGTGCTACAGCAGCCTGGACTCTTTGGATGTCCTGTCTCTCACTGACGAGACGGACAGCTGCGTGAGCTTCGACGCGCCGCTGACGCCGCTCATCCAGCAGAGGGCGCTGATGCAGTGTCCCGAGCCGCTGGAGCTGGAGCTGGCCACGGTGCAGGAGCAGGACGGTGCGGAGGCAGGTCTGGACGTCCTGGGGGCAGAGGCCGGGGTGATGAGGTCGTCCCCCCTGAGGACCACCATCCCGGGCAGCAGGTCGGAGTTTGTCCTGAGCCAGCCGGGACGATGGGCGATTCCCAACGGGTACCACTCAGAGGAGCCGGGGACGATGCAGGGGGCCATGCACAACTCTGTCAGGTAAGACATGGATCTTTGCTCAGTTGGTTGGTTTTGATTTCGTTACTTGAGTAAAAGTACAGACATGATGCACCGATCCGATACTGGTACTGGAAAAATAGGATATTGGGTATCGGCTACAAATAAACGATACTGAACCGATACCAGTTTTGGCTCTGACCGCTTTAAAAACACAACTTTCACTGACTAAATCTAAGTGAATATGGGCATGCTGTATATCATTTTGAAGCTGGAGAATTCATTCGCTGAGTAAGTTTTAACCTCGACAAATGTATTTTTGATCACCACGCAAAATGGTGCGGTTAGCGTCAGTATGCTAAAGCTAGCGGGAGCATGCTAATGCTAACGTTAACTAATTAAAGAGATATTTCAGGATTTTTGACATTGGGCCTCATTTCCTAGTTAGCCAGCATGTTGTTGATGTCTGGAGATATTTTTTCTTAAATTCATGCAGTTCTTATATTTGAAGAGTCTAGTGGCGCTAGGCTAGTGCAAGGCTAAAGCATTTCTATGGTAAAGTCTAGCCTGCATTAAAAACAGTCTGACCCACTCCACAGTGCACCTGAGGTAAATCACTTATAACGCCAGACTAACCATATAAATGTCTGTGTTAATAGAATAATGTTTGAAATATAACTGACCTTGTATCACATGAATTACCGCATTTTGAGGGACTATTTTCTCGCAGATCACTCCACCGCTGCGTTAGCTTACAGCCACGAAGCTGATGCTGCTCAAATATAAGTTATTTTAAATGCAAAATGGTTAAAATTATTCTATTAACACAGACATTTATATTGTTAGTCTGGTGTTATAAGTGATTTACCTCAGGTGCACTGTGGAGTGGGTCAGACTGTTTTTAATGCAGGCTAACTGTTACCATAGAAACGCGTTAGCCTTGCCCTAGCCTAGCGCCACTAGACTCTTCAAATATAAGAACTGCATGAATTTAAGAAAAAAATATCTCCAGACATCAACAACACTCTGGATAACTAGGAAATGAGGCCCAATGTCAAAAATCCTGAAATATCCCTTTAAGGCTGGAACAGAAACTATGGTACAAATAAAGTAGCCTAATAAAATAAAATTGGCCACTGCTGTCGTGGCCAAGGGTTTGTATTTTTATTTAAAAAAAAATAACTGATCTAACATGATCACTTCATATGAGTTGTTTATATTAATGTAACCTATGTAAGACAAAAAAGAGACAAAAACACGATAAAAACGTGTCGACAGTGCATCAAAAAAATCATGATCAGTTTTGTAAGTTCCAGTCCAGAAGCTTTTAGATTTGGGTAAAGCCGAACTCTAGAAAATGTAAGGTGGCTGTGGCCAGTGAACACTGGCTGTGAAGGCAAACAAACTCTTATAGAAAGTATTCATGTTTCCCCTTTGATGCCTTCATTTAGTCTTTACAGTGGAAGCAAAACTTTGGCATAATCCAGCAGCATTTTGACTCACCACCGACATTGTTTATTTTGCATGATCATTATCTAGGCGTTCATGAGTTCACTGTCTTTTTAGTAGTTCAACCCTCTAAAAACTTGATATTATTTCTTGCTTATTCATATAACTTACTTACTTTGCAGAGCTGTACTGTGATCTAGCTGCTATACTCTCTCTCCATCACTAAACATTGTCATAACACATGAAGTTAAATGTAGCTGTTTCTGAAATATAATGCCATTTTCTTTGCGGAGAAGTTGCTATTTCCCAACTCAGTGGTTTGAAACAAATATAGACGCTTCTGGGGTGTCGCCTATTCGCCGAAATAACAATACACAAACCTACATAAACCACGCTTATGTTGTTCTTGGCTTTGTTTTAAATGCATGGTGTGAGAAGTCATGCGGCACTGTGGCGTTCGGAGACTCTATGCTGCAGTGGAGTTGATATAGTAGGTGTCTCGCTCGGAACAGCAGGTGGTGAGGAGCTGGAGAGAGAGGTGGGGGCGCAGGAACAGTGCGGATGGGGGGGGATGGTATTTGTGAAGGAAAAGGTCGCAAGTGTCCAGTACATATAGTTCAGATGGTACAGAAATCCTACAGACGAAGCATGCAATCTGTAGCTTCGTCTTATGGCTATAAAGCAGAAAAGAAGAAGAAAGATGCTTGGCTACAATATCAAACCCACTCTACATCACTTCAGTAACTCATTTCTTAACATATAAGAGAAGGAGGCGATTTCTGTTATCAATAGCTAACACAGCGATTTGACTGACAACAAAAGTATAAATGAGAAATGGAGATGCATGGCTTCTACACCGACTCAAACTGAGCACATTAATTCATTGACACATATTTGACCCCTGATTCGCGTAATATTAGTTCTCAAAATCATCTTTGGGCCAAGAGGTTCCATGCTGAAGGGCCAGATTTAATATAACACACGCTCACACGCCCTAATATTTTGTTGTAGCGCCTTTAGCTTTGATTACAGCGCACATTCGCTGTGGCATTGTTTTAATGAGCTTCTGCAACGTCAAAAGAAAGATAGATAGATAGATAGATAGATAGATAGATAGATAGATAGATAGATAGATAGATAGATAATAATAATGCATCGGTTTTATATAGCGCTTTTCTGGACACTCAAAGACGCTTTACATTGCATTATTCATTCACTCCTTACTTGGTGGTGGTAAGCTACTATTGTAGCCACAGCTGCACTGGGGTAGACTGACAGAAGCAAGGCAACCAGTCTGCGCCATCGGCCCCTCCAACCACCACTCACTCACTCACTCACTCACTCACTCACTCACTCACTCACTCACTCACTCACTCACTACATTCACTCACTCACTCACTCACTACATTCACTCACTCACTCACTCACTACATTCACTCACTACATTCACTCACTACATTCACTCACTCACTCACTACATTCACTCACTCACTCACTCACTCACTACATTCACTCACTCACTCACTCACTCACTACATTCACTCACTCACTCACTACATTCACTCACTCACTCACTCACTACATTCACTCACTACATTCACTCACTACATTCACTATAGGCTTCCTGGTGTTACCAAACGGTCTCCCATCCAAGTACCAGCCAGGCCCTTCCCTGCTTAGCTTCCAAAGTCTGACGGGGTTGGGCATAGCAAAGGCGGTATGGCCACATAGATAGATAGATAGATAGATAGATAGATAGATGGATGGATGGATGGATGGATGGATAGATGGATAGATAGATAGATAGATTACATGTTTTCTAAAACTGTATTAATCCGTTAGGAGCTTCATTTGTGGAGCAGCATCACTCTTAACAGTGCACATAAAAAATAAAGAGACAACATTGAACGGTCAGTCGTACATGATATATGCGACAAACCCCAGCAGGACATTATTAATCACTGCTTTAAAAAATCACTTGAGTTCAGTAGCCTAATAGAGGCGGGTACAAAACTGGACTGTGCACTTTGTTTTTGTAAAGGCAGTGACCTGAACCGGCGACCAGAGGCGAGTGGGCTGTACTGACTGAGCGATCTGTTGTCCTTTAGATCCAGTGTTGCGTTAATTTTTCACCAAGATCTTGCATCGATGACGGGAGAGTGTGACCACTGCGCGAAATGCTCTCCAGCACATCCCAAAGATTCTTAATGGACTCTGTGGTGCCGTCTCATGCTCCGTGAATCACTCTTTCACAATGTGAGCAGTGTATTTTTATTATTTATTAGAGCAACATTAGGTGACGTAATATCCATACTGCAGGAAATCAATGAGGTCTACCATCTGACCGAGAGGACTTTTATTGTTTTTACATTGTCATTATAATTAACAAAGCCTAACTGAAACATGTGGTAACAATTTGGTTAACATTTTCCAAGTTTAGTTCATTTTAGCTTGGATGGATTGTGATTTACAATGTTTTAAGTCTTTTTTTTTTTACACAGTTTCATGAAAGATACTGCTTGTACATTTTTTCTCTTTAAATCCAATTGACTATGGGAAATGGCTGCGTAAAATACTACAATCATACAGTTATCACAATATTTATGACTGGTATTGAATATCATAGATTTTGCCCATATTGTGCAGCCCAAACATGGAGGCAGTGCTGTTTTTGTTGCACTTTTGAATGATTTGATATTGAAAGAATTGATGATCACTCCCACACTCTCTGCCCCTTAATGTCGCTGTGTGCCTTTGCTTGGTTTTGATTAAATAAGTGCAGAAAATGTGTAATGATGTTCTCTGGCTCAAAGGCAGGCACAACTATTTCGTTTTTACCAACCAATCTTTACAAAAGGCAGCGCCGCACACTGCGCTCATGGAATCCATACCATTCAATTGAGCGGAGGCTTGTTTTGATCTTTTTGGAGGCGAAGGGGAGAATCTGCTACTGCACGACTGTTCTTTAGTGCGAAAATGACTTCACACCACATACACAAATGGAGGGGGGAGAAAACAATGTGGGAATTGTGTTTTTATAGACTCCGAGGAGCTGTTGAACAAATGTTAGAGAGTTCACAGTGATTCAGCTGGTTCCTCTGTTAGTGCTGACAAAACACTTTAGAACAGACCTGTGGAGACTTTTCCCCAATAAGGACTTTTTTTCAACTGAACTAAACCTGAAACTTTTGTGGTGAAACAGGAATGCTCAAGTAAGCAGCGAGGAACGATTTGTTCATAACATTAGTAAAGTTAAATCGTACTGAAGTGTGAAGAGTTCGAGAAACAAACGTCTGGCTCTACCTTCAATATAACAATGATGAGAAACTCTTTTCTACATTATTGCTATTTCAGTGGGTTTGACAAAGGCTGGGTATTGTTGTTACCTTTTGTTTCTTACAGGGATTATACAGATGTTATGGGGAGGCACGGTTAGCTCACGTGCTTCACAGGTAGAAGGTCCCGGGTTCGAGTCCCACCTGGAGCCTTTCTGTGTGGAGTTTGCATGTTCTCTCTGTGTCTGCGTAGGTTTCCTCCAGGTACTCCGGTTTCCCCTACCACTAAAAACATGTATAATAGGTGAATCCTCCAGCCAGGTGATTCTGACCATCAGCCTGCCTCCACATCTGGAGGTACTGCTGCCGCCCACTGCTCCTTACGGGTTGCCCCAGCGGCATCGATGGATGGGTCAAATGCAAAGGACAAATTTCCCTACAGGGACAATAAAGTATACAAACAAACAAACAAACAGATGTTATGCTATGCAGATGTTAGTATATGGCAGGGATGCACATTCTGCTCAATTTCATTCATCGATGAATTGGGAACTTTATCAAACGATTATCGATTAACTGTTTACCATCGGATTAGTGTCGCTTTTTACCACCAATAATCATGAAACCTCGTTAAAAAGTTGAATTATCAACCAAAATACAAATAATAAAATCCTCCACTGTCACTCAAAAGGTTGTTAATTCGGCCGTCACGCACGAGCTTACTATAGAGACTGCAGTTACGCATAAGACCTGAGATGGCATATTTAGCTTGAGTCAACATATCCATGGTGACGAGCTGGAGACGTCCCGTTCCCAGAAAAGTTACAGTCAAATCTGAGGAGAGAAGAGCTGCTCACAATATTCAATAATAAAAAATATCAGTAATAAAATAAATGCTTGTATCTTATGAAATTTATTGTGTAAAATGTTGCTCGGTGTAGCTTTAAATATGCATATAAACACACTTATCTCTTTGCATAATGAATCATTTACAATATTCAGCTATATTTAGAATGCATGCACTCACGGCATCTATATATATAGGTATATATATAGATGCATATGTCCATAGGTTCCCGCATTCACATAACTTCATCCTTCTTATAAACACACAAAATCAATGCCTGATGGGTCCTGAGATTTCACTAAAGCTCAAAGTAATTGTATTTTATGGAAAGTATTAATATTATCATTCAGTTTTATAGTTCTAGAGAATGAATTTTGCAGCATAGGCACCAGAAAAGTATTGTTCCTGTACTGGTATTACAAACTGTCAGCCAGTATTTCGTTGAGTCACATGTGTTTTAATGACGAGGATCTACATCCCTTTGATGCACTTCAGTTTGTCCTGCTCCTCGTCTTGATGGATGTTAAATTTGTACCGCTGGTATTTGATTATTATTATGAATCCCCATCGCTCTCTTGTCCCGCAGCAGCTGCATCTTCTTGGTCCCCTCGACATGTGTCATTATCCCCCGTCCCGGAGGAGCAGGGGGCACCGGTCGACCCCCTTCTCTCTCTCCCTCATTTCCCTAACAGCTCTTAAGAGGCTCCAACAACACAATGTGCGCTCATCGCCGGGGAGGGGACGGGTAACATATGGGACAAGTCTGGATGTTACTCTACCCACAATGCCTGGGCCGGCCCCCTGCGCTGTCTGAGTTTCTGAGGAGGCGACTCTGGGAATGTCAAATATAATGCTCAGTTTTTGAACCGAGGTGGAGCTCCCTTTGGTCAACAAGACGGATCCCAATTTGATAGAAATCACAATTTCAATAATTGGCAATTATTTTAACTAAATCTGCCTGCGTCTCCATGGGGTCTTACTAAACATGTTGCTTAGATCTCAGGTTCTGAATATTAATGAAGAAATCTTCTCTCAAACGTTACAGTCTAATTGATATCCCAGTAATTGTCAGAATAGTCACAAATATAATAGTATTTTCCCAAAGCTTTTGACGAAAAGTTTCTATTATTATAGATATTTGGATATTAAGGTTGTCTTTTCACTAAGTTTGTTTGTAAGTTTTGTTTATTTGATATGAACCATATCAATAGCATTGAACCAACCAGATGCATTGTTTTTAGTGTTATAGCAAAGCTGCTAATTTGCAACACTTGTCCATAGAAGGCTAGGAGACACATTTAACAAAACACATATATGTACAATATTTATAAAGGTAAACAATACACATCATCAATACACATTTCATACAGCGTTACCATGTGAGCAGCTTTGATTTGACTTCAGCCACTGTTTCAGACTTCTGTTAAAGCTGTTCATGTCAGTCTGCAGGTTTAGGTCAGTGGGTAGAAAGCGCCACAGTCTGGATCCATTAAAAGAGAAACTGGACTGTCCAAAAGATTTTGTGAGAACACAGTAACACAGTAAGTGAGTAAAGTTTATTTCTGAATCGCTTTTCGCAGGTAAAATCACAAAGTGCAGTACAAACGAATAGGTCAAATTGAAAACGTGAATAAAAAATAATATATCAAGAACAAAATAACACAAGTGTAAAAGAGTCCACAGAGTCGGCCAGAAGCAGAGACAGTGACAGGGTGTTCCACAGTCTGGGGGCAACAGACTAGAAGGACAGGTACCCTCGGGTCTTATGGTGAGTTTTTGGGACCACAAGCAGGTTCTGGCCAGAGAAAGGACTGAAGAGTGCGACCACAGGAGTTTGGTCCAAGATAGATTTGTTGGAAAGTCAGAACTAATATTTTAAAATCAATCCTTTTACAGGGAGCCAATGGAGACCTTGTTAGATAATGTGGTGCTAGATACTAGATGTTGCTTTGTTTTTGGAGATTGCAAAGTATGAAGGAAATGGCTCAATTGAGGGGTAGGTTTCTGTAATAGTCCGGTTCACTGTTTAGATTTCCACTGTTGTGGGATTTTTGTGGCGAGTATGAAAACTGTTTGGTATATAGTACCAAATAGTACCTTGTCATTTTGTAAAATTGTGCAATTTTACATTTTTTCCATTAGAGTGAATGGGGAGTTCTGGTCATCGCTATGGCAACACCATGAAACATTATGATAAGGGTTTCATTGACTTTTTTGATTGGAACGACCAAATGGAATTTTCTGCCAAATGTTGTAAATTTTTTTACTCCCCATGATCGCTATTATCACACCTTTTTTTCTTTTTTTTTTCTTTTACTTATCAGAGCAAATGGAAACATTGTTTTTTCTGATTGCTTATTTAATAAAGTTTTCAAAAATGTATAGTTTTGATACTCTTTGAAATCCGGCGAAATTACATAGTGAACCGGACTATAAGTTTATATTCATTTTCCTTTCATAGTAACCTCTGTGGTTTCTCGTTTTTAAATATCCTCTTTACTGAATTCAAAATGAAGACTTCAATCAATCAATCAAAACAAGGTGCTGGAGATGTGTCTCTGAAGATGCTTGTGGATGTTTGCAGAGGAGAGAGAGTGGAATAGATAATGAGATTGGGTTGACATGAAACAGGAGGGAGACCAAAGAGGAGAGAAAGAGGATATTTCTTGACAATAGGAAATTAACCAACTCTTAAAAGAAAACCAACTATAGCCACAAGGGGACAGTCAAGTGACATAAATCCCTTTCCTTCTTGGTTAATTAATTCAGAGCATTTGGGCTTAGCTTGCTCTAGTCGTAGGACAATAATTTTCAGTCCGTTGAAAAGCAGCAGCACCAGCAGAACAAATGTCTCTTTAATATTTCTAATAGCCATGTCTTTTATAAACACTTCCATACTTGTTTTTTACCCCAACCCCCCAAAAAAACTGCTAATTCTGAAGTCTAGACATCTCCAAAACAAGGCACGCCCACACGACACGCAATAACCATGTGCTTCGTGGATGTATTGATTTGTGAGACATCCTCTGGAACATAATTTGTCACTTCTCAGTCCGCTGGCGCACAGCTGTTGTCTTTGGAGCGCGGTCGGACTTCCTGGCCGCAGCGCGGGCTCTGAAAGGCTGGCATTGTGGGCGGGATGACGTCAGTGTGTGCAGAGGAGCCCGCGGGCCACGGGGCTGAGAGTGTCTGAGTGCAGACATCTGCCACTTCTGTTTAAAGAGGTGCTCAGTGAGTGACACATGATGGATTACTGATCATTATTGGAAATGTATCTGAAATATCATGTTACTTTGCAAATATACCGAATCTCTTCTTGATGCGTCTGATGGTTAGGAATGGCTTCTTCCCCTCTCTCTACATTTTTTGCCTTTTTCTACGAACCGCATTTGTGGTTTCTGTGTTCCACATTGTCTAACTATTGTACGTCTTTGCCATGTTTTGTGAGGTTCGGTGGATTTTTGGTCAATAATGGTCCTGAAGAAAACAGCTTTTTAAAAGTAAACAAAATGCTAGCTTATCAGCTAAACCCATTTGAGACCTACAAATGTTGTCTTCTGAGACACTGAAGAGGCACCAAGAGCCCCCACACCTGCAGCACAGTGGAGGTGTCACAAGAGGCGCTACAGGAAACCAAAAAGGGACAATCGAGGAGGTATCCAGGCAAGACTCCCAGCTAAGCCACACATGCCTTCTATTATTCTGGCTAATGAACGTTCACTGGAGAATAAAACAGATTAACTGCTAAGCTCTTCCCAGAAGGTAATGAAAGACTGTTGTGGAGCGGAGGGAGCTGCGAGGAGGAAGAGGAAGGAGGAGCTGACCAGTGCAGGACACCATGCTCTGAAACAGGGACAAACCCAGGAAGCGCTGCACCGTTTCAGAGGATCAGAGGAGACTGAAGACAGCCAGCCAGGTTTACTCCGGGTGCTACGGTTTCCCTGACCTCCGAGTCAGGTTGGCCGACAATGGCAGCGTGGCTCAGTCGCAGCGGCTCAGGACCAACACCTGAACACTATTTCGTTGTACGCTTCTACAATGACAAATAAAGCACTTACTTACTCACTTCTTGGTAGAGAATGATATTGCAATTGGCAGAGTATTGGGTGATGCAATATCTACAGTATATCGCAAAATCCATTTGACTGAGATTGACATATTAGCCTTAAACAAAACTGCATTGCAACTTAAAAAAGTGCCAAAATTCAGTTTTAGTCATGATTTTTCTGAGTTACTGTATTTCCATTTTAGCCATGGTCCTGATTATGTATTATTTTAGACTTGTTTTGACATAATTTGATGAAAAACATGCAAATGTTTCGTTCCAAGTCAGTGGAGCGTACTGTGCTGAAATGGTTTAGCAAAGTATCGCAATAATGCAATTGCAATGTTCAAGACGCTCATCCTAGCAAGTAAAGAGCCAAAAAGCTTAAAAAAGGAAATTGCATTAGTGACACTGTGAGAGAAGTGTACGCTGGAGAATGGCAGAGTGTTATTGTTGTTGTTATGTTTATTTGACACGTTATTGCAAACTTATGAGTAACAATAGCCTCATAAAGGGACCTACTGTAGCGTTTGGATTGGGAATGGTTCCTTCTATGTTTACTCCTCTTTTGTAAATAACTGAAAAACGCCGTCAAATACCATTAGGGAAGATAAAACTGGCGAACACGTGGTAGATCTAATTATATACCTGGGTAATATGGGCCTCCAGCTGCATGTTTATCTCCCTCCATCTTTCTCTCCCTGTTTGTCTGTCTGTCACTCCAGACTCCATTCATTCCACGGCGTTATCTGTCTTCATCTCATCGCCTGTCGCCTGGCGCCACACACCCACCATCGCCACTATCTCTCTCGTTTTTGTGGCAGCCTCTTCACAGAATTGGCACTGTCATGTATGTTGGGCAGTGGAGGCATCTAGTGTTGCAGGCTTTTTGTGTGTGAAATAAAACTGCTTTTGTTTGAGCTTTGTATAAAAGGTGTGTCTAAGTTCATGAATCAGCTACAGTACATGCATCTATTTTTATTATGAAAGAATAAAATTGAGTCGAAAATCAAGATCAATCAATACATACCTTTCAGTCATGTGACATTTGTTGTTATGGCGGCCATTTTGAATACCGAAGTAGAATTATGCAGTACTACAACATGTAACAATATCTCTACTCAGGAGATAAATGAAAGACAACTGATTGACAGTGGCATTTTTATGTACTCGTAATCATTGCTCGAGAAGATAACAGTAAAAACACTTCCCCGGAGACGCACATTTATGTTTAAGAGGTTAGCATGCTACCGGTTAGCATTTAGCTTCAACAGCTCAGCTCTGACCTCTCCAAGAGAAAGCCCTGAACCACACTCCACACCTTGTCTACAACATGTGACAGGTCAGAGGTGAGCTGTTACTGTGTTTATCGTGTTGAAGCCATTGACACTTGATTAATAACAGTTGCTAACCGGTAGCATGCTAACGTCTTGAGCAGCTTAAACACTGACTCAGACTGAGACTCTGTTGACATGACAAACTGTAAAAGTCACAGAGAAATGTTTTCTGTTTCCTCTTTGATGTGTTCATTTAGTCTGAGGAGTTAAGCAGATATTTAGTCAATCCTGCTGTAGCTCGACAGACAGAGCTGCTACGTCTGTGACACATTTGCTGGTTATATCACATAATTGTGTGTCTCTGGGGCCGTGTTTTGACTGTTGTCTTCTTGAACAATGATTACAAATACATAAAAATGCCACAGTCAATCAGTTGTCTTTCATTTATACCCTGAGTAGAGATATTGTTACATGTTGTATTACTACATAATTCTACTTCGGTATTCAAAATGGCCGCCGGAACTATGCGTGATGTCACTGGAAACGCATGTATAGGAGAAAGGAAATTGTTATTATTATTTTTTTGCCGATATCATCCAGAACTAAAGAATAGTACAAGTGCAAGCCATTAGTATTATTATTATTTGCTGTGGTATTGTTCCAAAAACCTTCTGCAAAGTCACAAGATCAATTTCCGCTCAGAGTTGCAATAATTACTTACAAAGTGATGATGATGCAGAGATGATCAATGAGGATTAAGTCAGGACTCTGTAGTGGCCAATCAATGTGAGCTCGATGAATCCTGGCACTGTCATCTTAGAAGACTTTTTTGTTTGTTTTGTTTGTTGTTTTTGTGTGTCCTTTGCAGAAAACCAAATGTCCCTGTGTCTCCATGAGGTCCTAAACCTCTGAAAACATGTTCTGAAAAGAATGTGATTCTTGCGCTAGTTTAGCTGTTCATAGCTCAGTCTTCTCTCAAATCTTAACTCCCTTGATGTGTTTAAAGTGCGCACTGTGAACTATCGATTTGTTACCCTTCATTTTTGTTGCGCCAAAGTTTTAAGGACATTTTTAGACTGGACAATTACTGCATCAGGCCTCCATCTGCTCTTCTTCCTCGTCACGCAGAGCAGTGGATGGCGAGGTCTTGGTTGACTTGTTAATGGGGAGTTTTTTTCGACATATTGCGGCGCTGATGAATGACTGTCGCGCCTAGTGCAGATTTGGCACCACATGGACGTCCAACTGCCTGCAGCCTCCGCCAACACAGAGCTGAGGAGGCACGTTTGACGAGTTTAACTGCTTCACGATTTTGCATGTTGAGAGGAAGTCTTTTCACCCCCTTAGGCTTAGTCATTGGTAAAGTTACAGTTTCCAGTTTTTAACTCTTTTTCCGGGAAGATTAAAGTGTCTATGTCACACATAATTAACTTTTTTGAGCCTTATCCATACCGGCTGTGTTGCTTTGTATCCTCTCCCTCAACAAGACTCCACATCCATCTTCAACAGAACAATTAAAGGGGGGTATTATGTAAAATCGACTTTGCCTGGAGTGTTGCCTTGGCTCATTCACATATTTTTGAGTAATCAGTAAAAACTTAGACGGCAGCCATTTTAGGTGTAGCTATGCCTCAGTCCTCCTAGGAACGCCCCCACCTCCTGGAGACGCCTCTGGACCTTTTGTCACCAGCCAAGCCACCAACCACTGCTCCTCAGCTCAGCAGAGCCCCCTCCCCGCACAGTAGTGTTGTTTAGATGCCACAGCAGTGTGCTGAAGGGGGCGTGTCGGAAAGCTTCTTAAAGAGACAGAGGCCTATTTCAAGACGTTCAGTACAGCCATTTTGAGAGAGAAATTTTATTCAAGGCAGTTATTTTAATTTACTGCATATACAGACCAACAGAAGGTTACGTCATCATTGTAGTATGCTATAGACTGGTGCTATGTGATTGAAAAAAGCATAATATGTTTAACCTCGATGCAACAATATGAGCTTTTCCACATGTACTAAAGAACCAATGCTCTTTTGTGTGATGAAGTAGTTTTTGTGGTACATTGTCTCATATCTTGGCTGTTTAAGTTTGAAAAAGTAACTCGAGATAACATTTTCTGGGTTCAATGCCTAATAAATAGATAAAAGTCATTTACATCACTAATGAATTACTTATTGTAAAAATATGTAGTTTTTTCCTTTTTTTAACAAGCCATACCAGTAAAATGACACATCATCGAATCCTTTGCTTTACAGAACTCCACAATGTCAACCATGAGGATTTTATTTATTTTGAGCAAACAATAGATGAGCTATTGGCATTTTTGCAAAAGCCATTATTTTGGCCCGACACGCCCACTTAAAAAAAAATATATATATATATATATTATTATTATTTCCCAAACCACAAAATTTCACATGCTCACTATGGGGTTTATCAACAATAATCATGCCAAGTTTGAAGGAAATCTGAGATAGCTGAGCAGGATTTTTTATTTTTTATTTTATCAAGGCGAGACGCTGCAGGTGAATAGGAAAACGTTTTAAATGTAGAGCTATCGATTTGAAACATTTGCTGTAGATTACTGACATAAATATGAAGGGGAAATGTATTGCACGTTTTCTGTCATTTTATGTTTTCATATAAAAATAAGGGCTTTTACGCAACAACAAAAAAAGATAATACCCCAAATGTCCCATATTTTGGGCGACGAAATCTGAATAATGGAGCCAGGTTTAAATTTGTGGTTTTATTTCGTTGACATATAAGTTACAAAGGCTTTTTTCAGAGGGGTTTTTGGATAAAAAAATCCCTCTGAAAAAATCTTCAAATTATTGTCAAGTCCAAGTCTATACTTATATAGATATTGTTGCACCAATGTGAGAAATATGAATTTTGAGAAAGTTGCCCTTGAAATGATAATTTCCCAAATAAATCTATGGAGAAACATTGAATCAGTAATAATAATTAAACACATTATTGTCATTATTATGTATTTGATTTGTGTCCAGGTGAGGGGTTAATATGTTAAGCCTTCACCCATGCCCAAAACCTGAAAAAAAAAAAAAAAAAAAAACACTTCACCATCTTTACCAAACTTGTTCTCTCACTAGTTCATTGGCCCATTATGGACATTAAGAATACATACAACACACATAATACATTTATATTAATAACTATATTATATATTATATTAGAGCTCAGTAACACAAGAAATATCATGTGATTACTGCCACTGTTCTAAAATGTATTCAGTATTGCAGTTTTTCCGACAAATCGCCGGACCATTGGGGGACCGAGCCTTGGCCAGCGCCGCCCCCACCCTCTGGAACTCACTCGCACCGCCCACCACAAACTCTGACTCACTACCAAACTTCAAATCAGTACTCAAAACCCACCTGTTCAAACTAGCTGTTCCTTAAACCCCTTTTTTGTTTTGTTTTATTCCCCATGTAAAGGGTCTTTGAGTGCCCAAAAAAGCGCTATACAAGTTTGGTTTTCATTCTAAACAGAACTCTCAGGAAGTCAAAACAATAACAAACCTCACCACTCAACATTAACGCTCATTTGGCGTCTGTTGCCGTCCTCTGACATCATCTTAAACCGCCATTTTAGTGTAATCTGTTTGCTTTGCTAAGATGGAGTGAATCCACAGACCTGTCCTCGTCTACCGCTGTGATAGACACAGGTTTAAGTCCGCTCCTGTCTCTCTCTGTCATTTGATTAATGTCCCGTCAGTGTAAAAGGCTGCGTGTGTGTGATCCCTCTGTGCCACCAATGAGGCTCAGGCTTAACCTCAATCCACTCACAGCTCACACCGGTACCATGGAAATGCTCTATGTCTGCCTTTTTAAAGTAAACATGGACATATTTTATTATTCGATTTAAACATATAGTCATTTGGTTAATAGCAAACAGTATCATTTCCAAATTCATAAAAGAGCTGCAACATGGAACAAAACTGACTAGAATCTACTGTACCTAAAGGTTTTTGCTATAGCTTTAGTGTCAGCTTATAGTTGTTGTTTTTCCCCCCGCTTTTAACAGCATCAAAAGGCCATTTAAAAAACAATAAAATCTGTTTACTTGCACTTAATCATGATTCAGTCCAGTCATATTTTTAAAAACATCCAAGAGCTTTAACGTTTACGTCAATATAGTAAAATAAAAGAGGATTCCCATGCATTTCAGTTTTTGAGGTCCAAAGTGAACAGATTTCATGCATTGTAATACTTCATGGGGATGAGATGTATCGTTGTTTGCAGAGAACAAACAAACAATATATCAACAAATTAACGTTATGGCAATATTAGGTGACAATATTTGTATCACAAGAAGCCACAATATCTCGCAAAGTCACTGAGGTCTTTCACCTGACTAAAACTTGCACATTTTTGCAAACACAGACAAAAACACAACTTGGAAAAATTTGAAAACTGTGCATATTCAGTTTTTCCCTGATTTCCCAGATTAAAGGCACTATACCTGATTTGTGTTCTAGTAGTGGAACAAATCTTGTTTCGTCCTTCTTTAGTATATTGTAAACTCAAGGCGTTTTCACACAGGCTCCAGTTGGGTCGACCTAAAGTGGCTCTTTACAAACAGGTGGTCTTCACTCGCTCTCTGCGTGGGAGCGGGCGTGGTGTGAAGGCGGCTGACCTCGGGCCGAACTACTCTCGCTTTCACACCTCTTTTTTGCTCGAAGAAAGAATGAATATACGCCCTGCATGAGGACGTTTGGATTACTGCTCTGACGAGGCAATATGGATCAACTTTACATTATAAAGGTATGTCTCTCCTCTTCCCCTTGTTCCCTTCCTGCTGCTGAAGGAAGCTTTCTTCTCCGTGAGCAGATTAAGGTCATTTCTCCTCGCTTCGCGTATATCAGCCTCATTGTATTTAACCACGAGAGAGAGCAGTGACTATAGCGTAACATCAGGGAAGTGTGCACATGCGTGTCACCGCATTGACAGGTTGATGTCTGTTGTCATGGGAATAAGTTCATTAAACAGCTGATCATTGTTATGTGGCTGGTGTGTGCAATCTTTTATTGTTTGTAGTTTAATACAAAAATCAGGTACAGGGCCTTTAAGCTTTATTTTTGTTTTGAAGCCTAGGCGTTAATTCAAACTTTTAACAGTTTCAATGAAAACTGTGCTGTTGTTTGTAAAAAGGGTCACCAACGACTGTATTGTCTTCGGAAACTGTCCTTCTTTCATGTAGATAAAACTGTGATGACACTTTTTTATCGGGCATTCATCGAAATGACCCTAACTTTCTGCTTGGTCGCCTGGTATGGGAGCTCCTCTGTTAGAAACAAAAACGCCCTGAATCAGCTGGTCAAGTGGTCAAGTAAAGTAATCGGCTTCCGACCCGTTTGGACTTTCTGTATGATAGACAGAGAGGATGGCATGAAGCATCCTTTGCATTCAGAGTTTCGATTGCTTCCATCTGGGCGTAGGTTTTTAATGCCAATAAGCCACACGAATCATTTTAGTAAAAGCTTTGTTCCCGCTGCCATTTCCTTGATGAACAAGTAGGGATCTAATCGCCCCTGACACGGCTTCTTATCTTTGTTACTGTCCAGTGGCTTAAATTTCTGTTGTATCTTTAGGCACATCCTGTTAGTATCTGGAGCACTTACAAGTTTTATATTTAAACATGTACTTTGTGTTTTATCTTTGTATAATGTGTTTTAATGCTGACTAGTTCTCAGAATTGCAAGACAAATTTACCTACGGGTACGAATAAAGAAACCTAACCTAACCTAACCTAAACTGGTAGACTAATTTCAGCATCACCGACCTCCAGCCAATGATCACTTCAAAGAGGGCACACCTCCACCTCAGCCATTAGCGTAAGAGCCGCACCACTCGCTGTTAAGCCCCAGCAATCATGGTTCGTTCGCTTCCCAGCTGCGCTGCGACCCACCTCCACCCCATCTCCACCTTTTCCGTCCACGGCTTCTACCTGCTGCATCTTCACGGGTCTTCTATGCCACCACCAGTGTCCAGGCTGTTCACATACACTGACTTATACATCGATGTCTACCGCCGGGGTCTGATCGCCAAAACTAACACTCATGTCATGAATCTTCCCAATCGTCTGTTGAGTCTATCCAGGTTGAATTGTTTTGGTGCTGATTTAGCATTTTTTGAGAGTCAGTTTTAGGAAAAGTAAACAAATTAGACGTGTTTTTGCTGATATTGTATCATGCCAACACTCAAGACAGTTATAGATTTTTTTTCTCACATCCTGCGGCCCTAATTGCAATCATTAAAATTATTATTTATTATGCATATGAAAAAACCTTTATGCTGGTGTAAATCTGTGTTGTTTTTATCACAGAAACATATGGGCTTGAATACTCTAAGGACGGCAGAGACTAATTTGTACTATAATGTGTTTGCCGTGTTTACTGTCTCTGCAGCTACGGCCTGCTTTGATGACGCGCAGCATAAACACGCTCCCGCTGCACATTTTACACGCGCGCGCCGCGGTGTATTCTTATGGGAGACGTGCTGAGTGCCTCTGAAGATTATGAAGCAACGGGCAAATCCGCGAGGCAGGCAGATAACAGACATTTATGTGAAGGCAGCTGCTGAGGTGTGAGCTAATCTTTTACATAAATGAGGAGACGCACACACGCGGAACATATGCATGAACCGGCTACATGTGTAAATATATCATGCATAATTTAGAGGCGTCATGTAGAACGTTATATTGCTCAGGAAAATCAGAATCTCAGTTACTATAGATCCTTAAACTATAGCTAGATTTGAAACATAAACTTAAGATTATTGTTTCATATTTTGATATTTAGTTGTGTCCAAACAATTCACTTTTTCACTGCCACAATAATGCTAACAGTAACTTTCCTGCTAGTTGTCTCTTCATAATATGCACAGTGTCTTTTCACAAATGTTTCCTTTTTACTGAAGGGAGTAGGGGAAAGGTGAAGACCCGGAGCCGAGACAGATCTACCGTGAAGCGAATCCACCGTGATAGTGCGCCCTCTGCTGGATAAGGCGGATCTAGACCGATCAGCTTTTAGGAAGGTTGATGTTGATGATCTACTTCACGCACGTGAGGAGTTAGTAGTTATTTAAATATTTTCATGAAAACAAAACGAAATTCTTATGATTTTCTTATCTGTTGATTAATAAAGATAACATAACTTTGAACAGCATACAAATTGCATGTTATTTTTGTTCCTAAACGATCCTAATCTTAACCTAATCCTAAACCTAACAACCCTAACCTAACCTTAACCCTAATCTTAACCTACCCCTAAACCTAACGATTTTAAACAAACTCTAACAATAATTGTAAAACATAAAATAATAATACCGTCGTGGATCTGTTCCTACCAGCAGAGGGCGCACTATCACAGCGGATCCGCCTCACTGTCGTGGATCTGTCTCGGCTCCGGGTCTGCAGCTTTCTATTATTGACTGAAGAGGACACAACTCCAGGAAAAGTATCAGATACTGGGCCTTTAAAATAAAGGCAAAGGAACAAGTCTAGTAATTTGTTCATTTGATTATATTCGAATATACATGACATTTTCATCAAAATCGGTTAATTTAAAGTGACATATCGGAGCTGGTCTCCATGGTAACGCAGGACAGTCAGCTCCATACTGGGGGATAACAGACACCTTTCCATGGACGTGTAAAGTAGGCAGAAACTGATCAATAATGATATTTAAAGGTTTGAAATTACATAATCAAACCAAATTGCCTTTTTGTACAGCAGCTCCTTCCATACACACAGAAAGTTTCAAACATTTACATGGCAAATTGCAGTCGCTAGAAGACTTTTATACTGCATCATGTTAGCCCTGTAAGCTAATCACAGTTGCTAATTATTTGTTAGGCAAAATACTTTAATAATGCAGCTTTTTATGCTTTAAGATGTCGCTGTTTTACCCTGTGGATGTACTAATATCCTCTCTGTGACAGTAAAAAAGTGGGAAAGAGTTCAGTTTTACTTCATTAGAAACATTATCCAATAGAGGTCGGGAAATTCCACAGTTACCATGGAGATCGGCCATCTTTGCAGCTGTTAGCATACATTTCCATTGATTAACATTAGCTAACATTAGCTGTTAAATACATCTAACGCACTGTGGTGTCCAAGTGTTTTAATGTGAACAATAACTCCAGTATTTTAACTTTTCAAATCTCCATTAGTTTACAATTGCTGCTAATCCCATAATGCTTAGCGATATGACATCACTTTTGTAGGTGACTCACAAAAACGGATAGATTTTTTATTATTTTGTATTAAATTTATTGTTTTGAATTATTTTTACTAAAACATGATTACATTTTCTTCAAAAGACTAAAATTCCATTAAAATATGTTGTCAAAGATTAACGCTGAAGTTTTTAGAACACATTTTTGACGCAGTTTGTGGTTTACAATCCGTTCCCAAAACTCTAACTCTCTCTTTGTCAGAACGCACAGATCACGTTTTTACAACATCGAAAGTGCTTTGCCCCAGGAGCTCGGGGAATTTGGCCCTAATAAACACAATTTTTCCAAAGTGCCTTATCAATTGGAGAAAGAAATCTGTACCGTTATCCGCTTACTGAGTTGGGAATTGATTCTGTTCATTCACTAGCACGTTTGAACAGCCTGACCGCCTGTAGCCTCTTTATGATGTTGCCTCCAAACATTTCTCTAAAGCTTTCATGCCTATCATCAGCGCTCCATTTTCTTTTTCAATCAAAAACCTTATCCACAAGGGGTCACTATCCAGCTGTTTTTGTGTCGTCCCAAGCCCAGATTGGTGTTCAGAGGGTTGCATCAAGATGAGCATCAGTCAATAAAAGCTAGTCCAGTGCTTTTCTTTTGGTTTGAGCAGAGGAGGAAGTTTTGCTTTGGCTGCTGACGAGTCTGGCAGATGAAAGCTTTTATATAATAAGCAGCGCTGCAGTGGAGAGGGCTAATCTTTTTACACTTTGGAATGAGGAAAGGCATAAAAGACATTTGAACCAGCACAAACTGTGAGGATAGCTGTGGCGTACTTTTCATTATTATGGGGAGTTTATTAACACCACATAATAACGAATCTCAAAGTAATGTTCAACGTAATTCAAAGTGCTTTAAATAGACTCAACTTATATAAAATCAGTGAAACATAAACAATAGCCCCCAAGGCTGTGGGAACCCAGGGTGCTGAGGGAGCTGCAGCACCCCCTAGTGGATAGTTTGCGAACTGCAGGCAATATTGATAGATAGGAAATATGCACAGAAAAAGCGTTTTTGGGGTCAATTTTGTCCCTCAGCACCCCCCAACTAAAATATCTTCCCACGGCTCTGATAGCCCCCCCTTTCCATAGGACCGGACCAGTTCACTTGAGACCGGTTCATTTGGGGAGCGGCAGCCCCTGCAAGTTAGTGTTTCAAGTGCCTTTAAGGTAACGAGGTCTGGGTCGCTATAAAAGTGGACAAGGACAATTATGCATGTGACAGTCAACAACCACAGCCTGATATCACTGTGCTTTAGTCCTGCATCAAAACACCTTTGTATATGCAAAATGGGGCCATTAGGTCGGGCATCTACCAAAAAGAAAATGTAATGTAATGTAATGGGGGGAAAAGAGAAAAATCTATTATATCTTATCTTTTACATGTGTGAAGCAATACGAAAAAAATAAACGTTTTTTAAAACTAATTCATAAAATAGACTCTTATATAGCCTGCCTTTATTTGTTTCTTCCAAGCCTGTACCAGCACTGGTAAGTCTTTATTTTATTTCTTTATTTGAGCAATTGTGTTTTTAAAGGGACTGGATGTCATTTTTATACTCACTACTGCCACCTCAGGTCTTACGCGTAACTGCAGCTTCTATATTAAAGCAGTACTAAGTAACTTGTTTACCTTAATAAATCCTTTTCGTAGTCCCTCTGGGGGTAATACAAGTGTTAATGGGATGATTGGGGGGTCTTTCATCATGGTGTCTCTGTCCAGAAAATCACAATTGCAACTTGACTGCCACTGGACCGGAGCAACCAATACACACTAATGGAATCACGAAGAAGAAGCTAACACGCTAACGGGTAAAGCTAACTGCGGGCTAGCGCCACTTAAACAGTATTTACAGCCAAGTTTGAGTGAAAAAAATTATTTCCATTGTGTAACTGGATGTACAATATCCCTCTCTCCCTTCGTCTTTTCTGTCAGCGTAGTATTTACTCTTACGGACAATTAATAAGTTAAAAAAAATGCAACTTGCTACGACACCTGCAGTTGCGCTTATGGCCTCTAGGGGCAAGAGTTACTTAGCACCCGAATTAACACCTTTTTGAGTGACAGTGCAGGATTTTAGAGGCAGTTGTGGTGAGCAGATCTGGGCTCATTCTACACATTATGGGTGGAACATGTAGGGGGAGAAAAATACATAATTTTAACATTTTTAAAGTTCATCTAGTCCCTTTAAGCGCAAGGTTAACATGAGAAGGCTTATATGTTTTATTCAATGTTTTCACATCAACGTTAGGCATTTAGGCTATGTGTAGAAATGGCCAAAATTGTGAAGAGAAAGATAACTTTTTAATATGCATGCCGACTACTGACTCTCAAAGGCCTGACCAAACAGAGTGGTGACATGCCCCCCTCCCCTTTCCCCCCCAAACCGGTCTAGTCAGCAAACCGCTCCAGACCCCAGGGCGGAAGTGGACCGGGGCTGAAGCTGTTTGGACCCCCCTTTGGGAGCGGTTCACTTTTGGTTGTGGAAACACCCGCAAAACGCTCTGGTCCTTTCCGGTGTGGCCCCTAACCATTACAAAATGAAAGCAAAATTGGGGCTGGTAATATGGTGATAAAAAAAACTAATCATGACCGGTTCCCTGTGACAATCTGCAGCTCTTTGCTCAAATACAGACACTTTCAGTCACTGCTTCTGCTGCTCGGATTTCGTCAAGCTCTCAGTGATTGACAAGGGAACTTAAGCGATCAAGTGGGAACTTTCCCACTTGATCGCAATTTAGGCCAAAGAAAACTGACTTGTCACCATATTGCCTTGAATTTTTTCAGGACTTCTACATTATAATGTGTTGAGATTATGATGAGGAATAATAATCCAGTGAGAGTCTTGTGTCACTTGAAGAAGGCTTAATATAATCCCTTTGCAAAAGTAGCACATATGCCACTGTGACTATACAAACACTATTGTCATATGCTCAGCTAAATAGAACTGTTTTCAGCCTGGATTCGATCGAACACGGTCAGAGCTGAGGCTTGTCTCACATCTTCAGGACGACTGTTCCAGGTTTCAGTCGCTTAAAGGGGGCTATTATGCTTTTTTCAATCACATAGCACCAGTCTATAGCATACTACAATGATGGCGTAACCTTCTGTTGGTCTGTATATGCAGTAAATTAAAATAACTGCCTTGAATAAAATTGCTCTCTCAAAATGGCTGTACTGAACGTCTTGAAATAGGCCTCTGTCTCTTTAAGAAGCTTTCCGACACGCCCCCTTCAGCACACTGCTGTGGCATCTAAACAACACTACTGTGCGGGGAGGGGCCTCTGCTGAGCTGAGGAGCAATGGTTGGTGGCTTGGCTGGTGACGAAAGGTCCAGAGGCGTCTCCAGGAGGTGGGGGCGTTCCTAGGAGGACTGAGGCATAGCTACACCTAAAATGGCTGCCGTCTAAGTTTTTACTGATTACTCAAAAATATGTGAATGAGCCAAGGCAACACTCCAGGCATGTGTTTAATGAGGGAATGACATAATAACATGATATAAAGCTTGAAAAAGTCGATTTTACATAATACCCCCCCTTTAAAGCCGAGAAACAGCTTCAGTTTAGTCCTGGCACAAACATGTCAGAGATGTAGCCAGTGCAGAGAATGTGGAAACGCCAGAAAATAGCGCTCTTTTAAAAGTTTGTGAACCAAGAGAGACAGTCATGTAAACAGAAGTCACTGTCTTCATATCACAAGCGGAGCGACTGTGGGGCGCGCTGAAATACGTTCACACTGACGAATAATACGGACGTCAAAAAAAGCAGCCGCATGCAAACTCTATGCATAATTTAGAGCCATAACACCAGAAACCAGCACTTTCTGCATCTTCTCTCAGCGCTCACACCGCTCTGGATGTCACTTTGGATACAAAAAAAAAAAAATCTCGGCTTTTAAATCCCGCTCCAGCGCTCAGAGATGATCCCCTCCTGGCTTCATCAGCGAACGATACAGGCTGCACAGACACCAACACGACGCGCACACTTTCCGACACAGAATACGCACAGATACAGCCTTTCCACTCACTGGAAACCGACTGAATCATCGCAGCGATTTATCCCGAGCTATTTTTAGCCTCGATGTGTTTTTTTTTTTTTTTACGGCACATTTAGAGCGACGGGTTTGGCACAGCGAGGGGCCTGCGGTGGAAACATCTGGATTTTTACTCCTGTCTGAATGAGGAACTATTTATGGCTTCATAGAGAGAGATAAAGAGAGAGAGAGACAGAGGGGGGTTTATGGCTTATCTTCATACTTTTTCATGGGTTTTATTGGGACAGTAAACCAAGGCCAGAGACAGTAAGTAAGTGCTTTATTTGTCATTGTACAAAATAGAAGCAACAACACTGACTTTTACGTTTTGTGGATTCAGTGATTAAGTATTTATTTGCCTCTCCAAAAGGAGCCAAACTAATCCCCACAATGACGTAGGAAAAGATACAAATATGAACACTGCCTGACCCCAGAAAAAAGTCGCTACAGAATATCTGGTTGTAGCACCTTTCGCCGTGGCATTGTTTCACTAAGCTTCTGCAATGTCAAAAGATACAGTGTTGCAGTCACAACCACAATCATCCACACATTCTTAGTATTTTGAACACAAACTATAGACAAAAAGGAAGCACAAAGCAAAAGAAAGTAATAACATAGAAAATGAAAAATAAAATAAAGTCACTAATACCAATCAAAATCCATAGACAAAATACAATATAATTAACAAAACATTTATGACATAACAAATGGCATAGCAAGTACACCTAATATTTATATCTCTAACTCAAGTAAGCAGACATTCCATTTCTTTTCATGCTCAATTATTCTGTTGTTATTTGTTGCTATAATTGTTTCCAACATTTACTGATGATAAACTCTATTCTTAAAGTGTTTTATACATAAATTTGATACATGTTTAGCTTTAAAAATAAACATTATACCTAACCCTGTACAATGCCTTATCCAGCACACTCTAAATGGAGTTAAGACCTGGACTCTGTGGCCGATCCATCTCATTCTCCCTGAGCCACTCTTTCACAATGTGAGCCCGACGAACCCCGGTATTGTCATCTTGGAATATGCCTGTGCCATCAGGGAAGAAGAAATCCATTGATTGAATAACCTGGTCATTCAGGATGTTCAGCTGATCTCATTCTTGTGTACATTGTTACAATAGGGCTGTCACGATAATTACTATATCGACTTATCGTTCAATAAATAAATCTTGCTGAAAACACAACAAAAAAACTACAACAATAAAAAGGCAAGGCAAGGCAAGGCAAGGCAAGTTTATTTGTAGAGCACAATTCATACACAAGGCAATTCAAAGTGCTTCACAGTTGCAGAAAGAGAAATTACAAGAAAACAGATAAAATCAATCAATAAAACATCAACATAAAGTTAATCAATGACAGTAAAAGGCAAGAGTGCAGATAAAATACTTTCAGTTTTCATATGCACGGGTAAAAAGAGCTGTTTTCAGCCTGGATTTGAACATTGTCAGAGTTGAGGCCTGTCTCACATCCTCATGAAGACTGTTCCAGATTTTAGCTGCATGAAACTGAAACGCAGCCTCACCGTGTTTATTATTGACTCTGGGAACCACCAGGAGACCCCTCCCTGAAGTTCTCAGGGCCCGAGATGGTTCATACGGCTCTAACATGTCAGAGATGTACTTTGGTGCTAAACCATGAAAAGACTTGTACACAAGCAGAGCTGTTTTAAATTCTATTCTCTGAGTGACAGGAAGCCAGTGCAGAGACCGGAGCACTGGACTAATGTGGTCGTATTTCCTTGTTCTTGTCAGGACTCGAGCAGCAGCGTTCTGGATGTACTGCAGCTGTCTAACAGCTCGTTTAGAAAGGCCAGTGAGCAGGCCGTTACAGTAGTCTAACCTGCTGGAGACAAATGCATGGATGAGTCTCTCTAAGTCTGGTTTTGACACTATTCCTCTGATCTTAGCAATGTTTTTCAGATGGTAAAAAGCTGATGACGTTATTGCTTTGATGTGGCTGTTTAAGTTCAGGTCTGAGTCCATGATTACTCCTAGATTTCTAACCTGATTTTTTGGTTTCAGAGCGAGAGACTCAAGGTGACTGATAACACTTTGTCTTTGTGTCTGTGGGCCAAAGACAATGATCTCAGTTTTGTCTGAGTTTAGTTGGAGAAAGTTGTTTTGCATCCACAAACTGATCTGTTCGATGCAGTGACAGAGTGTATCTACAGGCCCATGTTCACCTGCCGTCAGTGACACATAGATCTGAGTGTCATCTGCGTAGTTGTGGTACGACACATTGTTGCTGTTTATTAGCTGACCCAATGGAAGCATGTACAAGTTGAATAAGAGGGGTCCCAAGATTGACCCCTGGGGGACTCCACAGGTCATGGAAATTTTGTCTGAGACACAGTTGCCAATTTCGACAAAGTACGTCCTATCCTCGAGATAGGACTTGAACCAGTTTAGAGCAGTACCAGAGATTCCCACCCAGTTTTCTAACCTGTGAAGTAAGATCCTGTGGTCCACTGTGTCAAAGGCAGCGCTCAGGATAACAAGATATATACAAGAGATATAATTCAGTTGGAGCTCTCTGCCGCTCGAATTCATGGAGCAAAAACTGAAAATATCTCATGCTGGTCTAATTTATTAAATACACTCAAACTGGATTAGATTTCGAGATATAAATTACAATGTTACTATGAATATGTTTTGATGCACTGTGTGTGGAGAGAAAGTTTACTACATAATTATATGTATTGTGTGAATTGATTGATGTATTGTACATAGCCATATGTATACTGCTATTTCTGTGGATGTCTTGGACGGAGGAAATTAGCACCTTGTATTGTTCTACTGTACACTTTACTTCACTTGTGTATGTCAACCTGGACAGGGTTTTTTTTTAATTAAAAAAAAATATATATACTTTTTTTTATATATATATTTTTTTATTATATGTATCTTTTTCATTTTGTAAGGGACTGCTTTTATGTACACATTTGAGTTTCTCTGCCCATCATAAGGGAAATGGGGATGTGGGTAAAAAAAAGGGATAAAATGGAAGTATGATGCTTGCAAAAAAGCACTAAATGTAAATGCAATTCAACACTTCAATAAAATAATTGATCACAAAAAAAAACAATAAAAACAATGAAAAAGCAACAAAATCCGACAAAAACATGACAAAGAAATGCCACAAAAAGTGGTATAAAAATGTGACGCAAACGCAACAAGAAGCAACAAAAGAGCGACAAAGAACGTGCTGGAAAAGCGACAAAAAAGTGACGAAAACATGGCGAACACACAACATATAAGCGACGAAAAAAAGCAACATAAAAGTCAAGATCACGTTTGTAAGTCTTAGCTTTCAAATGAGGTATTTCACTGTTGCTCTCCTGTCGAGAAGCTTTTAGATTTGGGTAAAGCTGAACTAGAGAAAATGCGCTTTTTGTTCTTCCAAGAAAACAATCCCCAAACATGTACAGTGTCGCACATTGTCTCAAAATTCTATGAAAAGTGTGTTGGATGTTGGAGTCTTTAGTGTGATTTTGTGTCTGTTGTGGCTTCAAAGTGGCTCGTCTTCTTTGCGGTCCAGACTACAACACTAATCACTGGCCTTTGATATAAATCCTGTCGCCGTGTAAAGTACATTTTTGTGGCGACGTAGCAGTTAGCGCTAATTAGCTCAGTGTTTGTTTGGTTTAATCCACAGACGTTTAACAGCAAAGTGACTCCGAACACAAGTCTCCCGTGGCATAAGCGGATTCGCCTGTTCCATCTCGGCTCTAAAGCTTTGTCCTTTTGACCCTCACAGCTGCTTCAGTTCTTGTTTTCCAGCTATTTCTAAAGAGGAAGGAGTGATTTTATGAACAGCAGCAGGCAGCAATGTGTCACAGTCTCTTCAATATATAAGTTGAAGTCGCTGAGATGGAGAGCTTGTCTGCTACTACAGGTACATTACAAAGAGATAATGCTACTCGAGGGGCAATCCCAAATATATAAAGCCTATAAACAAATCAGTCATAAAGGTTAACGCCCACGTGTTTATACTTTGCTTAAAGTTTAAATGAGGCTGATTTATAGTCTTATTATGACAGCTTTGTGCCCAAAACAGTTTTAATGTGCTGTGTGAACTGCAAAAGCACCAGAAACACAGTAAAACAACCAAAAATAAGCCCTCCTTTTGTTGTTTACCCTGTGGTCTGTGTCTTGGTATTATTGGACTGTTTGCCAACCTCACATCTTTCTCATCAAAAAGAAAAAAAGAAGAGATGACCCACAATTTTATGTTTTACTGACGCATAAGAACAAAACATAAGTCTGGTTCTGGCATAGTAATAGTAGTAGTTTATTTGTTCATTGCATTCATTTAAACATTAAACAAAAATGTTTCCATTATTCCATGACTGAAGACTTTAGACTAACTCATGTCATCGTTTAATTAATTCCATCCATTATTGGTCTATTAAAGGGATACTTCGGGATTTTTGACATATGGCCTCATTTCCTAGTTATCCAGAGTGTTGTTGATGTCTGGAGATATTTTTTTCTTAAATTCATGCAGTTCTTAAATTTGAAGAGTCTAGTTGCGCTAGCCTAGAGCAAGGCTAAAGCATTTCTATGGTAAACGCTAGCCCGCATTAAAAAACAGTCTGGCGCTCTCCACAGTGCACCTGAGGTAAATCACTTATAACACCAGACTAACGATATAAATGTCTGTGTCGATAGGTTAATTTTAACCATTTTGCGTTTAAAATAACTTATATTTGAGCGGCATCAGCTTCGTGGCTGTAAGCTAACGCAGAGGCGGAGTGATCTGCGAGAAAATAGTCCCTCAAAATGCGGTAATTCATGTGATACAAGGTCAGTTTTATTAAAAAAATTATTCTATTAACACAGACATTTATATGGTTAGTCTGGTGTTATAAGTGATTTACCTCAGGTGCACTGTGGAGTGGGTCAGACTGTTTTTAATGCAGGCTAGCGTTTACCATAGAAATGCTTTAGCCTTGCACTAGGCTAGCGCAACAAGACTCTTCAAATATAAGAACTGCATGAATTTAAGAAAAAAATATCTCCAGACATCAACAACACTCTGGATAACTAGGAAATGAGGCCCTATGTCAAAAATCCCGAAGTATCCCTTTAAGGTCTTTTTATCTTTACTTAAATCATCCTGACTCAGATTCATTGAACATTTGTTTAGATCAGATTTTAAATGGACTAGATGGAAGCTGTTATATATTTTACTCACCACTGCCACCTCAGGTCTTACGCATAACTGCAGTCTCTCTGTTAAACTCGTGCATGACCATGGAGAAAGTTGGTATTTCGGCCCGAACTACCAACTATTTGAGAGACAGTGCAGGCTTTTAGCGATAGTTGAGGTGAACAGGTCTGGGCTCATTCTTTAGGACATTGCTGGAGCATGTAGGGGGTGGAAAATACATAATTTTAACATTTTTAAATTCCATCAAGTCCAGTTTCTTCTACTGTAGTTAGGAGCTGTTTCAGGTGCTTTCCTGAGCAGTACAGGCTGGTATCATACATTTTACTTTTTTAAAACATCGTAAACATCATTAATATACTGAACATTATATACAGTTTTGGACCCAATATAGAGCCTTGTGGAACCCCATGTGTGATTAGTTAGTTGTTTTTTTCAGACTCAACATTATGCACATATTGGTATCTATTACTAAGATAACTTTCCAGCCAGGCATGCAGTTCCCCTGGCACCAAACCTAATCGGCAAACTCCAAGTGAATATCACACATGACAAAGTGTTTACTTAGTTTAGTTTAGTTTAGTTTATTTTTCAAAAGGGGACAGTGCAATTTCATAAAACACATGAATAAAACATGAGTAAAACAGCCAGAATTAGCCAAAGAGGCTATTTTTCATCTGTAGTCATGATGTCAAAATGGCAATAAAACGGACAAAAACAGACATTTGTTAAAGGTCCTATATCATGCAAAATCGACTTTTTTGAGTTTTTAGCCATGTTGTTATGCTATTTCCTTATCAAAAACACCCCCAGAGCGGTTTTTGGCTTCATTCACACAGTTCTAAGTAATCCTCCTGAATCCTGCTCTCTGAGCAGCTGCTCCACCCTCTCCTGGTAAACCACTGAGCTGTTCAGTTGTGTCGTCACAGCGGAACGGAAGTGCTCTACGTCTGTAATGTAATGCCTTACGGCCTGATTTGTATTTATAAAACTTTTTTTTTTTTTTTTTTTTAAAAAAAAAAAAAAAAAAAAAAAAAAAAAAAAAAAGCAACTCTCCGACGCGTCTGTGCTGTCCCACGACGCTAATCAAGCGCACCCACGGCTGGAGGAGCCATGGATCTGAGCATAAGTGTTGTTTTTGAAGACTGAGCTCTTTCTAACCTACTCTGGACACCGCCTGTTCTTTTTTCTTACCGATAATGTCACGGATGCGCGTTTGGCTACGAGAGGAACAGGACTGTTCAACCTTCCTAAAGAAGAGTGCACTCGCCAGAAGTTGGAATTTCTTTCCGGGATTAAGCTAGCTACTATATCAACCAACCTGATGGATGCTTGGTAAACCTTGGCCAGAATCAAAGTGGATTAACTTTTATAACCAACACGAGGGCCATAACGTAAACACCCGACGATGGGAAGGCCATGCTGAGCGGTGAGTCAATCAAAACGCGTGTTAGCGTGTGTGTTAGCATGTGTGTTAGTGTGTGTGTTAGCCATTTATGAAACTGTGTTGCACATGTCAACTCCTTATAACTGCATTATGTGAAGTAACTTCACTTTTTGCAGCAATATTTATATTTATAATACTGCAAATGTGGAATGAGCGGAGAGAGGGGCGGAGTTAACTGAATCGAAGCGTCTTGTCTTCCGGGTAGGGAAAATACCCCCCAAAAATACTTATATTTCTCTCAAAAATGAGTACTCCATAGTGATAGAGGTACAATATATCATATATATGCCTATACTTTACTTTGGAATGGCTAAAATAGCATGATACAGATCCTTTAATAAAACACAACATCAAAATATGAAACTTCAGATGGTATGGTACTTCAGAAATGTGTCTGTACAGTTAATAATTTAATCTCAAAAGCTCTTTAACAAAATAAGACATCAATTCCCGTTGCCAAACTGACATGACATTCAGTGTCTGCCTCAAACACCTTCACAATCTCCTCATACAACGTGGGTGTGAAGTGTCTTGCCAAAGGACAGTGATCAATGTGCGAAATTTAATGTGACTGACTTTTCTCATAGACTTGTGAATCATATCTTTATATTGAAATTATAACCTTATTAAAACAGTTAGATGTACATTTTTGGTCACATTTCTGCTGTGGTTTTTCCACCAGTACACCAGCAGTTAAAGTTTGCTTATTGCGTCAGTCTGCCATGTGTTTGCGCTTGTTTCATCACACTGAACCAATATTCACTCCCCATGTACACAAACCCCCTGTGCGCCCTCCTCACAGCTGCATGACCTCAGAAACCCCACACAGCCCTCTCCAGGCTATACGGACACAGTACAGTTCACTCGCCTCTTGATTTTGACCTGGTTTAGTTCCCTCTGGCAGCGCGCCCTTTCCTTCGTGGAGCGCAGAGGAAGTCTCGGACACGGATCCATTGTGCCGCTTCTGCTCTCGGCCCTTGTCGTGTCGCTGCGATCAGCAAAAGTCACTCCGCCCCCCCACATCCACATCCTCCTCTGCGCTCCGAGCGGACACCAGCCAACAAACTTCAAGGAAAACTCCACTGTGGCACCACTGTTGTTGACATTACGCGAAGTCAACACAACAGCGCCCAAAAACGCGCCCGTTTTTACGCACGCTGTGCTTACGCGTCAACTTATTTTCATTTTTGACGAATTCAGTTTTGAAGCTGATCCAAAGGGAGGAGGAAGCCGGTGGGTCCAGGCGGATTTTAGCGGGCAGCGGATGATGAGGCGTGGGCACAGGCGCGCGCCTTTCTCCGCTGATTTGACACCGATCCAGGGACGATGTGGAAAGAGGAATACGACACGCACTTTGACTTTTTGCTGCAGCTGCTGTAAGTTTTACCCCGCGGATTTATAAAGTTATTACGACATTTATTGAGTATTTATTGCAAAACTTCTGGGCAAACAGACAGACTAATGAAATACACTGCTCTCCTGAGACTTTATAGCTTCATTTTAATGAGACAAATTGTTGTTTTTATCTGAAATATCTGAAATTGATTGATTTTATCTGTTTTCTTGTAATTTTTCTGCAACTGTGAAGCACCTTGAATTGCCTTGTGTATGAATTGTGCTCTACAAATAAACTTGCCTTGAAACGGTACCAAAAATAACACAGTCAAATGTAAGCAATTCAATTAAGCGTCTAGCAATCCAAACAAAACAAAAAACATTAGCAAGTGTAATAGAGTTGCTATAGGCGAGCGTTTATAGGTTTTGCTTTGCTTCACTAATTTGTGGCTACAATAAGATTGCCACTTCTCTTGGTTTTATGTGATTTATGAACAAATATATACAAATAACTAAGTCCCTACAAAATATAGTGCCTGTTGACGTACACTCTTTATTAACAGATTTACAGCTTATCCACAGTTGCTCATCCTTTTTGGAGCACAGATGTCTTTATTCACTGGATTTTGTGCCATGACCGGCAACATTTTGGGAGGAGAAAGTCAATAAATTGCCTCATAAAGCAAATATAAAATGTATGTTAACAGTGGGATTGAGGAAATGTTACTCATCACATTGGGTTTTGAGATTACGTCTGTGGTTGAAGATATGCTTTACTTTCTTGGCATAAAATAGTGTTCTGAAAGCTTCCTGATATAGACAGACCATAATGATGTTAGAACCATTGAGGCTAAAACTGATTCAATAAACCTGATTCAACGCCCCCATTTTAACATGTTTGCCCAAGTTAGGTAGATTTTACTTGTGTATATTCGTCAGCTGATTTGGTGCCCAAGAAAGATCCAAAACTTTCCTACAAACTACAAGCTGTTTGTAGTGAAAAGGAGCCCTGGACTAGACAGCCTTTGAGATGTGAGACTTGTTGTGTTGTTTGCTCTGAGGCCCGTTGAAACGCACTGTCTCAGGCCTCATGCTCCAACATTGTTTGGATGGCAGTCGTTTGGAAATGTTCCCAAATGTAGCTGATGTAATCTGTGCAGAAGAGACACTGATGAGGCGATACATGGACAAACTGCTCGGTCTGTTTGCACAAGGACATTTAGGGAGGCTGCCCATGTCCTTAATATGAATGAACTCACATTGTCACTAAAGTTGGCTCTGTCGGCTGCTATTATTTATCTTTACTCTAACTTGTTAAGATTTTTTTTTTTTTTATTTTTTTTAAGTGATCTTCCAAACTTTGCAATGACCATTTATTTACCTTAGTAATGTTTAAGTCAATGTTGGAAAGCAGTAGTTTTGGAGAAGCAGATGGAGGCCGTTTCACTTGAAATTGACTCAGGAAACTAACATTATCATTGTTTGTGTGACAGTCTGCCTGAAATTAGATATGTTTCCACTGCATTACTACTGCATTTACTTTTCAACTTTGCCTTCAACCTTCATATAGTGATAAGGGCTGGGTGATAGCCTCCAAACAATGATTTTATGTGAACATTCTTGTACATTAAAGTGCCTTTTTCGGATAGTTAATGCTTTCCTCTGCATCGCTGTAAATGGTTCAGTCCACCTGTGACTCACAGCATGGCTCATCTCATCCAGCTCCTGTAGTAATGTTCATATTGATTTGGTTCTATGACAAATGCTTATACAATTTCCTGCAATTCATTATTCATTATTAAAAGGCACTTCACCCGCCATCTTTGTGAGCAGTCGGTGGTGGCCGTGTATAAGGTGCTTAGATTGGCAGTTTCTCTCAGGCTAAACCCCAGGGCCGCTGTGACTTTAACACAGTTTTCACCACAAAGTGAATGACGAACAGAACGAGTGTTGGGGTTTGAGAAGCTTGTCCAGGCTGTAAAGCATCTTTGCGTATTCTTTGAATCTTCTAGTGCAGTGGTTCCCAACCTTTTTTGGATTGCAGACCCCCTTAGACCCTTAAAGGAACAGGCCATACTGAGATATGTTCTTACCTTATCTTAGACGAGTTGATGCGTACCTGTCTGGTCTTTGTGCAGTCACGCAAAAAGACCAAAGATGTTGTTAGCATGTAGCCTCTCCTCCTCTCCTTTATGGGGCCAAACGGGGGTGAAGTTAGAAGTGACCAAGCTCTTCCACGGTTTCCACGGCTAAATGCTAAGTAAGTAAGTAAGTAAGTAAGTAAGTGCTTTATTGTCATTGTACAACTGTACAACGAAATAGTGTTCAGGTGTTAGTCCTGAGCTGCTGCGGCTGAGCCGCGCTGCCACTGTGTGTCAACCTGACCCGCATGACCTTGGAGGTCGGGGGACCTGTAGCACTCGGAAGAAACCTGGCTGGATGCCCTCTCTCGCTGTCTCCTCTGAAACGTTGCACTGCCTCCTGGGTTTGCCTCTGTTTCAGAGCGTGGTGTCCTACACTGGTCAGCTCCTCCTCTTCCTCCCTCCGCTTCACAACAGTCTTTCACCATCTCCTCGTTTGTCCCTTACTTGTTTCCTGTAGCTCCTCTTGTGACGCCTCCTCTGTGCTGCAGGTGTCGGGGCTCTTGGTGCCTCTTTAGTGTCTCAGAAGAAGACATTTGTAGGTCTCAAATGGGTTTAGCTGATAAGCTAGCATTTTGATCGCTAAGAACATATCTCAGTATGGAAAAATGGTGGGAAAACAGTGGCCTATTCCTTTAATGTGTACTCTAAGTACCTCCTACCTCGAGAGTGTTGTCGACTATTTGGAAAGTGAGCAATTGAATCTACTTTTCATCAATAAAAGGGCATTGTTTTGTGTCCAAATAGAGCTCAAATTCTTTATTAATGCATTTAGTAAGACATAATAAATAGGGTTTCCATTCAAAACTATCTTCAAATAGTCTTTTTTAATCTGAAATAGTACCCCCCTACCCGCAGGAAATGCTTTCCTCACCTCTCGATGTCCTGCTAAGTTTAGTCCTTTCATTGCGGAGTAAAAACACTAGCCATAGCTTCACTGCAGCCACACGAGCAGCAGAGTCTATTTTGTGTGTGTGTCCTTGAAACAGCTGCAACGGGGGAGTGGGTGGAGCTTATTATTAAGTTTGTGTGAAAATCTAGTGAAACTACTAGATTTTTTTTCTTATGTTTTCTCTTTTTGTTCTAGATCGGGGTGCCCAAAGTGGGGCCCGCGGGCCAAATTTGGCCTGCCGGAACAATTACGTTGGCCCGTCAGAGGGTGACCTACTTTTGTGTCGCTTATGGTTAATACTCTCTCCCATTCATTCTCAATGGTAAATATGGATGCAGTACTCTTTTGGCCACCAGAGCCAATATATCAATATAGTATATCAATCACAGAGCGTTGTAGCATCCATTTTCCAATTTTTGCTACTCTGTAGATACAGGTGTTGTTGTTTACATGACTATTTTGCTACAATAGTTGATTTTGTTCTACTAAAACTAGGCCTTTGCCATAGTTAACATTTGTTTTAATGTAGCATGTTATTTGCATAGATAGAATCAAATGCAAATGTATAGGCTACCGAAAAATAAAATAAAGTAACTATTATTATTTGCAGTTATATGTGTTTTACGCTTGACATCGCCGTGTTTGGCCCGCGACCCACAGGCACTTTTTCATTTTGGAGACAAAAAGTTTGGGCACCCCTGTTCTAGATCAATATTGTATTTTCTAACCAATACTGCAAATAGCTGATAAACTGAACTGAACAAAGTGTATAGTGATACAGATGTGTTTGAGATGATTATGAAATACCTACAAAAAGAACAATACCCCCTCTTTAAGGTAAGTAATTATCATTACTCCACCAAAATGAGTCCCACTATATAACCTGTCAGCGTGCCTGTTAGCCCTAACATTTACCAAACAATAAACGAGCCCTTGTAAAAATTGTCATTAGCGTTTTGCGTAAACCCACTCACAGCCGGATAAAGATCTTGTGGAAGGAAAACCCCATGAAAATAACAGAATGGCCCAATCCCATAATTACTGATTATCACAGAGATGACCCTCCCTCCGCTCACTCACATGCATCACCATAGACATCTCTGCATATACACACCTCACACACACACACACACACACACACACACACACACACACACACACACACACGGACACGCCTTACACAGCGGGCACAGAGATTAGGCCGGGCTGAGTCAAAAGGCAGGCTCCATCACGCTCCTCTCTGTCTGCAGTGACGCAAGCCCAAACCCAAACCACAGTCACAGGCTTCGGTTTTTGAAGCCCGAGGATACGCTGTGCGGAGCCCGGCAAATTTATGAACGACCAAACCAGTAAATCACAATAAAAGGGTTTTTCGTCAGAAGAGGGGCATTTCCGAGAAGCTCTATGTTGTTGTTGTTTTTTGTGTGGAAATTTGTTAATGCTGTTTCAATTAAAAAAATTACATGTAGTATTGAAATATACATTCATAAACTAGAATTTAAATGTTTTGGACTCGACACCCTTATCATATTTTACATTGGGTAGTCTTGAGTGGTTGGTCTTGTAATCTTAGGGGTCACGTCTCAAAAAGTTTGGTACCCCCCGGTAGGGCTGGGTGCCGTTTTTGTTTTATTTTGTACTTTAATGATACTTGTTTTTTGATACCGATACCTGAACGATACTTTTTCCTATACCTGCTAAATTATTTGTCATATAGAACCATAAAACAGATTAATAATGTTGATTTATTCCTTTTCCTTTCTTTTAATTTTTTTTTGCATTTGTAGCATTTGTTTGAGATGAAACAGCCAAGAAACTTCCTTTAACTACAAAAGGGCCGAAAAAACACTTTCCAAGTTTTTCTTATTTTTCCACCATTTTCAACACATTTTTATGCATGTTTTTCTCCCCAATTTCCCCCAAATGTTCAAATTTCCCCCCAATTTTTTCCCTGCAGATTTTTCCCACATTTTTCACAAATTTGCCTGAATTTGCACAAGAATGTTGATAGAGCGGGTCGTCTCATGATCGGAAGAGTGGGGGTTTCGAATCCCGCCTCCTGAATGTGTACACTGTCATTGTGTCCTTGGGCAAGACACTTCACCCACCTTGCCTCCAGTGTCTGCGGACGTTGATGTATGAATGAGAGAGTGAATGAGTGCGTGGATCCTTGCTGTAAAGCGCCTTGAGTGTCTAATGTAGGTGGAAAAGTGCTGTATAAGTTGAGACCATTTACTCCTTTTCATCATGTGCTGTCCAATAGATCCTTCAGCCCAGATATCCTTGAAAAAGGCCAAGATTAAGGTAAAATCAGAACTAAACCAGGTCTGAATATGGACTAGAATAGATCTGAATTGGACTTAAAGGATGTCTAGGCTGCTTGTATTAGTTCATATGCCAGACTTCTCTCAAGTGTAAATGCTCCTGGTAATGTGTATAAGGTGCACAGTGAGCTAGATATTAAAGCATTTAAATACGAGACAGAAAAATCGAGCCAGACTTTTATCACGGGGCCTTATTTGTAAACCACGCTGTCCTGTTGCAAAGGGCAGCTCTGTTCACCCTGACATTTCAAACTGTCCCTCGCCTCACCTCCGCTCCTGTTTAGCTGCTCCGTTATTGCGCGACATTCTCTCCTGAGGTCTGATACGAGCGCTGAATGATTGATTAGTTCTCCCGGTGCCTATGGCGTTAACGCAGACAGACAGGCCGAAGCAATTCCACTCAGATATTGTTTACCAGCAGCGCATTCTATCCAGTCCATGGTGTGTTCGTGTGTGCGACCATCTCAGTAATAAGAATCTATACCGTATATCTATCCATCAATTTTTCATTTCTAAACACTTGCATCGCTCCCGGGTCCCGATTCTTCACGTGTCTGTTTTGAATGCTCTTTGTTAATAAGCTGTACATCGCAGTTCGTTTTATTTGTCGTGTGCAGCTTTAGCGGGTAAAGTAGGTCGTCAAATTATTATTGAATTTTCATTATCCCTCAAAATCTCTTTGTGGTGACATTGATGCAGGAGGAGAGGCTAGAAGTCACCCGGTAATCGGAGAACTGTCTTGTTTTTGAGCCACACAATCCTAGTGGTCGCTAGGGCTGGGTACCGTTAACAATACCAGTCGTGAAAAAAAAGGTTTAGGTTCTACAGGTATTGAAAGAATAAAAGCAAGGTAGGTAGGTACCGAAAAGAAATATGAAGGATCCGCACAACTGTTAGCTCCCAGCTTTTTAATATAGCTCACCAAATGGTGACGTTTTGGGCACCCAGCCTTTCTTCAGACAAATAGCTGTATTAAAAAGCTGGGAGCTAACAGTTGTGTGGATCACTGTTGCTATTTTTGAACCAGCACACTGACTGAGTACTAGTGAATGTGCGTGCCTTTACCCACAAACCGAAAAGAAATATAAAATCTTTATTTTCAATTTTTGATGCTGTTGGTCATCAAAAGACAAGTTGGAAAAAAAATTGAAAAAAGTGGAAAAACTTCGGAAAAACAAGTGGGGAAAAAAATCCCACTTGTTTTTGGGTAAATTTGGAGGGAATGGGAACATTTTGGATTTTTTTTTAAGAAAAAAAATTGGGGAAAATTTGGGAAAAACACGTTAAAAAAAGGGGAATAAATTGGAAAAATTTAAGGAAATTTGGGAATAAAAATGTGAGAAAATTGTAGGGGGAAATAAGAAAAACGTGTTGTGTTTTTTCTGCCCTTTTGTAGTTAAAGGAAATGTCTTGGTTGTTTCACCTCAAACAAAATGATACAAATACAAAAGTTAAATGGAAGGAAATGGAATAAATTAACATTATTAATCTCTGGTTCTATATGACAAATAATTTAGTATAGGTATCATATCATTGAGGTTTCTGTATCAAAAACCAAGTATCGTTAAAGTACTGGTATCGGTACCCAGCCCTAGTGGTCGCAATCTACAAATCATCTATTTTTACATGTTTATTCCCTAAAGGTCATGTTTCACCTGTCACAGAAGTAGCAACGTTTTGACCAATCTGTTGGTCAATGAATGAATGAATATTGTAGCTTTTATAGTTCAAACAAAGAGGCACATGGAGTAAACTTGCTAGAGTGAGAGAAGTTTGAGTCGTCAATAAACGAATACCCGAGACACTCTGCGAGGTGAAAGAAGTTACAAATCCTTTATTTTAACATAGATCGGATAGATTGGACGAACTAACATTGTTGTAGTTAGCCAATTATTTCGGTAATATAATATATCCACTGCAAACACCTGTCTTTATACAGTATATGAAAATCCCAACACTGACCCCGACTAACTGCTTAGTCTGTTTAATCTGGACTTGAATCAGTGAACCGATGCTTGGACACAAATTGCAAATCTATACAACAGGCATCGCAGGTACTTGTATTGATTTGTTGGAAATCATTCCGCCCTGTAAGATTTGATCCAATGTCTGTTCAAAAGACTCGAGAAATGGAAGAGAAAGTACACAAGAACATACATAAACCAATCTAAATCCTAATATAGTGACAGTCTCTAACCGTTGCATATTTTAGGAACGACCCACCCCCCGCGCGCCTCATACAGGAAGCGTCCCATGATCACATCTCCAGACAGCGCTCATTTGGCCCTCCAGCCCAGTCCCTGAGGAAGAGGAACCCCCTCCTCCACAATCCACACTGTCCATGATCCCGCTGTCAGAGCTCCGTCCCGCCTGGGTTTATGAGGGTGTCTCCAGGCCAATGTGAGTCTGGATCAGAGGTCACACCAAGAGTGACTTTGAAAGAGAGAGAGGGGTCAGCTGGAGGGGCCAGTTCAAAGTCGGCCCGGGACCACCTCTTCACAGTAGCATCACACGAGTGACTGCGGTCGCCCGTGGCCAGAAAAATCAACTGTCCTTGTTGCACTTTTGTGAACTTTCCCAGCCTTATTTTCTTAGTTTGAATAGTTTGCATAGTGTATTTTTTTCCTGGAAGGCCAAACATTTCCCAAAAGAGGGACTGATGTTATATAATAACACATTTTTTTATGGTCGCACTCGAGCCCTCTGAAAAAGCCCAACCTCCAGACATTTGGCGTGGCCTGAATTTCCAAACTATTTCACTTTCTCGCACAGAAAAAGCAGCAGTGGTGGCCTAGGATTTGAGGTCTATCTATCTATCTATCTATCTATCTATCTATCTGTCTATCTATCTATCTATCTATCTATCTATGGAGTTAATTTGCAGACTCAAAAGGAGTGCGTTGAAGTTCACAGAACTTATGTAAAACCTACCCCTGACTTATCAAACATGAAGCTGCAGTTTGTGACTCGTTACAAGAGTTGTTTACAGTAAACTCTTGGTAGGCACCAGCATCTACTGGTACTTGTTTATGATCGTACAAATGATACATTTGAAAAGGTTAAAGGAATTCAAAACTTTTACCAAGCATTCTAGCAAGCATCTAGACTCTTGATCCATGTTTTACACAGTCATTTTCTCCATATTTGAGAAATATAGACTCTTTGTAAACCTTTTTCAAGTGTGTCTGTCTGTCTATCTATATGCGATAAAGAGTACATTTTACATGGTAAACATTAGAGGTGCACCGATCATGATCGGTGAAATGCGCCGATCAGACGGGGCGACAAACGTAGATTTCACAGACTTTCTTACAGTAGATAATCTGGTGATAGTAATTCTTGGCTACACAACGGATGTTCTGCTCGGCTGTATCCCTCTGCGCCAGGCGGCTCTCCTCGTTTCCAGACTGCAGTGTAACTAAACAAACAACCAAGAGCTAGAGCTAGGCTTTAAGACAAAAGCATAATAAAGGTAATTATGGTTTGTGACCATAAAATATGAGCGTATGGGACGTCTAACAGGAGGCGAAGGAGACGATGTGCCATGTGCCATTATTTACATTTGCAACTACCGCATGACTTCACATGTTGATGTGATACAAACGGGATATTTATCACAAAACCGTGCGATCTGAAACACATGTGAAACTACAATCAGAGGCAGGGGTCATTGTCCTGTCTTATTTCACTGAGAAAATGTGCTCTTTTTTGCTGAAGTGTCACTAAATGGCTGCTAGTCAAAAGAGAAAGTAAAACGCGTATGTGTTTGGCACCTCATGTCACCGTCTCCTTGTGGAAGTTTTCTTCTCTTTCTTCAAATATTGTCCAAAATGATGCTCCTAATTCCACCGTGTTTAGGCTGAGTTTGCTCCACCGGCCTCTAGGGCTGAACGATATGGACAAAATTTCATATCTCGATATTCATGCCAGATATCTCGATATCGATACTGATACGATATAACTATAGGTTAGGGGAAAACCAAGCATTTTTCAGAAAAATAAAAACATAATACAAAAGAGTGCAGTTTTATTCATGAAAATCTATATTGTTTATATCTTGCTTTTTCAATTTTTATGTTTTGAATGTTCATATCTCGATATCAATACGATAACGATATATCTTTCAGCCCTACCGGCCTCCCCATTACCATCCATAACGCGCATCTGATCTGAAGCAACTTCGAGTTGCAAAGTAAACAGGGATTTGATTGGCCAAAATAACACGCACTATAAAAAATAGTTTACTGTAAACTATAAAAAAAGATGACCATGAGGGAAATTCTGTAAAAGTTATAAAATAATAGGCGATAAACCAATAGCCTACAGGCTATACAATATTCAAATATAAATATTGAAAATAAATTCACCCAATAAAACACACACATTTAGAAAAGTCCAGTATTTGTCACTGTTAAATTATGAATCATAATCAATTACAACCATGTGATTGAATCGGCAATGGTCGGTATCGGCCGATCAACATTTTAGTGATCGGTTTCAAAAATCCTGATCGGTGCACCTCTAGTAAACATCTCTCTCTTTTTTTTTCGTTCAAGGTTTTTTTTTCAAAAAGCCGCCCATGATGGTGCTATGCTTTTTAGCTCTGACATGATGACGTCAATATTAGATTAGGTTAAACTTTATTATCAAACCAAACTTAACTCAGCTACAATATTTATGCAGCAATTGAAAACCAAAAGATGAATTCTTAGTCAGTTTTCCCTAAAGCACTTCCTTTGTATTTCTGTTGCCAAATAATGATGTGAGGCTGTTTTCTCGTAATCGTACAGCCTGGAGCCATGTGATCGGTGATGTCTGTTGTCCGTGTTTCCGCCGTTTCCCGGGGAACCTCTAAATCCCATGCATAAACAGTGCATAATGTATTAAATCTGTGCAGCTAATGCAATTGGGCTGATCAGATTATCAGAGGCATTTGAATCATCCTGGATAACGCTGACGGAGAGACACAGGAAACGATGGCCAAGCAGCACACTCCGTATTTTTAACAATTACATTTTTACATCTGCATTAAGGCTGCAAGAACGGTTTTAGAACGCTTTTTTCCAATGAACACCGGGCTCAGATTGTGAAAGAGTGGTTCAGGGAGTATGAGACATCATTTTCACACATGGATTTGGATATCAGTGGTGCGTATGACATGCATCTGCCTTGGAAAAACCCACATCGGTCGACCTTTATTATAAATATTTCCATATATTTCTATGTTTGAAACCTTGACTATAATTATATTTATATAATTATATAAATACCATTTTTTTTAACTGTAGGTTATTTGGTCGGCAGATTGGCGGATCGTTTTTTGCTTGTGGTGCCCAAAACAAAACAGGAAGCTGCGAGGCGACCGCTCTTTCTTTGCCGCTGGACCTAAATTATGGAATGCACTGCCTTTGTACCTCAGACAGGCCGAGTCACTCATCATTTTTAAGTCCCAGCTGAAAACGTACCTTTTTTCTTCAATGTTTAACTTGCATTGATTCATTGTCTTACAGTTTTTCTCCATTGGTTTGGCTCATTTCTTGAAACAGAAATTACATTCTCAAAACAACATGGACAAGTCTCCAAACCACTTGGTAATTGTTCACAACAGAATTGAATTTCTCATTAATTTCATCAAACTGCAAATGCCTAAGTCCATGTCTCAATGTCTCAGTACATCTTTGCAAATGGTTAAGTACATGTAGCACAATTAGCTCAATTTCCAAGTGAATAGATCTTGTTGAGCTAAACTGATTGTTGATTCTCAGTCTAATGGTTGTTTGGTCCAAAATGTGTCGGCGTAATTTCATTGTACAAGTCATCACATGCACAATAGTTTGTTCAATCGTCAAAATTAGTCAAGAACACAATACCATGAAAACCATATATGAATCCCTTGGAACATTTGATACATTTATTACAGCAATTAACAGTCAGGTGAAACTAGAACTTGACTAAAGCACTGTAGGCTGCATAGAATTGTTTTCATTGTTATTGTTTGTATGTTATGTTACAGTATGTTATGCTGAATACATTTTCTTTTTACTTTGTGAATGATAATGGTTACAATTTCCTTGGCAGTATGAATGCAATGTGTGATGTCAAACCTTGGAGGCGACTCTTACCCTCAAATCCTATTCTTTGTTGTTGTTGTTGTTGTTGTTTATTTTTTTCAGTTTTATACACAGTTGTATTCAGCTAGACAAAAAAAAGTTACAGTAACCACTGTCAATGAAGGACTGGGCTAAGACTGAAAGGTGGACATGAGGGACATTTCAATGGTCCTCTGCCATAATGACAAAACATCTAAACATTTAGACTTGCAGTGCTTACACAATGCCAAAGGGACAAAGCATTTTGGGGGCACTGAGTGTTTAAATGAGAAGGAAATTTAGTTTTGACACATGCGTGAACTGTTTTGGGAGCGGTATGAGCTTTTGCAAGTGAGCCATAATGTTGTGCTGAACTGTAAGACTGTTTTGCCAAATGATCTTAGAGTTTTGAGAATGTAATTTCTGTTTTAAGAAATGAGCCAAACCAATTGTGGTTTGGCTCAACACAACAACCAGTTGTGTTGTTTTTATGATACTGCACTTTGGTAAACCATGTTGTTTTTAAAGTACATTATAAAGAAAGCTGGATTGAATTGGATATTAAATTAATTAAAATATCGGCCTATATATCGACTATCGTCTGTATCGGACCCTAAAAATCCATATGGGTCCATACGGCCCTAAACTCCATTGTGAATCTTTGGGATGTGCTGGAGAAGGCTTTGCGCTGTGGGCACACAAGATCTTGGTGAAAAATTAACGCACCACTAGATCTTTTGACATTGCAGAAGCTTATTGAAACAACACCACAACAAAGGCGTGCTGTATTCAAAGCTAAAGGTGGACAAACCAAATATTAGGGTGTGGCGCTTTCTTTTGGTCAAGCAGTGTATATACTTTGTATCCAAGTTCCACCTCACTCCTCTGTTTGGTGGAATGTTTGAAAATCTTTCTCTGCGTCAATCTTTTGCATTTGTTCCACTATTATTAATGTAGCTAAACATTAACCTCTTAACCCCCGATTAAAAAAAAAACAAGATGCAAGTTGGTCATTTTATGCTCACTACTGCCACCTCAGGTCTTATGCGTAAATGCAGTCTCTATATTAAGCTCGTGCATGACGGCACTTCGGACCCGAAGTAACAACTGTTTGAGTGACAGTGCAGGATTTTAGAGGCAGTTGTGGTGAACAGGTCTGGGCTCATTCTACACATTAGGACATGGCTGGAACATGTAGGGGGATGAAAATACTTAGTTTTAACAGTTTTAAACTCTGTATAGTCCCTTTAACCAAGCACATTTTTTCTCCTGTTCGACTTGGATGAAAATGCAGCAAAAATAATCATTAAAAGAGCAATGAAAACACGACAAAACAGGCGAGAAAAAACAAACAAAAACATGATGAAAAAGCGACAAAAATGTGGCGACAATACAAATCTTAGATCACTTTTGTAGGTCTTAGCTTTCAAATGAGGCGTTACACTGGCCTATAGGCTGTAAGCTCCAGTCAAGAAGCTTTTACATTTGGATAAAGCCGAACTGAAGAAAATGCACTCGGTTAAGGCGGGGGTTAAGAGGTTAAAATGGCAATAAAAAGCATTGAATTTGTCTTGCTGCGTAAATCTTGTAACACAAACTTGTTTACCCTGGATATAGTAGTTTTAACGTCTATGAACATGTTTTGAAATGTACATAATCCTTGTGTTAGTTTACAGAAGTAGTTCGTATTTCAGTCAACAATGTATATGCAAATGTGCGTATTGATTGTGAACTGAATGGGGATTTGTAGACTTAAAGAGTGATTCAATTCCAAATTGTTCATACCTGTGTTATACTGTAGCGTCTGGCGTTCCGTTATTTTGTTTGATTTTATGTGAAAAGATCATAGAAAAATGTTCACAGAATGGATAGATATTTTGCCAAGTGTTTTGAACATTACAATGAGAAAAGGTCATGGCCTGGAAAGTATAGTGCCAACACCGTAACAAGCAGTAATAATATCCTCTTTTCCACTGTCCCTGTGGCGTTTTAAACATAAACTAACGCTATAATTGGACATAAAGAAAGTTGGGCCTTGAGGCAAATGCATGAGTGTTATTTCGATTCAATTACCCACCACTGAAAACATAAGTATGACAAATGACTTCCATCTAGTTCTTCTACTTCACAATCGATCACAGCAATTTCCTCTTTAGGTTGTTTCTGTGACTTAAAAGCTAAAATAGTCGTTGAAACATTGTGTTTTTGGCTCAAACGACTTCAAACAGCGTGAGATGAATCTGTGCAGAAAGAGCCCAGAGCCTCGTTGTTATGTAAGTGTCAGTCGATGACGTGAAGCTGTGAGGTTTTATAGTATTTTGGTTGAAAACAGGGCGCCGTATTGTTAGTATCAAAGCTGCAGTTGTTTGTTTGTCTGTAAGACGCTCACAGTATGTCATTCATCTGAAACGGTTCATCTTTGAAAAGTTTCCCACGGGGCGAGAACCACGTCTGTGTGGACTTTAGCCAACGATTTCTCCAGTGCACGATAATGTCCATTTACTAAAAGTGGTTTATTGATATTAATCACGTGTTTTCTGTCGTGCACTTGGGGATTTGTGGAAACCTATAGTCTTTAGTTTTGAGGGGCAGGTGAAAGGACAGCGTTTAATAGGCAGATTTTTTTGTGATCCAGATTGAGACTGTTTGGAGATATTCAAAGGAGATATTGATTTTGTGGGGACCAAAAGTGCTAAGAGTCTTTCTGTTTTTTGCATTGGAAAGAGTGAAGTCAGGGCTTGAAAACAAGTCCCCACAACTCCTGCTGGCCTCAGGAGAACAGAGAAACATCACAATGGAAATTGGTTAGCGACAAGTTTATAAGTTTCACTAAACCTCAGTCAACATGGACATGCTGCATGTCATTTTGAAGCACATAATCTGGAAAATTCAATCGCTGAATTAGCTGGGACAGAAACTATGATTGAATCACCTAAGTAATAAAGTAAAATCGGCTACTGCTGGAGCGGCCAAGTATTTATGTTTTTTACAGGATTATAGACCAGACATTGGAAAAATCGGCCAAAAATATTGGTAAAAAAAATCGGCCAAGCATATCGGCATAGGCCTTAGATAAACCCATATTGTGCGACCTCTAGTTGGGAGATGTTAAGTAAGTAAAGAAGAGGGTCAGAATAAGGTATATGCTGCAAGGTTCATGAACTAAGGAACATTTTTGCTTCAGTTTCAAAGTTTATTATCAACTATTATAGTAGAACTAAGTCACTCATGCCCCTAGAGGCCATAAGGGCCACTGCAGGTGTCGTAGCATGTTGCGTTTTTTACTCATTAATTGTCCGTGACAGTAAATACTATGCTGACAGAAAAAAAAGGGAGAGAGGGATATTGTACATCCAAGTAAATACTGTTTAAGTGGCGCTAGCCCACAGTTAGCTTTGCCCGTTAGCCTGTTAGCTTTTTCTTCGTGATTCTATTAGTGTGTATTGGTTGCTCCGACCCAGTGGCAGCGAAGTTGCAATTGTGGTTTTCTGGCCAGAGACACAGGGGGAGATGAAAGACCCCCAATCATCCCATTAACACTTGTATTACCCCCAGAGGGACTACGGAAAGGATTTATTAAAGCAAATAGGTTACGTAGTTCTTCTTCAAAGGTCACAATATCCATATAGCAAGGAGCTACATTATATTAAATCACTGATCTCTTCCATCTGACAGGAACACGGCCTCAAACATAAGCATTACGCAACTCATAAATGTGCAAAAGATACGTTTCACTGGAAAAATGACCACCTTAGGAGATAAATTACTTAAAATTGCTTGAAGTTTACATTGAATTTGAAGTCTGTTTGAACTAATCTAAGAGAAGATAAAAATGCTAATGTCACAAGCATAAATCCTACTTGAAATTAGACAAATTAACTTAATTTTTGAAAAGATTTTTTTTTTCACTTGAAATTCTGCAAAATAATCTGAATTAAGAAATAGATTTATGTCAATTCTTTCTTAAAATTATTATTATTTTTCCAGAGTTTAGACCTGATTTTTTGCCATTTAAGCTTTGTTTTGGGCCCTATTTACTATTTTGTAAGTCTCTTTTTGACGAATGAAAAAGTTTCTCCTTATTTCAGTACTTTAACTCATAGTTTATTTGATATGGACATAACAACTGCATTGGACAAACCAGATACATTGTTTTTTAGTGTTATAGCAAAACTACTAATTTGCAACACTTGTCCATAGTTTAGTAACATCCTTATCTCAGTGCCCTGCAGCTTTGCAGATCATGCAAATAGATTTAATTCCAACTCTTTGTTAAAAAGTACTGTCACACTCAGTAATTGTCCTGAGGTGATGGGAGCTTTTTATTTTAAGCTATGGATAAAAGTGAATATGGTTTCGCCTTAAACCCCTGATAACCTTTAAAAGTGAACTTCTCCAATTCCCGCCGGTGAGAGCTCGAATTAAAGGAAGCTATTAATTTTGATATCACAGTTCTTTAAATCTGCTCCGTGCTAAAGGTTAATGGTTAGATAAGTGCTTTTGAGATGCCGCTTCAGCCCAGGATCAGACGGAGAGGTTTCTTTGGCTGTCTCATGTGTGTAGGGGAATGCGGTTATGCAATTTAGTTTTTGTTTCATTACTACAACGGTCTGTGTCTGTGGGTGTAAGACATGACCTCATAAATGATACGGATGCTTTGAGTAATGAATTTCAAATTGCCATGGTAACTCTCATGTTCTGTTTGCCACGGTTAGCAGACTCACAAACCCTCCAGCTTCATTGCCCCAAGAATTAATTTCTACATCCAAGTGTAATGGGTTTGCAAAATGTTTTAGCGACAAGGTCCAAGCCATTAAAAACGCTATTAACCCCTCACTACGAAAGGTAACATTTCAACCAGTAGCAGACCTAGAGCTGACATATTTTGCACCCGTCTAATGACATAGTGGAAGATGTTATCGCTGGTCTGAGCTCAAGTACATGCTGCCTGGACGAACTACCCACTAGATTTTTAAAGTCTGTGCTGAGCAGTTTATCACAAAAACTCACGCGTTTAGTTAACACCTCACTCTAGACTGGAGTTTTTCCAAAGGCCCTAAAAACAGCTGTCATTAAGCCACTGCTGAAGAAGAGTGGTCTTGATGCCACTGAAATGAACAATTATCGGCCTATATCAAATTTGCCCATTATAGGAAAAGTCTTGGAAAAGGTGCCTACAGCCAGCTTACTGACTTTCTTCTTGTAAATCATGTTTTTGACGTGTTCCAGTCGGGCTTTAGACCCGCCCACAGCACCGAGAAGGCCTTGATTAAGGTGACAAATGACATCAGGCTAAATACAGATGCAGGCAATTTCACAGTTTTAGTCCTGCTGGACACAGTGGACCATAGGATCTTACTAGAGAGGTTAAAAACCTGGGTGGGAATTACTGGAAAGGGAGAGTGGTTCAGATCCTACCTTGAGGAACAAACTTACTATGTCGCAATGGGAAACTGTCTCTCAGACATGTGGGGTTCCACAGGGGTCGATTCTGGGGCCCCTCTTGTTCAATCTGTACATGCTTCCAATAGGTCACTGTCTGTGTAAGTTCTCAGTCGTACAGGAGTTGTCCATCTTCAATGAAGGTACTTGAGTCATCTTCTGTACTCGGTAGTTGAGGTCTCCAAACGTTTCGCCTCTCATCCAAAAGGCTTCGTCAGTGAACAAAATCACACTCAGCACGCAGCGTCTTTATCTACTAAGATGACTCAAGTACCTTCATTGAAGATTCCAATAGGTCAATTGATATCTAGTAACAAAGTGTCCTATCACAATTATGCAGATGATACTAGATCTACAGAACTATGTTTCACTGACAGTGGGTGAACATGGGCCTGTAGATACACTGTGTGATTGTATCAAACAGATTAGTGCGTGGATGCAAAACAACTTCCTCCAGTTAGATACAGATAAAACTGAGATCATTGTGTTTGGCCCACAAAAACACAGAGAGGTTGTCATTGGTCATCTTGAGGCTCTTTCACTGGGACCCAAAAGTCAAGTTAGAAATCTAGGGGTAATCATGAACTCAGACCTGAATTTTAACATATTAAGTCCATTACATCAGCGGCCTATTACCATCTAAAAACATTGCCAAAATAAAAAACATAGTGTCAAAACCAGACTTGGAGAGACTAATTCATGCTTTTGTCTCTAGCCGTTTAGACTACTGTAACGGCCTGTTCACTGGCCTTTCTAAACGAGCTGTTAGACAACAGAAGTACATCCAAAATGCTGCGGCTCAAGTCCTGACCAAAACCAGGAAATACGACCATATTAGTCCAGTGCTCTGGTCTCTGCACTGGCTTCCTGTCGCTCAGAGAATAGAGTTTAAAACCGCCCTGCCTGTGTACAACTCCCTTCATGGTCGGGCACCAAAGTACATCTCTGACATGTTACAGCCGTATGAACCACCTCGAGCCCTGAGATCCTCAGGGAGGGGTCTCCTGGTGGTTCCTAGAGTCACCACCAAACACGGTGAGGCTGCGTTTCAGGTTCATGCAGCAAAGGTCTGGACCAGCCTCAGTGAGGACGTGAGACAGTCCTCAACCCTGAGTATGTTTAAGTCCAGGCTGAAAGGACACCTTTTTACTGCTGCCTATTGTATTTTAACGAATTTTAGTATATACATATACTGTACATATTTTTAAAAATGTAATTGTATCGATTGATTTGTTTTATTGATTTTGATAGTGTTTTTAATGCTTTTTATTGTGTTTTTAAGGTTTTATTGTGTTTGGTGTTGCTGTGAGGCACATTGAGTTGTCATGTACATGAAATGTGCCACACAAATAACCTTGCCTTGCCTTGAAATAATTTATCAGAGGATTAGAGGAGTAATTTGTGTGGAATTTTGGAAGACAGTGGCAACACTAGGATGATGGGTGTTTAAATGTGTCTTAGTGTGAGTTAAGGCGGCGCAAACAATCACAATCGAATCAAGATTATAATATAGGAAGATTAAGGGAGTCCAATGTCTATAATGAAATGTTCTGCAATCATATTCTGAAATGCGTGTGACTCTTAGTTTAGCAGTTCAATTGTCAATCTTTTCTCAATTGGTAAAGTTCTGCATTAATGTAAAAAAAAGCAATTACAAATAGGTAGAATCGAGTCAAACAGCTGTAATCGGGAGCTCACATGGCTCCTTAATATGCGTAAACAAAAGGACAGCGCTCCTGCGGTTTGACTCGATTCTCCTAGAGTCTGACTCTAAATGCGACATGGAAGCACTGCAAAGATAAATCTTTACTCACAATACTGATGTTTTAGCAAACCAGACCCTACTCAGTGAGAGTATAAGCTGCTGTGGCCGTTAGCCCTAGCCGCAGTAGCATTAGTGAATGTGTTGCAATTAGCCTATTTATGGATTTATTACAGAGATGGTATGGCCTTACAGCATGAAAATAATTTTAAACAGTAGATGCTTTTAGACTCTGATTCCCCTGTCACGCAAACATTTCTGCAGTTCTGGCTCATACAATGATGTGAGACCAATGGGCGAGGAAAGTGCTTCTCTATGGTCCTCATGGCGGGGAGCTGACATTGCTGAATACCACCCCCTGGTGGCCAGGGGCAACTCCAAAAGACACTTTGGAAACAGGATTTTAATGTAGCTTTGGACCTCATTTAAACTGCTTAAAAGCCTGGCACCAAAGAGTTTTATTTTTTCTAAAAAATGCTATGACCCATGTGACAACGCTGGGGTAGGTGTCATATTTTTAACCACACTGGTTTGTGTATATTAGAAATAAAAAGTGGTCTATGATTGACAGGCTCTGGACCACTGTGGAGGCGCCACCTGCCACGTGAGGGCGAGGCTTCCCGCCTTTTAATCCTTTTTAAAGGAACAGGCCACCGTTTTTCCACACTGAGATTAGCCTGGAAAAATCCAGGTCACCGTTGCGTCAAATCCATTTCCCACAGCGGTAGATACGCAAGCAGGTGTTATTAGCGGTTTTGCGTTAATATTTGCGCAGGATTATGAATCACGAAACTTGCCTACTGTCGATGTGTTTTTGGTCATTTACCGCCGATTGGAGACACGCTTTCTCTCTTTCGTGCGTCGTTCGTAGATTGTTATTGAGGGGACTTCCGCGTCCCGTGAGTGACGCTGCTTGTTAACAACACGTCACGGCAAATAAACGAATCTGATTGCACGTGAACGGATTGATTTTGCGAAAGCGGCGAACGAGGGCGGGGTGACCAGACTGATCCCCCGCTGGATAAAAAAATACAGAGGGGAATCATTCTGGTCTCACCAGGCTACACTGAGATGTGTTCTTACCTGAGCTTAGACGAGTTGATGCGTACCTGTCTGGTCTTTAACAACTCAAATCGAGGGCAAACATCCTATTTTGAAGAAAACATGACTAATTTGTAGATGACTTTTTGCAGTGGAAATGCCAATCATTACAAAGTCCTGCAGCCCTAGAGTCAATTTGTAGCATTTAGGGTAATTCAAAGCAGGAAAAAAGATGCCCTTTGAAATTCAGATGACGCACACATTTTACCCTGGTGGTATCTGTTTCTGTTCATGAGGTTAATGTGACATTTACTTTGCAACTTGCAAAACGTTTTGACAAAGTGCTTTTCAACTCAACACATGCTCTGATTTCTAGCTCGACTGTTTAGTGTTTAGTCCTTGGCACAAACTTAAAAGTCCTTGCACCACCTCAGTCTGGCTTATCTCTTTGAGCGCGAGTCTGTGCAACAATGTTTTGCAACGTGTTTGTGGTATTTGGTTTCATGGTCTGGCTGCTTCAAGGTCTGTGTTGGAGTTCCGGAAAAGTTGACCAATCTTCAGGAGAATGAGGAAATGTATTTCAACAGCCCGTGATGATCTTAGAATTAAACAAAAGAGCGGCCGAACGTACAAGTGACTCGTGTTAGGCCGGAGATGAGATGCTTGAAAAGGGATGCCAGGTCTCAGCAACCAATCCCACCTAAAAACATATGAAAAACCACCCAAAAGGCCTGTCACGATACCAAATTTTATTATTAGTTTAGTTTATTTTGAGCAGTTAACATTTTTTCTTCCTCCAATGTTTCACAATCATACAGTTAATGGAAGCTCAAAGGGAGTAGACTGAAGCAAAAGCTTATAAGTGCCTACCCCTTGTTCATGTAAAATTACATTTGCAGTTAATAATGATACAGTTATACATTGCTTTTACATTTTTATCAAACAGTAAACAATCCTTCCTGAGTATTTTGTATTAGTTTCAAAACTATATACTTGTACATGTTTGTGAGTTAACTTTTATCCTACTGTAGCTATACTTGTCAATATACAATCAGCAGCCTTAGTTTACAATTTGCAGCACTGGCAAATAAAGAGGTTTTAGCATTTCACATTTGACAAATAATAATAATAATAACTAATGGTTAATGTGATTGATCATAACAATTATAACAATTATCCTTCTTGTCATTATCAATGGATGAATATTCGTTTTCATATTATATAGGCATGTTAGACATTTTGTATTCTACCATCTTGCCTTGTTGTCATTACTATCCACTATTTATTATCGTTATTATGAAAATGGCATGCCCAAACTGTAAACCCTTTCTAGTGTGTTGCGTTAAAAAGCCAGAGTGTATAGTGGCCTGTTGAAAGTGGGTGGACGCCCTCAATCAACAAGTCCCCACCCAGCTGCCCTGAGACTTGGTGGATGATGTTTACCTCCTGTACCGTGTGGTGCATTAAGAAGACGAGGCTTTATGTGCCTGTTGAGAGGGGGGACCCCTCGCCAACAGATCCATGTCTCGCCTACCCCAAGTTACCATTGTATGATTTCAGTAGTTATAGAAATGACAACGGAGCAACAGCAACAGTTACATTTATTTCTTCTATAATTTGGACAAACTTGATGGTGCCCAATTGAAATCTTACAATTAGAACTTGATTTAACTTGAGATTAATCGTCAAAAATATTTAAAAAAAAAAATATGTATATTCATTGTAATGACTTTAAGGTTACATTTTGTCATACGTTGCAAGAACCATTTCCGTATATTTCCTTTTAAATTGTTTGATATTATCACACTCCTTGATTTCCACTGGCAACTTATTCCATAATCTTATTCCAGATACCGAGACAGAAAAGCTTTTTCTTGTTGTCTGTATAAATACAGACTTGAAGGACATTTTATTTCTTAGTTTATAAACACCTTCATTTTCACTAAAAAGCCTTTGAATATTTCCTGGTAACAATATTTGAAGTTCAATATATTGAGACAGGAAACTACAGAAACTAACTCTGATGCTTGAAAATTACTGTAAAGCTTTGTCCGAAAAGTACGTAAATCTTAATGTATCCCACAATAAACATGAAGTACAATATAACTTACTTTGGGTAAAACATAATTTAGGACGAATAATTTAGTCCAAAATTTTGTATTGCTTATTTGTCATTCATTAAACGATAAGTTAATATAGTAATTATCGTGACAGCCCTACCCAAAATCTGCAAACATACGGCTCAGCTGCAATTTCTGATGGCATAGGACCACCCCTTTTTCTTCACAAAATAAACTAAATTTAACCTTTTTTACAAGAAAAACAGCACAGACAAAACCAACCCCCCAAACTGTTTTTTTTCCACCCAATTGCCTTGACCTGGCAACCTTGGACCTCCAAGTTCCCCTTTTAACTTAACCTGGTATCTGCCAACTTAGGGTTAGGGTTAGCAATAGGAGTGACAATATATCAATTTTCCGATATATCGTGATATTTTGCATGACAATACGATCCTGATACTTTTGATGACATCATACATATTAATGAGCTACGTCATGCATATTAATGAGGCAGGCAATGAGAAAATTACCCATCTTCAGTGAGTAAGTCAGAGATCATTTATACACACAGAAAAAGAGGTACAAAGCACATGACAAGAAATGTAAATGATGATTAATATGTAGTATGTGAAAATAAAGGTTAAAAGTATCATGTTTTGTTTTTTTAAATGGTGATGTATCTTAGATTTTTTGTGCAATATATCGATTATCACAATATTGGCGTATTGTGACTTTAACGTTATCGTAAGCCATGTATCGCGTATAGTATCGAATCGTGAGCTAACCAGAGGTTCCCACCCCATTATGCATATCCAAATCTCAAGGCATATTGACTGAAGAGCTTACAGCCTATAATGTATGCCACTGTGATACCTGATTTGAAAGCCAAGACCTTCTAGTTTCTAAAAATTATGTGTAAGGTCCATGTAAGTGAAACACAACTTACATCACATTTGCCGTCCCTAACCTTAATCCTAACCCTAACCCCTAAACTCCCTAACTCCCTAATCCCTCTAGGGTTAACAGGTTAAAATATATATGCTAATTTCCACCTTTCTACTTCCTGACCAAGATCCAGAGTGCAATACAGCCCGCAGACTACAGCCCAAGTTCCTCCAGGCGCATTGCTGCCGAAGCCAACCTGAACCTCCTCACTAACCTCCCCTCTTCCTCTCTCTCCACAGTGACGCTAACCTCTCCGATGTGCTGTCCGACCCGGAGGACTGTGACCTGGGCAGCGCGGATCGTCTGGAGCGGGGCAGCACCGACACCTTGGCGAACGGCTGCCGCCCCGACACCGACGCGGCGAAACGACTGGCCAAGCGGCTGTACCACCTGGAGGGCTTCAAACGCTGCGACGTGGCCCGGCACCTCGGCAAGAAGTCAGTGAAAGGACGGGGCAAAAGTTTGGAAATACATTAATGTGGAGAAGATAATGTGTTAGGTGACAGAAGGAAAGGAATGAGCACTAAAAATGACCCTTATGTCGAGACTGTGTCAGAAATAGAGTTTTAATCCTTCACAGTGGACGAAGTGGGTTCAGGATCCCCCTTGTTCTCTCGTTTCTTGAAATCACAAAGGTTATGCCATCAAAGCCATTGTTTTTGTGAGGTTCGTGTTCAGAGCCTCATCTGGTGTATGACTGAGGGGTGGAGCTATTTGCTGTCAGACTTCTATCTATCTCTCGAAGTATCTGTGCCGTATTGAACTCTCTTTGTTGTGTCTTGTGCCTGCAGTAACGACTTCAGCCAGCTGGTGGCGTCAGAGTACCTGAACTTCTTTGACTTCGCGGGTCTCTCTCTGGACCGGGCTCTGAGGTAACACTCATCGACTTCATGAGTTTTCTCCTGATCCCCCTGTGTGAATGACTTTGTAAACATGACTGTGGGGAGAGATTTAGTGAACATGAAGTCACTGCATGAAGATTCATATTAGTGACTCATATAAACCATCAGCTCCAACAAGTGTGGATTTTTCCTTTTGCATATTCCTTATGACACATACCCAATACCAGTCTTCTGAAAACTGCACAACTAAAAGTACACTGGGACCATCTTAAATTAGATAAATGACTTAAAATTGGTTAAATTAAGGTACTTTATGTTGAGTTTTGAGTAGGGTTGGGTACCGTTAATTGAGACCAGTATGGTATCGGAAAACAAGTTTAGGTATTACCGGTATCGAAAAAATGAAAGTATCGAAAGCAGGTACCAATAAAAAAACCTTCTATCGTTAGATCCAAGTTTTGGTGCGGTTGCTCCAGGGACATTGCCTGGCTAACACCAGACTGCTGTGTGCGCTCAAATCTTTTCGAACTTCACAACGGCCTGGGGACCATGGCCGACATTTTTCCATGGATTTGGGCACCAATCACAGAATGAGGAGGGACGGTAAGACGATGACGCGCTATTTGACATACGGAAGCTTGTAGTTTGTTTAGGGATAAAAAATATATATATATATTTACGGATCCAACATGACAGCAGCAGACGCGATGCCATCTTTCGATCAAGCTTTAGAACGTGTTCTAAATAGTTTAGCTCAAAAGTTTACAGCAGGTACGTCATACGTCATCTGATACCATGATACGATTGGCTATGGCTACGTGCAGACGCATGAGAGACATTCGTAGCTCCCAATAAACGGCTATGGACAATCGTAAACCACACCTCTCCTACGAGAAAATGAATTGGTGGTCCCCAGACTAAATATCACTTGTGATTTTAGTCTGGCGTTAGCCAGGCTACCAGGGACAGCATTAAAGACAGCTCAAAATATTTTGCCCCATTTTTGGGCAATTTTTTTTTCCATAATATTTTGTTGCCTCAATTTCTCATTTCCATTTTTTTCCCCCTAACCTCCATTTCCCCCAATTTTATGATTAAACCCATGCTTGATATTTACAGTGGGAGGAAAATGTATGTGAACGCTTTGGAATTTCTCACATTTCGGCCTAAATCGGTCATAAAATGTGGTCATAAGAATGAATGAAATATTCAACTTTGAGTTAAAATAGTCCACAGAATATTTTGCCAGTAGTGCCAAGTGTCCAAGAGCTCTTTCGCAAACCAAAGTTGAACAGTTTGGGAGGAACTGTGTGTGTGGAGGAAAAATGGAACAACCAACATCAAAACCATATCCCCACTGTGAAGTCTGGAGCAGGAGAATCATGGGGTGGGTGTGTTTTGTTGCCTCGGGGACTGGACAACGTGCAGTACAACGTCTCTTGTAGCTGGCTGACCCTCCTTTTGCAGCAATAACTGCTTTCCTGTAGTTGCAGATTAGACGCTCACAACGATCAGGATGAATCTTGGACCTCTTTACAAAACTGCTGCAGTTCCTGGTTCAATTATGGCCATTAAAAATATGATAACATGTAATTGTTTGGGTGGTATTAGTTTAAGCAGACACTGTTTATTCATTCTTATTATTTTGATGATAAATCATATTATGACCAATTTAAGCAGAAATGTGAGAAATTCCAAAGCGTTCACATACATTTTGCTTCCATTATCTCGCCCCCAGATTGACAACCATTACAGGACAATCAGGGCCTTTTCAGCAGATGACAAAAAGCACACGCTGAATGAAAGAGTCATGACGATCTCTTCTGCTGTCGTTGTAGGAACTTCCTGAAGGCCTTTCCTCTGATGGGCGAGACTCAGGAGAGGGAGCGGGTCCTGGTGCATTTCTCCAAACGCTTCTGCCTGTGTAACCCCCAGACGCTAACTTCACAAGGTCAGAACCCCCACATCCCCTCCTGTCCGTTACAATGCTAAGACTGAAGAGCCCGCAGACTGTATGGGGGCCTCCTGACCTCACGCTGATTTACACGGAGAGCCGGGTAATTACGGGCTTAATCTGCATGAGCTGCAAAACCACGACCTTCACAGAGAAACGCACAGTCAGCGGTGACGGGACAGAACACAAGAGCGGGCTGTGAGGCTGTGTCTGCGCCTCCTATTGAGCTCTGTGGGATTGAATTATCAAGTGGATGACTCTATTATGGTCGGACAGTGTTGTGTATTGGACGATGTGCAAGCTCTAGTACTTCCTGTCCTAATTCATTTCCTTCATTAACTTAGGCATGGACGAATAATCCTATTTCTAAAGATTACATAAAGATTATGGGCCAGATCTTGTGCCTGGCGCGAAGGACTTTCTTGGTAAAAGCGAGTTTTCGATCTTGCGCAAATGACAACTTTGCACCTGTGCTTTCGCCGGTAGCCTGAGGGCATTACTTAGGAGAAAAAGTGGGTTGGCGAAGGCGTGTACTACAAGCAGCGCTGCCTTCATCGTGCGCTTACTGCGTTCCCTTTGCTCAATCTCCTTTAAGGGCGCTCTCACACTTTCATATCCATCCAAACCCTGCGGCAAGGTTGCTCAATGCGAACATGCACAGATACAAGCAGCTGATATGAGCAGCTGCATTTGTTGCACTAAAGAAGTGGGCAAAGGCTGTACTGTATTTACAACGTGTGTAAGTGCCACTGCAGCGTTTACCTCCTGATGAATGAAGAGCATCAGCGGTGGTCGTCGTAATAAGCCTTGTGTTTCCTCATGAACAGCTCAGTCCAAAATTCAAGGAGCACATTTCACAAACTGCAAACTTTCATTAATTCAGCCACTATAAGAATCCTGCAATTGTAGCGCAACTGTTCCAATAAGCTACAATTTCCTTGCAACTACTGCATAACTCTACTGCATAACTGCAACTTCTCCGCAGCCAATGTGACAGATTCTCATCAGTTAAAACCTTTTCATTTAAATTTGCACATGCGAGCAGTTTCAAACGCCGAGGGCTGATGCCTCTCTCTCCCCGCCCACTTCACACTCATCTCGGATCTGAGCGAAGGGACAGCTTTATTTCTTTCAGCTTTATTAACTCATGGACTGCCAATGACATCTATAGACGTCAATTAGGTTTTTCAGTGGGGACGGGTGCAGTAAAGCGTAATGCACCTTTCATGTAAAGATCTTACTTGTAGACATTATTTTATTGAGTCAGCAGGTGGCAGCAGTGCTCTTTGGATGCGATCACAGGCAGAAGTAGTAAGAGGCTATATAACTTGTTTTGATATATCGACACACACACAAGAGAAGCACTGTTTTGCATCTCTCTCGTGTGACAGAGGAACACGAGAGAGTATGTTTACCATAATGACCACGTTCGAGGGGGAAATCATGGCGGATTTACAGACTCCTCCTCCCCAGCTCTGACGAAGCATGTTCCTAATAAGGGCATAAGGGCGGGATCTTCACTGTAGACTCGGCCTTTGTGTGACGTGTAGCTCGCGCAGCTCCAATGCTAACAGTCCGACCCTCATTAAGTACGAGATTTCTAAAATGTATCCTACCATAACCAGCCCGGTGCCTCTGATTGTGTCTAACCCAGCGTAATCACAGGAGGAATATCTAGCTGTAGACAGTTCCAAAAAATTAGGCACCGGGCATTAAAGTTGTTTTTAACGTGTCTAAAGTGCAATGCATTCCAATGGGGGACTAGCGGGTATATGTTACTACAGCAATGGCGGAGCAATGGCAGCCTCCAGTGTCGTCGCAAAGCAGAGCAGCCAGCGGCCATTGGTCAAAGTAACTGTTTTGCTTGATTACAAAAAGCTTGTTTTCTCAGCTTTTTGGTCAGAAATCAGCATTTTGGGTGATTTCACCTATTTTCTACGGACGATTACTAAAGAATGGAAAGAGGTACAAACAAACTTTTTTAGATGAAAGAAGAGAGTCTAATCTTTCTTTTGGTGGGTTTGGTGTTGACATAGACCTAGAACTCAGTTTTCTGTGGGTCTTGAAAAAACAGTCAAAATCCTGAAAAACCTCTGGCAGCGGGGAACTCTCTGATTAGAAAATGTCTGGCAGTCAATGAGTTAAACATCGCGCACCACATCGTGTAATTTTGTTATTAAAGGGGGGGTATTATGTAAAATCGACTTTTTCAAGCTTTATATCATGTTATTTTGTCATTCCCTCATTAAACACATGCCTGGAGTGTTGCCTTGGCTCATTCACATATTTTTGAGTAATCAGTAAAAACTTAGACGGCAGCCATTTTAGGTGTAGCTATGCCTCAGTCCTCCTAGGAACGCCCCCACCTCCTGGAGACGCCTCTGGACCTTTCGTCACCAGCCAAGCCACCAACCACTGCTCCTCAGCTCAGCAGAGCCCCCTCCCCGCACAGTAGTGTTGTTTAGATGCCACAGCAGTGTGCTGAAGGGGGCGTGTCGGAAAGCTTCTTAAAGAGACAGAGGCCTATTTCAAGACGTTCAGTACAGCCATTTTGAGAGAGCAATTTTATTCAAGGCAGTTATTTTAATTTACTGCATATACAGACCAACAGAAGGTTACGTCATCATTGTAGTATGCTATAGACTGGTGCTATGTGATTGAAAAAAGCATAATACCCCCTCTTTAAGCTTTTGCGGGACAAACTACAAACTACCTCCTTCCCTCGCACCCCCGCAACCCGCCTCGGGAAAGTATGGGGAGGCAGCGGCAACACAACATTGCTACGCTAGTCTGTCCTGCTCCTGTCTTGCCCACTTTCTGCGCCAGGTATGACACCGACGTTTGCAAGGAGCGCCACCCGTCTGTGCAATCGTCTGCTTTACACAAGACCTATAGGTTTTAGGTCAAAGTTTTGGTGTTTTTGTTTCAGACGGAGCCCACACGTTAACCTGTGCCCTGATGCTGCTCAACACGGACCTCCACGGACACGTACGTACTTCACGGCCGAAACACTAAAGCATTGTCCCATTTCAAAACATCCCGAGTAAAGTTAAAGCCCCTCTGTCTCTGATTGTGTCGCCTTGTTTCATGTCTCTGTTATTATTTCTGGTTGTGTGCTTTCTCTCTCTCTCTCTCTCTTTTATGTCCTACTTTCTGACCCGTTTCTGTCTCCTCTCGAAAAGTCTTTTTCAAAGTGGAGCACTGCTGCGTTCTGAACCTCAGCGCTCCACAGCGGGGGTTCTCAATCTGCGGGGTGCGTCACACTGGCGGAACTTCGGAGAGTCATTTTTATTTGTTTGGTTAGTCTTGAAGCAGACATAGCTAACAAAGAACTAAACATAACATTTTTAGAGTATTGTCTACTGTTCCCTGTCCACTTTTATACATTTGAGTGAAAAGTAGTTCATATTATCGACGCCGCGACCGAGCACAGAGGAGGAAGAGAAACATCCAAACAGGCGAGCGTGTTATTAGCACTTAAGCATCATGGAATAGCTGCACTAAAGTGTGGTTGTTTTTTTTCCAGATTTAATTATTAATCAAGAATCTAACAGCACAAATATAAACAATTATAAACTATTAAAATACATGTGTATGTTATGAATAGCTGTGAAATCAAAACATCGTCCCAATTAAGAGTATAAGTAAAAGTATAATTTCTAAGATAAGATATGCCTTTATTGAGCTCACAATGGAGAAATTCACTTGTTACATTCAGCTCTCAGAAACACTCAGGGTGTGCAGGACAGACAGGAAATGTGCAAACAATTAAATAGTAAATAGACGTGTCTTATATACAATGTCTACCAAGAACTTTAAGAGGGCAAAAAGTATAAACAGTGAAAAATAAAATAAACAGACTATAACAAAAAAAAAAGTCAGTATTAGTGGTGCAGGTTTACAGTTATAGTGCACTATCAACAGTTTTATTTATTGTATATAAAATAGCATGTATTCAGCTATTTGTATTGGCGTGACTTTCTTAAGTTTGAAAACAGTATTTCAGTATATGCCTCTGAATGGAATTATGTTGCGTTTACTCTCTGACCATTTACAACAGTCAGTGTAAGGTTTGTCATGTAAAGTGTAAAAATGTTAATATGATTCCTATGCCACACAAAGATTCAAATATATACAGGTGAAACTCGGAAAATTTGAATATCATTAAAAAGTGCATTCATTTCTGTTATTCAAACTGTGATACTAATATATGATACTCATTACATGCAAAGTGAGATATGTTTAGCCTAAAGAAGATTATTTATTTTAATCTTCTTTATTCCTGCTCTTATAGTCTTACAGTTTTAAAGTTTTATAGCTTATTAATTCTGTGTTATATGTTTATGTTGCACGATTGTACCAAGAAAAATTCCTAGTTTGTGAACCTGTCCCCAAACAATGGCCATAAATACTATTCTGATTCTGATTCTGTATTTGTTATCATTTGATTATTATGGCTCAGCTTGTAAAATCCCCAAATTAAAAATGTCATGCAATGTGAATATTTTGAAAATGGACTGTAAGTCATAATCATCAAAATTATAACAAACAAAGGCTTGACATCTGTCACTTTGCATGTCATGAGTCTATATCATATAACGATATTGTAATTTTCCGAGTTTCACCTGTATATCTGACACAAGAACATTCATAAATAAAATAAATGTTCTTTGATTATCCGGCTCTACGCTGTTCCTCGTAGCACTGACCGCGCCTCTCGCTTCCACACACGGCCCGACCTGGCAGTTCTTTTGGACTGAAAACGTGGTTTGATTTAGGCGTTTATTTGGGCTTGTTTTGTTATTTTGTCAGGTAAAGCCATTGGACAATATTAACTTTTGTTTTAAAGTTGAGTTTAAATTAGATCAATCAAAACAATTCTGGAAGCTCTGGTTGGCAGATTTAAATTCTAGATTAAAGTTAAAGTTTTTCCTGATTCAGATCGAGATTTAGCACAGATTTAGTCTTATCCTGGTTAGTTTTAGGTTTGTCTTAGTCCTGTGTATGTCTGATATAGATTTAGTCCCACTTCAGTCCTAGTGGCGTCACCATGTAGCCTTAACCCAGTCCTGGTTATGTCTCATTCATTTAACTTCTCCTTTAGACATGTCCTCAGTCTGGTTCAAAGCTGGTTGAAATTGTGGTGATAATCTTTGTTTTGGATTTGGTTTAGCCTTGGCTTAGATCTATTTGACTTTTAAATCAGTGCCTCAGAGTTTGGGAACCGATGCTCTACTATCATTATGCATAATCCTGTATATTATACCTCTGCTCTGCTGTTCTCTTGCTAATGCGACTTCCTGGGGACTTCCCTCTGAACTAATATCCTCCCTCACACTGCTTCCTTTCCTTAAACCCTTCCTTTGCTTCCTTTGCTAACACGGCCCTGGCCTCTGCTCCAAAGGTGGTAAGTACATGACTAATGGTCCCTTTGCTTCCTCAAGTACTTTTACATTGTTTTGTTTATACACAGCATGAATTACACTTCAAACTAAGCTTTCTGATCTTACATCATTTTGTTATTGCTATTTTACATGACCTTTTATCAAGCAACTGCTGCAAAAACATTTCATATTCGCGTGGGCTACAGAGGCATCTTTTATTCTCATTTGTTGATCCCGCATGGAAAAGGATACATTTCGGGTTTTATATGTTTGTATCGATCTTATTAATCTGCTATTTTAACTAGAGCTGCACAATTATTGCATTGGTAAAAGTGTGTAATATTTTTTTAGCTAATTTATATGAAAAAACATCATTAGTCATCTCTTACGCTGGTCTCCATCCACACGATCAGATGAGCTGTGCAACATTGCCCCTAGTGGACGCATGTAAAAAAAAAAAACCCACGCTGAACTGGTTGACCTTCATTTTGAAACACAATCTTGTTTTTCATTTGTAACTAACGTGTGTACTCTTGCTACTTATACACATCAATGTTTTTTAAATACATAATGAAAAATGCATATCGTTTAAAGATGCACCTCAGCATTGATGATTATTTTCCTTTGTCTTTGTCTCTTTCGTAGAACATCGGTAAGAAGATGTCGTGTCAACAGTTCATCAGCAATCTGGAGGGACTCAACAACGGCAAAGACTTTTCCAAAGAATTACTAAAGGTACATTTCAATCTCAGACCTGTTTCCATAAAGGTAACGCTGGTAATACAGTATGTCTTACTTTTTGCGACAGTGACGCATCTTTTGTCTTTTCCCTCCTTTAGGTTTTGTACAATTCGATCAAGAATGAAAAGCTGGAGTGGGCAGTGTGAGTAACATTACATATACTTTAATAGAATATCTGCAAAGTTTCAGATTTTAAATGAGTATGTAGTTGAAAGTGCACATTTCAAACACATCCAGGACTGATAAACTAATATGAGAATCACACACGACAGGATGAGCATGTTTTATACATATTATGCAGGGCCGGATTTAAGTAAAATGGGCCGCGGGGCTAAAGTATTTTCAGGGCCCCCATATACTGTATGTCTGTCTGTCAGATTTCTCTCTCTCTACAATGAAAGGATAAGTCTCCTCTGAGACTTTTACGCACGAGTTTTAACACATTTCTATTGCAAAATGTGTGTTCCATGACTCTGTTCAGATCATGTTTAGTTTAGATACATTTATCCTGCAATCTCACATTTTTCCTAACATAAATAAAATGCTTATAATGAGAGATATCATCGTCCATCACGATGGTTCACTGTAAACATCGTCAACTGCCAAATTAAGGGGACATCGCCCAAGCCTTTGACTTCAACAAGAAGTTTCACTTTTTGGAGCAGACGAGAGACTGACAGTTTTAACGTGTGTTGAGCATATTCCAAACCTGCGGGTCAGCATGTCGGCCTGTCCATAAAGCGACACCGTCTGTAAATGTCATCAGACAAGTCTGCAGTCACATAACGCCTCAAATATTTACATTCATCAGTGACCTTAAGTCTGTCAGTTTGGAGTCCTCTCTGCTCCGGGCAGAAAACCAGTGACAAAAATATGACACAAAAAAGTAGTGAAACAGTGACAAGAAAGTGTCTAAAATGTGACAAAAAAAGCAACAAACGAGCGACAAAAGATTTTTTTTATTTTTGTCAATTTGTTTCACAGTGAATCGAAATAGTCCATTCTCTCGTCCTTGTTGTGGGGAGGAAGGGGTGCAGGGAGGGAAGGGAGGGAGTTCAGCTGCCTGATGCCCTGGTGTATGAAACTGTTCAGTCGACTGGACCTGGCCCGTGGATTCCGCAGTCTCCTCCCTGAAGGCATTACCTTGAAGAGACTGTGATGGGTGCGTAAGGTCTCTGGAGATCAATTATCAGTTTTATAGGTCGTTCAAATGGGGCGTTACTCTGGCCTATTGTCTGTAACCTTTTAGATTTGGGTAAAGCCGAGAAAATGCACTCGGTTCAGGCGGGGGTTAAGAGGTTAAGCCTATGGCTCTGTGTGTTGTTTAGCCTCACATTTTTACAGCTTAACGTCTGACTGAGACACATGTTGAGAGGAGAACGGGGGAGGAGGAACCGGCTTTTGTCCTCCTTAAGGCTGAAGGGTCATCGGGGGGGGGGGGGAGAACAGGTTTTTCCTCTGTAGCGTGGGGGGTTGTGTGGCTCTTGGATATATTTGCCTCTCAGTGTTTGCTTCAGTCAGAGCCGGCGCCTGCTCTTTGTGCTGCTGCTGCTCCGCTATGGCTTTCCTACTCCTGGACAAACTGTGGACTTACTTCAACAAAAACAGAAGCTTATGTGTGAACACCGGCATGAAGATCGTATCGTTGCTCTTCGTGCCCATTTCCATTTACTTCTTGTTTTTATTTTACCGTTTTGGACCGCCGTTTAAGGGACAGTTCGCGTGTTTATTCTACCCCCTGGTGTTCTGGACTTTGATTTATTCAGTCGTAAATTGTCTCGGCGGTAAAGGCTGGAAGGATTGGTTGCTCCCAGTGTTCATGAGCGTCGTAATAGTGTGGAACACGGGGCTCATGATGCTGATGTTGGTTTTCCTGAAGAGGCCTGGAGAAGAAGCGTGGAGGGAGGACTTTGACGCCAGGACACCGGAGTTAATCAGCTCGTTTGCGTTTGCTTTCCTGCTCGGATCAATTCTGCTGGCGTTTGTCAGCTGGAAAAGTTACATTCATAAGGAAGAGACGGAGGTGAAGGCAAAAGGAGACGCTCAGAAGGTGAAGGCGAAGACTGAAGATCTGCAGGTCAAGGCGAAGACTGAAGATCTGCCCGAGCTGATCGTGTGAACTCTTACGGCGAGGAAAGAAAACGTTGAAAGATGTCTGTGTGAAACCTTAGCTGAAACAAATGTGAGGAGGTAAATGTACTGTTTGTTTTTAACCTTGTTATGTTTAATCTCTTAACCCGAACACGAACCCAGTTTGGCTTCGTCCTAAATCTAAAAGCTGCTTGAAAAATGTGTCAAAATGGCGACAGAAATGTGACGAAAAAGTGACAAGAATGTGTGATGAAAACAAAAAAGCGATGGGAAAACATTTAATTTGACTCACTGTAAACTTTTACAATTAGATATGAGCTGAAGAAAGAAAGAATGATGCCTATAACAAGTATATAAAGCTCCGTGAATCTCTGTGAATTTCTTGTGCTTGAAAGAGAGAGATGTTAAAGAGCTCTGTAGGCAGAATGTCACCTCTGAACTCTCTGAACTTGTGAACGTCTGGTTGTTGCTGCTGTCAATAAATCTGTCTCTGGACACAATCCGCTGTACTGTTAAATTTCCTTTTACTATGAAGGTAAAAATGGCAAAGTTACTTCATGTTTTTTTTTTACCTTCTCGTACCTTCCTGTCACTGAACAGTTAAATGACCATTGACCATTAGAAATGTGCTCTATCTTTACTGTTATTGACTGTTGATCATCCTGAGCCTGTGCTCTCTCTATCAGTGACTGTGATGTGTTTGTTTTTGAGCTTTGCTACGAATGATTTGCCCTTTGGGATCAATAAAGTTTTCTGAATCTGAATGTTTTTCAATAGCAGTGCTTTAATGATACTTGGTTTTTGATACCGATACCTGAACGATACTTTTTCACAATTCCTATATTGAAATGAAAACGGAACAATAATGTGTGGAAGATCTGCACATTTACAATATCAGGTTCATCTGCAATGTCAAGAAATTGGGGAAATTAAGGAATAAATAAATAAAAATGGGGGGAAATAAATTTAACAGAGATAAAAATAATAATGGGGTAAAATTTAAAAATGGGGCACTTTCTACATAGCGTCGTTACCATCACATGAGTTTCCATGGAGACTCTCACAAAGGGGGTAGGGGTGGAGTCAGGGGGAGGGGGTGGAGTCAGGGGGAGGGGGGAGCCAAACACTCAATTGCGCAGAAAGTCAGTCACATGTTGAAACCTGTCTCTGAACAGTGTTTAGAGCAGGAGTGGCCAAAGCGATATGGCTTAGGGACCCACCATTACCCTCGGATGACGAGCCGTGACCCAAATGAAACTAATTTGCAATATATTGTATAAAATATTGTATTTTCCACAGGTTTTATTGTACAAGCCGTAGCTTTTAAGAGCTCAAAACAACGTAATGACATTAATGTTAACAGACATTTCTTTAAAGTGGCTTTCTCTGAGTGAAATATTGAATTGACTCTTTTCTCCATTTTTCACACAATTTTTGCTAAAAAAAAAAACATTGTTACACCAATATATGTAAGATTTTGTTAAAGGTTGTTCCCAGCTTTCCTTAGTTTGGCCATTTTTGTGATGTTTATAGTTTCACTTCCTTATTGGACACTGACAGGAAGTGACATAGAAGAAGGTAAACTATTTTATTGTTAATTCAATGGAAAATGAGTCAAACTGCTCTGGAATGTTACCTCCTATGTCACTTCCTGTCAGCAGCTTAAAAATTCAAACACATTAATTTTCTTCATTCAAATTGCTGCTTCACTGAAATAAAGTGATAATTATGCAACTGATGTTATCCTTCTAAATAAGTCACATACACTTTAAAGGGACTAGATGCAAGTTGGTCATTTTAGGCTCACTGCTGCCACCTCAGGTCTAACGCGTAACTGCAGCTTCTATATTAAGCTCGTGCATGACGTGAGTGACAGTGCAGGATTTTAGAGGCAGTTGAGGTGAACAGGTCTGGACTCATTCTACACATTAGGTCATGGCTGGAACATGTAGGGGAGGAAAATACTGAGTTTTAACATTTTAAACTCAGTATAGTCCCTTTAAGATCAATAAAGTCATATTTTATTGTCATGTTACAGATCAATACTTATCAATTATATTATTGATAAACTCTTGGATAAACATTTAAAGGATCTGTATCATGCTATTTTAGCCATTCCAAAGCAAAGTATAGGCATTTATATGATATATTGTACCTCTATCATTATGGAGTACTCATTTTTGAGAGAAATATAAGTATTTTTGGGGGGTATTTTCCCTACCCGGAAGACAAGACGCTTCGATTCAGTTAACTCCGCTCATTCCACATTTACAGTATTATAAATATAAATATCGCTGCAAAAAGTGAAGTTACTTCACATAATGCAGTTATAAGGAGTTGACATGTGCAACACAGTTTCATAAATGGCTAACACACACGCTAACACACACACTAACACACACGCTAACACACACGCTAACACACATGCTAACACACACGCTAACACACACGCTAACACACACGCTAACACACACGCTAACACACACGCTAACACACGTTTTGATTGACTCACCGCTCAGTCTGGACTCCCCATGAGATCGCGTTGGTTATAAAAGTTAATCAACTTTGCTTCTGGCCAAGGTTCACCAAGCATCCATCAGGTTGGTTGATAAAGTCGCTGAATCTCGGAAAGAAATTCCAACTTCTGGCGAGTGCACTCTTCTTTAGGAAGGTTGAATAGTCCTGTTCCTCTCGTAGCCAAACGCGCATCCGTGACATTATCGTTTGGTAAGAAAAAAGAACAGGCGTGTCCAGAGTAGGTTAGAAAGAGCTCAGTGTTCAAAAACAACACTTATGCTCGGATCCATGGCACCTCCGGCCGTGGGTGCGCTTGATTAGCGTCGTGGGACAGCACAGACGCGTCGGAGAGTTGCTGCTTTCTTTTTTTTTTGGAAAAAAAAATAAAATAAAATAAAAATAAAAAGCTGTTTTATAAATTAAAATCAGGCCGTAAGGCATTACATTACAGACGTAGAGCACTTCCGTTCCTTTGTGATGACACAACTGAACAGCTCAGTCGTTTACCAGGAGAGGGCAGAGCAGCTGCTCAGAGAGCAGGATTCAGGAGGATTACTTAGAACTGCGTGAATGAAGCCAAAAAACACTCTGGGGGTGTTTTTGAGAAGGAAATAGCATAACAACATGGTTAAAAACTCCAAAAAGTCGATTTTGCATGATATAGGACCTTTAACAAGGATCACTGGACTTTTCTACACTAAATATCCTTGTGTATATGAAACATAAAGCGTCTGATCATTACGAATGTGTTTGATCAGTTATTTCTTAAACTAAAATACAAACACTTGGCTTCAGCAGTGGTTATTTTATTTCATTAGGCGACTTTATGTATTTGTACCATAGTTTCTGACCCAGCCTTGATGTCTTTAGCATTAGCTTTAGCATACATCAGTGCGGCATTTTGCGCAGCGATCAAAAATACATTTGCTAAGGTTAAAACTAACTCAGCGGTTGGATTCCCCGGGCTCTTAGCTTTACAAAGATATGCAGCATGTCCATATTCACTTAGATTTAGGTGTAAAAGTTGTGTTTTTAAGGCATTGAGCCAAAACTGGTATTGGATATTTGTAGCCTTGTAGATAAAATGTACTTAAGTAAAGTTTGTTACTTTCCACCACTGGACCTTTAGCTCGAGCTGATAAATGATCGATAGCCTCCTCGCTCCTTGGTAAAAAGGCAATAATCCAGGCCTTTTTCGTCATTCATGTTTCAAAAAATCGTATCTGACTCATATTTATCATAAATAATCCACTGTTTCTTGTTTCTATCGTTGGTCTTTATCGCAGAAGAACATTACTCCTGGAGTATAGTGACATGTGACGACAGGCAGCGAGGAGAAAGTAGTGAGCTACATGCAGGGCCGGATTTAAGTAAAATGGGCCGCGAGGCTAAAGTTTTTTCAGGGCCCCCATATACTGTATGTCTGTCTGTCAGATTTCTCTCTCTCTACAATGAAAGGATAAATGAATGCATTTTTTATTTGAACATGCAGAAGTAACTTTTTAAACATAGTACTAGTTTAAGAAACAACACATTTGTGAACAGTATAACATAATGACCCCAATTTGAGGTCCATGGCCTTCATGGAAGAACCTTTACTACTGCCAGACTGGTGGGGGGACAGATTTAAAAGGGGGGTCTGGGGCTCCTCCCCCTGAGTTTATTTTTTATTTTAATGGTGCAATTTGGTGCATTCTCATGCATTTTAACAGACTTATCGGTACATATTTTTTCCCAGTGCATGAAAATGGCTCAGACCTTGTGTAGAACTGGTTTAGTCTCAGGTACAAAGTCATCTGATAAAGCCTTACATGTGAGGGAGTCTGCAAAGAGAGAGGGAACTAGTTTGACAACCGCACTGAGCAAGCATTTTTCTCCTTATGTCCATGGGCCCTTCAACTTGCTGCGCCCCCGGGCTTAGCCCCTCTAAGCCCCTGCATAAATCCGGCCATGATAATATGGTATAATAAAGAATCTCTGCAGAGGATGTCATACAATTTCTCCTAATTGCCAATTTGCGATCACACAATTTGTAATTTTAACATTTTTCTTGCAGCCATAGAAGTAGGACTTTTGCTTTTGGATAGCACTCACTTACATTTACCCATGCACATGTTCTCGTTAACTTTTTTGAAATACCTGGGCTTCTTGGGAGCAGCACATTGACATTATTTTGAAGTAACAGTGCTCTGAGTTGAGTAAAACATTTGATCGTTTCACTGGGAGTGAATCTGTAGCAACAAAAGTCTCATTTTGACATGATGGTGGATGAAAGTTGAATTAATTTAAACTTTATTAACCTCTTACCTCCCGCCTACCCAAATCTAAAAGCTTCTTGAGAAAAGCGTCCAAAGAGTAACAAAAATGAGAGGAAATGAGGATGAAAATAAAAGGAGTGACAAAAAAGTGGGGAAAAAAAATGAAAATCACTTTGCAATCTGAGAACACAAGGCACATTTTGTGGACAGGTGTATTTAAAAACACTTACAGATCTCTTAATGAAGGATATTCCACTGTAGACCTCAGTGTAAAGGAGAAGTGTGTACGGGTAGCTGGTCTTACAGCAGCCAAACGAATACTTGCCTGTAGATGGAAGACACCACACTTGGTCACCATGCAAAAATGGCTCAGTGATTTCTTAGACTTGGCAAAACTGGAACAATGGGCCTCACAAATGCATAATGCTAAATACAATGATATACATTTCTGGGACAAAGTATGTACTGCTCTCAATCCTGCGATGTTGAACTGAATATTTATATCCTTGATGTCAATTTTACTGTTCTACCTCTGTGTCTCTGTGTCTGTTCTATCCTTGTTCACTCAATGAAGGGTAAGAAATTGCTAGTACAAATAACCACCTGATGTCAATCATGAGAAGATACCATGGGGTCTGGGTCTAGGCTGGGTGGGGTGAGGGATTGGGTCCCTATGGATGGGGTGGGATAGCATGCCTTTGAGTTTACAGTATGTACCTGTGCTGTACCATTCTGTATATTTGTGTGTGTATCTCTCGCTGTACTGAGTGCATGCTGAATTTGATATGCAAACTCGCATCCCTACATTTTAATGAAAACTCAATATCTATATATAGATCTTAGCTTTCAAATAAGGGCCTATATGCTGTAAGCTTTTAGATTTGGGTAAAGCTGAACTTAATTTTCTTGTATTCTATCTTGAAGAGTATTTTTTAAATTGTCCGGATATTTGACATTATTTTATGTTTTGTCTCTCTCAAAAACATGACTCAGTTTTACATCTCGTCCACCCTTTCTTCTCAGGGAGGAGGATGAGTTGAGGAAGAGTCTGTCGGAGCTGGTGGAGGAGCAGTGCGAGGGCGGCTCCAAACGCGGGGCTCGAGTCACGGACGGCAACAACCCCTTCATCGCGATCCCCATCCTCCTCAACGCCGTCACCTACAAACACGGAGTGCTGACGCGCAAGAGCCACGCCGACATGGACGGCAAGCGCAGTGAGTCAAAACACTGACACCAAAGAGACATTGAGCTTAAGGAAGTTAGACTTTTATTTTGAATAAATCATTGGGGAAAACGGCTTATGTTCCACCTGCTCATAAGCAATAGGGCTGAACTGTCCTGCTCACCTTGAACCCCACTCTTGGTTCAGGAAAATATATAAAGAATCTTTTGAGGGTTTAATAAATGCTAACAGCTGATCAGATTTGGTGTAACTCATGACCATAAAACACATCATTTCAATTTAGATATTTATCCATTTTTTGTGAACTAAAAATATATTAAGCTTTTTGCCATATTTGGTCATTTCTTCCTTTTAACCTGAGGCGGATTCGAGGTTTTTGCAATTGTTCAGGTCTTATTATTATTATGCCTTCACAGACAGGAAATGCCACTTCGTCTGAGCTTATGTACAAAGAACACTGGTAAACATACACAAGACATGCCAGTGTTTAAAAGTGTTTTTGCCGCTAAATGTTTGCAAAAAGGCTGCCCATCTTCACACGAATCCTCAACAGTGCACACACACAGTACCATTCTCATCTTATACGACCTTTTCTCTCTCTCTCAGCTCCCAGAGGCCGTCGAGGATGGAAGAAGTTCTATGCCGTTTTGAAGGGAATGATCCTTTATCTACAAAAGGTAAGTCCTCTTCTTCTCCTCCCCTTGCTGCAGGCACAAACATCAAACACCAGATCAAGAGAGCGCTCGACTCAGTGGGTTCTGTCGCCCTCTGCTGGTGATAGCGCTGCACTGACCGCCAGAAGGGACATAACATCTGGAAATAGCCCCCATTGTTAAGTGCCAAATTTGCAAAGGGCAGAACAATCACTGATTAGAAAACAGAACCGTTTTTTGAGTATTATTATGCAGGTGGGAATAGTGAACCTCTTAACCCCTGTCTTAACCAAGCACATTTTCACGTTTTCCTCAAGTTTCTGTCACTTTTAAGTCGTGTTTTTGTTTTATTGTGTTATTGTTGCTTTTCTGGCACGTTTTCATCACTCTTTTTTGCTTTTTCATCACATTTTTGTCACTTGTTTATTGTGTTTTTGTTGTTGTATTTTCATCCTTGTTTTTGTCTCTGTTATGACACTTTGTTCAAGAAGCTTTTAGATTAGAGAGAATGTGCTCCGTTATGATTTAGATGAGGGAGAAACCACTTGAGAAAAAACACCACAAGCCTAAAAACATACTGTATATACGCATACTATACATTTGTCATATTTAACCAAGTGCTCACCGGTTTTGGTGACCAGTGTTGAATCTTGAGAGAACTTAATGTTGAGCTAAATGTTAAGCAAAACAAAGCTAGTTTATTAGCAGCAGCAGTTTCTTTCTTCTTTGTTTTTTTCTTTTATTTGATAACTTCATTTTAGTACAATTACCATAGTTTCAATTGTAGTGGGGTGTCAACAAACGTACAAGAGTAATAATAAAGAAAGAGTAGAGAAAAGTAGTTCTCTCTCTCTGCATTAAAGCAGTACTAAGTAACTTGTTTACCTTAATAAATCCTTTCCGTAGTCCCTCTGGGGGTAATACAAGTGTTAATGGGATGATTGGGGGTCTTTCATCTCCCCCTGGTGTCTCTGTCCAGAAAACCACAATTGCAACTTGACTGCCACCGGGTCGGAGCAGCAATACACATAATAGAATCACGAAGAAGCAGCTAATAGGCTAACGGGCAAAGCTAACTGCGGGCTAGCACCGCTTAAACAGTATTTACAACCAAGTTTGAGTGAAAAAAAAAGATCTCCATTGTGTAATTGGATGTACAATATCCCTCTATCCCTTTGTCTCTTCTGTCAGCGCAGTATTCACTCTCACGGACAATTAATGAGTAAAGAAAACGCAACATGCTACGACACCTGCAGTGGCCCTTATGGCCTCTAGGGGGCACAAGTTACTTAGTACTGCATTAATGGGCATGAATGCAGTACCACATCGCCTCCTGTTGGCCAATTCCATACCACTCCAGGCCACTTTCGGTCATTCTTTCTCAAAACAAGCTGGTCTCCAATGGTCTGTCCTGTTCTGCTCCTGTCGAAATGGGCTTAAGATTTTAATTCTCACAAGTCAATAATATGTGTTTTTTTTTCTCTCTCTCTTAGGACGAGTACAAACCAGACGCAGACATCTCGGAGGTGGACTTGAAGAACGCGGTGAGGATCCATCACGGTTTAGCCACACCGGCGACGGACTACAGCAAACGCAACAACGTCCTCAAACTCAAGACCTCGGACTGGAGAGTGTTCCTGCTGCAGGCAGCGTAAGAATCAACACATTTCGTCAGGCTAACTCACTGATCTGCTCTGTTTGTTTAATGCAATGACAAGTTGTGACATAATTAGTCATAATAAAGTCTTAATACGTCTCAAAGCAAAGTTGTTAGATGCTTTGAAGATGAAGTTTGAGATGGCAGAGGACTATTACTCTATTACTTTTGCTTTGATGAAAGTCATTGTTTAAACATTGAAGTGAATAACTAGCATTGCCAAATCAACTGTTCAGTGCATATTTCTTTGACGTTTGCCCGTTGTTTGTTTGTCCCCCCTCCGTCCTCTCAGGAGTGAGGAGGAGATGATGTCGTGGATCTTCAGGATAAACCTCGTGGCCGCGCTCTTCTCGGCGCCGGCGTTTCCCGCTGCAATCGGCTCAATGAAGAAGTTCTGTCGACCCATTCTTCCCTCTTGCTCGACGAGACTCAGCCAGGTCCGACACCTTTCCCTGAGCAGCGATAACTTGTGGTCAATTGGCGTCTCCGCATGTTCTGCTCGTGTCTCCGAGTGCTCCGGTTTCCCCCATCCACCGAAACATTCAGTGAAGGTTATTCAGATCCAGGCTTCAAGATTGGAAGAAGAGTACACATACTGCGCCTTTATTCCTGACACGTGGGCAGCAGCAGCAGTGAAGGCTGAGTCATACGCAGAGGGGGGCACATTTCCCTACGGAGATAATTAAGCAGGGTTTCCACAGGGCATTAAAGCATTGGATCTGATTCCAGCAGGCTTTTAATCGTCATTTCTTTTAAAGAGGGGGTATTATGCTTTTTTCAATCACATAGCACCAGTCTATAGCATACTACAATGATGACGTAACCTTCTGTTGGTCTGTATATGCAGTAAATTAAAATAACTGCCTTGAATAAAATTGCTCTCTCAAAATGGCTGTACTGAACGTCTTGAAATAGGCCTCTGTCTCTTTAAGAAGCTTTCCGACACGCCCCCTTCAGCACACTGCTGTGGCATCTAAACAACACTACTGTGCGGGGAGGGGGCTCTGCTGAGCTGAGGAGCAGTGGTTGGTGGCTTGGCTGGTGACGAAAGGTCCAGAGGCGTCTCCAGGAGGTGGGGGCGTTCCTAGGAGGACTGAGGCATAGCTACACCTAAAATGGCTGCCGTCTAAGTTTTTACTGATTACTCAAAAATATGTGAATGAGCCAAGGCAACACTCCAGGCATGTGTTTAATGAGGGAATGACGTAATAACATGATATAAAGCTTGAAAAAGTCGATTTTACATAATACCCTCCCTTTAAAATAATAGCACTCCTTAATAAGTTCAATGAACTAGGGCTGGGTACCGTTAACCGATACCAGTCTGCGATAGAAGAAAAAAAAGGTTTAGCTACTACTGGTATCGAAAAAATATTGGTCATCAAAATTTAAAAGAAAAAAAGGGAAAAAGTGGAAAAATGGGGAAAGACAAGTGGGAAAAAACTGGGGAAATTTGGGCCACAATTGGGGGGGAAAATAAAAATGTGGGGACATTTTTTTTGTGGAAAATTTGGGGAAAGCAAACGTGGAAAAAAACTGGACCAAATTTCGGGGGGAAATTGGAATAACACGTGGAGAAAAAACCTGGGCCAAATCTGGGGAAAAAATTAAAGTTGGGGAAAATTTGAGGAAAAACGTTGGATAAAAATTGGACCAAAATTGGGGGGGGGGAAATTTTGAAGAAAAAAAACACACATAGAAAAATTGGGGGGGAAAAAAAAAAACGTGGAAAGTGTTGTTTTTTCTGCCCTTTTGTAGGTAAAGGACGTTTCTTCTGTTGGTAAAGAAATAAATTAACATTAATCTGTTTTATTGTTCTATATGACAAATAATTTTGTATAGGTATCGGAAAAAGTATCGTTCAGGTATCGGTATCGAAAACCAAGTATCGTTAAAGTACCGGTATCCAGCCCTATGCCAAACACTTTCAACTGCAGGTTTTGCTGTAATTTTTTTCTCACCTTTACATTTACATTTTTGCTGAAAAGCTGCCCATTGCGTCCAATTTTCTTTTATTTATTCACATTGGTTACAAAACGTTAGCATGAACTGTCTGTCTCTTCTCTGCGACTCAGGAGGAGCAGCTGCGGAGTCACGAGGGGAAGCTGAAGCAGATGAGTTTGGAGCTGGAGGAGCATCGTAAAAACCTCCCGACGTCAGACCCCAAGAGCCGGGACAACGAAGAGCACCGCCTCAAAGAGCACTACCTCACATACGAGGTACTGGGGCCAAGCAGAACAAGAATATACCACAGTGTCATCAAAATGTTAAACGTATGCTATAAGTGTAAAAGAGGCAAACCCCGGGCATCAGGAAGTATTTAAAAACCTTCATTTAGGCCAAGACAACAAGTGGGCTTTGATGAAATAAAAGGTAACGGAAGATTTAGAGCGCTGTCTTTGCAGATGTGTAGTTTATTAATTGCTCATTTTCAGTAGATCTATAAAAGCTACACATTAGAAATACATTTGACTTGATACTGTTCTGAATCGACCCAAAACTGGCACTGAAAATCCTTCCTAACAATCGCTGTCGTGTCTCCTTTAGAGACTGGACAGTGCTGCCCTCTGTTGGAGATTTTGTGTCACTTACTCTGTTCTGTTTTGTTCTATTTGACCTTTATTAAAGTCTCACTGGCAATTTTAGGACCTTATTCAGGAAGATTTTTTTCTTTTCTTTATTTTACCATCAGGCTTCTCTCTGAAATTAACACATTTAAATCTTCCATTGCATTTTATTTAACTCATCGTTTAACCTTTTAAACATTTTCTCCTGCTCAGCTTTACCCAAATCTAAAAGCTTCCTGCATTTAGAGCTTACAACCTATAGGCCAGTGTAACGCCTAATTTGAAAGCTAAGACTGAGAATACTGATCGTAACTTTTTTGCTGTGTTGTTGCCGCTTTTTTGTTGCATTTTTAAAGCGTTTCAGACGTGTTTTCGTCACTTTTTCATCACATTTTTGTCACCTGTTTGACGCTCTTTCCATCTTTTTTAATCGTATTTTTGTTGTTGCTTTTTTGTTGCATTTTCGTCACTTTTTCTTCTTCTTATCGTCACGTTTTTGTTGCTTTTTCGTCACTCTTAAGCCGTGTGTTTTGGTCCCGTTTTTATTGTATTATTGTTGCTTTTCCAGCAACGCAGGACAGTCAGCACCATACTACAGCTTTCCATGGATTTAAAGTCGGCAGAAACTGATCAATATCTATTGCTAAAAGTTTAAAATTACATAATCAAACTAAATTGACTTTTCGCCCTCCAGCACTCCCATACACACTGAAAGTTTCAAACATTTACACGTCATCTTTATATTGCGTTATGTTAGACCTGTAAGCTAATCACAGTTGCTAATCATTCGTTAGTAGGTTGGGCCGAGGTACATCATCCCTTCATATTCTGCGTGCTGCCTTTCCCTCGCTGTCCGCACAGGCGTGACTTTTGCGTTGTTTTGTCGAGGAAAATGAACCCGAAGATGGTTAAGATGTTTTTCCTGTGAATTTGATGCCCTAATATATGTTCAGAAACGCTAAAGCCACACTGCGGAACATTATAATAGCATAAACAAACATGCCAGTGATGAAAGACGGGCTCCTAATAATGATCAAGACACCAATAACGCGTTTGTGCATCGTAATGAGGACCTCATGTATTTAAACCTTGTGTTCGGCGAGTCAAAACAAGGTGGCATCAAGGTGATGTCCCACTCCCAGTAAAGTCACGAGCATAGAAATAAAAAGGAGAAACGTTTGCAGACAGTTAGCAAGTAGACTAGTCCGGGAAACTTTTCAGTCCGTTACTCTGCTCAGTGTATTTTTCCTATAGCCGTTAGCATTAGCCATCAAACATCGCAAATGATTAAAGATCCAGATGTTTTCAGCTGTTGTCAACCCACATGTAGGTGAGGTCAAAGCCACGTTAGCCACATCCAGGGCCACTAAACTGACATCTGTGTTGTTTTGCTCCTTCCGTGCGCGGTAGATGCAGGTGTACAATCGCAAAATAGAAGACAGATCCACCCGGACTCACTGCGGCGTGCAGCGGTAAATCGTAGCTTTCGACAACGGAGACTTCAGTTCGTAATGAAAGAGAAAGTACCGAGGTGCGAGTGTGGATCTGTGGTGGCTCCAGTCTGCAGGTTTAAACACCGAGGCGGCAGTCCTAAGCGACTGACCTTAAAACTTCAAAGTTTTCTTTCTTATTTAAGTGCCACATTGTTAGAGAACCATTGCCTAAATATTCCCTTGAGTCCTATAAGCGTCTACAGTAAGTAGGTCTATATCTAAATTACAGCCATCACAAGATCACTTTAGACTGTGACGAGAAAGCTCATGGCAATTTGATCTCGGCCCATCCCTATTCGTTAGTATTTTAGGCAAAACACAGTGCAGTACCTCGTATTGTGGTAGTTCCTGTTGCTTCTCTGTGACCGTAAAAAGCCGGATAGAAGAGCAGTTAGGAGCTTTGTGGTTTCAGTTCAGATTCAGTTTGACAGTATTTGCATTAGAAACATTATCCAATATGGCGGCGGGTGGTGTTTTTGTCACGTGACTCACAAAAACGTTTTTCATAATTTCACTTTCTCTCTCTCTCTCTCTCGCTTCAGAAAACCCGCTACGAGACTTACATCAGCCTCCTGCAGGCCAAGATGCGCGCCGACACCGACGATTTGGAGAAGATCGAGGCCAGCGTCATGGGCAGTTTTTTACTGGAGGGCCGCGAATGCCAACTCCGGAAAACGCAGTCCTCTCCCTCCATAAGTCAAGCTAACAGCGGGCTCAACGGGAAAGCCACCTCGTACCCCCACACCCCGACACAGAGGAGCTGAGGCCCGAAACACCGCAGACTTTTGAGAAAACGCCGATATTTTTTAACCCATATCCTGCAAATTAGTAGTACTTTAGTGGTATTTCGGGGCTTCTCAGCGCTCACTACTCCCCCCTGTGGTAGACTTTTAGTACGACACAAACGGGGGGCGCCTTTCCTTTGACACGGAGCAAATAGGCGCGACCCGTTTTAGTGAATTTTTTATTGCACATTTTGAAATGATCCGAATCGTGGTCATTTTTGTAAACAGTGTTATTTTAACTCGATGCAGTTTTAGTGTTTAAAAACAGATTATTTATAATTTATTAAATTTTAAGGACGAGGATTAATATGGAGTAGAAGACGGAGATGGTACTACTGTAGCAATTTGGGCTTTTTCTTCCCGATGAAAAGAGTCATGTGACTAAATGGACCTATATGCGATTGGTGGATGGAGCAAGAGACCGAAGGAAGAAGAAGCCGCCGTGTTGGTTTTATTTATTTATTCAGTTACGTTGAAAATCTTGTTGCGTCCGTCCCACGTACAGTATTCGCTAATGCTTAGGAACTGCAGTGGAGTGCCTTGCCCGAGAGCGCCTCAGCAAGAGATGTCGAGGAAAATGAACCCGAAGATGGTTGAGATGTTTTTCCTGTGAATTTGATGCCCTAATATATGTTCAGAAATGCTAAAGCCACACTGCGGAACATTATAATAGCATAAACAAACATGCCATGGATGAAAGACGGGCTCCTAATAATGATCAAGACACCAATTACGCGTTTGTGCATCGTAATGAGGGCCTCATGTATTTAAACCTCGTGTTCGGCGAGTCAAAACAAGGTGGCAGTATCTCCATGGAGACGAGCTGGTGATGTCCCACTCCCAGTAGTCACGAGCATAGAAATAAAAAGGAGAAACGTTTGCAGACAGTTAGCAAGTAGACTAGTGCGGGAAATGTTTCAGACTGTTGCCCTGCTCAGTGTATTTTCCTATAGCCATTAGCATTAGCCATCAAACATTGCAAATGATGAAAGATCCAGATGTTTCAGCTGTTGTCAACCCACATGTAGGTGAGGTCAAAGCCACGTTAGAAATCATTAATAAATGCGCAGACCTTTTGAGATTTAGATACAAAAGTGTCCTCTGAGCTAAATGCTAACTGGAATTCAGTTAAGTTGTTGCTTTTTGTGGGGTCAGATACACATCCAGTGGCCACTAAACTTCATCGTATAAGTTGTTAATGATAAAGAAACCACAGAATTTATATAAATGCCATGAAAAGGACAAAACATACCTCCCCATACGTTAGTAATGCTCCATTGCCTCCCTATTCATTTGTATGGGGATAGAACATTCAATGTAATTAATTTCGGGTTCAGGATTCGACAGCTGTGTTGTAGGAACAGGCTCAGATCACTAAAGGCATTTCTGTGATTTCTATGGCCATGAGTCTTTCATGTTCTTTTAGGTATTTTTCACCAAGTAAAACATTGTATTTTATTTAGTTTGCTTGGTGATCTGTTACGCAGTGTGGCTTAGAGGCTCGATGAAGAGGATGATGGACAGCGCTGTGTCTGACGTGTCCTGTTTACGGGAGAAAACATGGACCTCTCTGAACAAACTGGTGCAGACAGAAAATGTATTCACTTTGAATTATTTAAACATACTGTGTCCCCGGGTGAGACATTTCAGCCTCATCCGGAAGAGCACTTTTTACAGACAGACGTTTTTTTTAATCAAAACCACAAAAGTCTTTTTGTGTTCTCTTCACTTAATCACTGCTTTGTTTCGCTAATAAATACCACTTCTCTCAGCACATGTTATGATTTAGACTCATCTGCGTAGACTCCAAATCAGTCACACAGGCCTAAGGCATGAACAGTGTTAGCTAAACAAAGTTACAAATGGTGGACCACATTAACTTTCGCACACATATCCAAATGTATAAGTAAATCGATAAGTAAAGCATTTTTTTTTATCAACACACACTAAACAAATCCACTTTTGTAATATTCCTGCTGCAGTTTGTCAGAGAGGTCCATTGTTTAGAGCTGGATTTTGAGCTGTGCTGAGGGATCTTGTGAATGTTCTGCAGTAACATCTGTGCAAATGCCACACAAAACAGTGGCCTGCCCTCAGTTTATACACAAGGGGTGCCCAAAGTGTCCTCCGAGGGGTTTAATTCGACTCGCGAGACGGTGCTTTGATTTGTAAGAGCTTGGAGTGTCTATGTTCATTCATTTGTGACTGAATAGACTGTTAATAGCAGGAACACCAAAACAGCATGATAAGATTAGATAAGGATGACCTGACTAACACAATTATCAAACAATATTTCATTATATATCTGCTGGCATCTGATTTTCAAACATGCAAAAAAGCTTTCTTACATGTTTGTCCTCCAAAGAAAGAAGTTTGGACACCCATAGTTTAAACGGAAGGTAAAAAAAAAAATTGGGGTTTATCAAAAACAGTGCGAGGATCTTAAATGTGCATCTACTGGTGCAATACATTGAATATTATGGATTTCTATTGTTCAATTAAGGTGAAATGTAGATTCAGACGTAGAGTGTTATTGTTATTGTTGTTAAACTTTCATGATTTTAGTTGCAATATTGACCTGCTGCACTGAAGGCAAACCCAAACTGACAGCAACAAATCACTCCTAAATCATTATTTACTTTGACATGTCGGGTCCCATGTTGACTTCCTACACTAATTGAACCACTCATTTCCACAATATTCAACCGATTTCACTGCATCTGTGTTAATCCTTTCTAAAGCCCCTTGAACGTGACTGTGTATCTCGGCTGGACCCTGATCTCGCAACTTTGGCCCCAGTTAAATGTGTATCCAAACATGGTCCACGTGCACCAGGGGGCAGCAGGAGTCCAGTTTCCCGGAACGCACTTAGGAGCTGTTTCTCGGTACAGAAAATGACTAAATGAGGGGGACGCGGCACTGCTTTTCACTGAAGAAGCATTAGATGGGACAGAGAGAGAGGGGGGCAGGCGCTGACCGCTGTGAGCACCTTAATCCAAATAGTTAGAGCAAAGACACAGATTTTGAAAAGCTCTTGAGGTGACACGTGCAGACTTTCACCTCTGCAACTCAACAGGCTTCGTCAGCAACTAATGGGCTTTAATATCAAGGCTATTGAACCAGTTGAGAGTAGCTTTGAAGAACACCCATCCCGCTAGATTGTTACATAATCAGAATGCTGCTAAAAGATCATTAGTTGCTGATGAAGCCTCTTAACATGATTTTTCTTCCAAATGACTAGTCCTTGCTTTTTCACTCACAGCCTGTTCATCTCCATGGCTCGTCCTCTCCCTTATGTGTTCGAGTGGGTCTATAGGGTAATGATATAATATATTTGTCAATGTTTAATTTAAATCGACCCAGGCACTTTGATGTCGATCCTGTCTTTGTTTGTAAATCTAAAATGTTTTTGGGGCAGGACTCACACGTAGAACACATATTTACTGAGTATTTAGTCTGTGCTTCATAAAGTGAGCTTTTATACAGACCCAAATGGCTACTGTCTTGATTTTACTCTCCTAAAATAAAGGTAACCAAGAAACCCGTTGGTGGAATAACCTGGTTATTCAGGATGTTCAGGTCGTACAGTTGATCTCATTCTTTAATAATAATAATAATAATAATAATGCATTAGTCTTATATAGCGCTTTTCCAGACGCTCAAAGTCGCTTTACAATTTGGTGCATTATTCATTCACTCCATACTCGGTGATGATAAGCGAGGCAACCAGTCTGCGCACATCAGCCACCACCACCAACCACTCACTCACTCACTACATTCGCTAGGCTTCCTGGTGTTACTGAACGGTCTCCCATCCAAGTACTAACCAGGCCCTACCCTGCTTAGCTTCCAAGGTCTGACGGGATTGGGCATCGCAAAGGCGGTATGGCCACAATTGGGCACACATAGTGTTGCTGAACCTAGACCTGACCAACTGACCCAGATCATAATATATAGTACATAATATAAGAAGAACTAAGTAGCTTGTTTACCTTAATAAATCCTTTCCGTAGTCCCTCTGGGGTAATACAAGTGTTAACGGGATGATTGGGGGGTCTAATGGAATCATGACGAAGAAGCTAACAGGCTAACGGGCAAAGCTAACTGCGGGCTAGCGCCGCTTAAACAGTATTTACAGCCAAGTTTGAGTGAAAAAAAGTATTCCATTGTGTAATTGGATGTACAATATCCCTCTCTCCCTTTGTCTTCTCTGTCAGCGTAGTATTTACTCTCACGGACAATTAATGAGTAAAAAAAACGCAACATGCTACGACACCTGCAGTGGCGCTTATGGCCTCTAGGGCATGAGTTACTTAGTTCTGAAAAAACCTTGAGATTTGTGCATAAGTGATCTTTTTGTGACCCAATGGCTATGTGAGTGGTTAGCATGGCATCTTTACCTTTGATTACGATCGCCTCCACAGCTTTCCAGGATCAGTTGTTTTGTAGGTTTCCTGGTGAGAAGGTCCGTTAGCAGTGAAGACCTACCAGAAACTCTAAAAACAATTGACCCAGGAGTCACCATGATGGAAAGTAAAGGTGCTATGCTAACCACTCATACAGCCGCTTTATCACTGAAGTCAAATACTGTACTAAAACATATTTTTTATCATGTAAAAAGTTCCATAATGCACCTTTTAAAACAAAACTAATTCTATATCAGTTCTACTCCAAAATACTTTATTACATCAAATTAAATAATCGATAGGCTGCACATCCACAGATTTGGGTTCATATTCAGATTTTTCATAAGTTCACTTTTTTTTGGTAATACATTTTAATGCTAAACAAAAACCTTCAACTTGAGTAATATTAAGTACAATTCACAGCAATCAACAGCCAAAAACCTCACCTTTCCAACTTACAGTACGTGTGTTTGGGGCTGTAAGTTGTTGCTAACTTTAGCTTTAGGCTAGTTGCAGAGAATCTCAAACGTTATGCTAACTCTGGAAGACAATGAACACCAACGTAAACTATAAAGCTAAAGTAAATGGCATTTTCTTACGATTTTACCAAGTGACTATTTGGGGAAATTTTGACTTGAAATTGAGAATAATGTGTGAGGAAAGCTGCTTGGTCAGAGCTCGCCAAGAGAGAAATGATGAAAACAATGGCCAAGCGCGTTACTATTAACACTTACACCGACTCATCTGATTGTTTGCCTTGATGCAACACATAATTTTAGTTTTACAAATGTATCACTTACACCTGCGTTTTTTAGTGTTTTTTTCTTCAATGCAAGATGCCAACTGCTACAACTCCTGCTATTCAACAAATGGAGGTTTTCTTCAAGATTTTCAGTCAAGTGATGCTCATTTCACTGACAAGGAGGGTTAAAGGGCTGTTTAGAGCCCTAGCAAATTGCAACCTTTAAAACAAATCAAAGCAGCTCTAATGATTAGACAAAAAAATAATAATTATGCACTTTTGTTCTTTGTTAGCAATGAAAGGGTAGCGTACCTACAGTATGTCCCCTGGGTCCTATGTTCCCTGGGTGCAATGTTTTTTTCGTAGGTGAGTTGTGTGATGACACTCACTGTCCATTGAAGCTAGATGGCAGCTGCCTGAAAGGTAAGTAAACCAAAGTAACAAAATAAAAACTAAAACATACCAACTTTGTAAACTTTTGGTTGTCAAGTGAGAGTCAGCTTTCACACTGAAGAGCTTAACAATCATTTCTAATCATTTCCAGGATGAATAGACATGATCCAAGGACTAATTGGGCATCTTAATCATTTGCTCCATCCGAAACCAGTAACTTGGTAAGAGGTCTTACGCCAAACCGGATGTGCGTCAGCGTCCGCCATGATAAGATGCGTCCGAATTGGGCTTTCAGTTAGGAAGGAGTTAGGGAAAGTGGCCTGTATGCTAACTATCATAGCCACTTTAGCATAGGGACCTCTGATGCTAACTTACTGGCGATTAGGAGCTATGTGCCATCCCATAAGCCACTGCGCCAATCTCCCCACCCCCAGGGTTGCCAGAATTGGGCGGTTTTTTAAGCCATTCCGCGGGTGAAAAAAACTGTCCGCGGTTTTTTGCCTTGCTATTTTCAATGTAAAATTGGCTATTTCTATCTTATTTTTTGATCACTATCACTATTTCAAATGACAAAATCTCAAATCCAAGGCTCTTTGAGCTGCTTTTTCAATACCACAGGGAGAAAGGGGCGGTTTCTCATCATCGCGGGAGCACTTGGGCACTATTTACTGGTAAACAACATTGAACATTCCAGCCGTGCCATATTTTTCAGATATTTTTGGGCGGGTTTAGCTGCCCAGATCTGGCAACCCTGCCACCCCCCTCGCCCCCACCCTCGAGTGATTCATGCGCAACCACTGTTGATTGACAGGTGCACATTTAATAATAATAATTTAAAAAAAAAAAGATTCTTTATAACTTTATAAAAGTGACAAAATACATGTTAGAGTCACCACAGCTCAGTCACATGGTTTTAAAGAGCCTCCTCAGTAAATGGACTAAATGAAGGCAGTTTGTGCTTTTGCTTCATTTAGTAGAAACTTAAGCCACATGGCTAATTTGCATACTGTAGCTTTATGAAACCGCTGTTGAGATAAAATAAAGGGAAATGTGAAGGATCATTTGGATGTTTCTCTTTTTTCCCCTTAAATGTCTTTATTTGGACAATATGTTGTTGTTGGGCGGCACGGTAGTACAGTGGTTAGCGCTCGTGCTTCACAGCTAGAAGGTCCCGGGTTCGATTCCCACCAAGGCCGGGGCCTTTCTGTGTGGAGTTTGCATGTTCTCCCCGTGTCTGCGTAGGTTTCCTCCGGGTACTCCGGTTTCCCCTACCACTAAAAACATGTACAATAGGCCAGGATGAATGAGAGTGTGTTTGAGAGTGCGCCTGGGGGACGACGGATGGAAATTAGCTCAAGGCTACAATCCGGTGTGGCTTGTTCATTAACTTGCACTGTCCCTACCAAATAAACCAAACCAAATGGACAATATACAGTAGGTGGTGGTATGCGCTTTTGTTTGGCCTGCACTGAACTTTAAAGAAGAAGAAACACAGCTGTTGGTGATGTCACTTCCCCTTCCCCTGGGTAAGGACGGTCGAATTGGTTTGCTGAAGCAGCATTTGAACAGTTGACCCCATGAAAGGTTAAGGATTAGTTGCTAGTGTTAGTACTTAGGCTGATTCCGAAACCTTAAATTATAGCCTCTAAGTACTAACACTAGCCACTAATCCTTAACCTTTCATGGGGTCAACTGTTAGATATGCAGTTAGTGAACTTCTGCTTCAGCAGCATTTGCCCAATTCCACCATCCTTACCCAGGGGAAGGGGAAGTGACATCACCAACAGCTATTCATCTTCTTCTTTAACGATATTGGCAGGCAAACAAAAGCGCATGCCGCCACCGACTGTAGTGCATATGCAACAACATAGTGTCCAAATAAAGACATTTAAGGAGAAAAAAATAAATCCAAATGATCCATCACATTTTCATTTAGCCTTATTTTATCTCAACAGCTGTTTCATAAAGCTACAGTATGCAAATTAGCCATGTGGCTTAAGTTTAAAAGCAAAAGCACAAACTGCCTCCATTTAAGCCATTTACTGAGGCTGTGACTGTGCTGTGATGACTCTAACATGTATTTCGTCACTTTCATAAAGTTTGGCTTGTGCAGAATCTCTTATATACAGTATATTTTGTTAATGAATTGTGCACCTGTCAATCAAAGCATGAAGAATCACTCGAGGGTGGGGCGAGGGGGCGGGCATGCGGCGCAGTGGCTTATGGGATGGCACATGGCTCCTAATCGCCAGTGAGGTAGCATCAGAAGCTCCTATGCTAAAGTGGCTATGATAGTTAGCATTGAGGCTCCTTTCCCTAACTCCTTCCTAACTGACAGGCCAATTCGGAAGCTACTTATCATGGCGGACGCTGACGCACATCCGGTTTGGCGTTAGACCTCTTACCAATTTCACGGTTTCGGAATCAGCCTAAGAGGCTACAATTTAGTGGTTTCGGATGGGGCCATTGACTAAATGCCATATGGAAGAGTAAACATCTAAAATGGCCGAGTGGGGCGCGTCGGGCCACACAGAAGGCAATCATGTCCCAAGCCTTTCATCCTTGACACCTGGTATACGAGTTTTGGTGAAATCCCAAACTCTGAGGAGCGACTGTAGAAGTGGTGGTTGATCTGTTATTGTGGAACTTCTGTTTTGTTTGAAAACCCAAACAAGGAAGACCTTATTAGAATTTATGAATCCAGAGACAGTTGTGCTCGTGCTGTTCCCCTTTATCTGTAGGAGGTACTGACAGGTCTGCTGTTTGTTATGTTTGCTGTAGATGTTAGTGGTTATCAAGTTCAGTCATTCAAATTCATTAATGATATACTACGTTTTTTGTTTGAAAAAATACAGTTTTTCATGTTTCAACATCGTAACTTTTTAGGAATAAACTAAAATTCTATAACATACATCATTTTGTCATAGATGTAGTGTGTCAACGCTTCTGAATAGTGACCCAACGCTCCCCTTGTCCCAACCCCCGGTCATTGGGAGGGTAGGTACAAATAGTTCATTCAGTTTCTAGTGAATATTAAAGTGTTATGATTTAGAGCAAATTAGGGCTTTAGATTATTCATTCCAGCCCCTGACCAGTAGAGCATTAATTCCTGAGTATGTCAAAAAAAGTAAGTCTCTAGCCCATTTCTGTGCGGAGTTATAATTATTTTTATTTTTTAAAGAAATTACCAGGATTATCACTCCAGCCACTAAGGGGCAGCTTAAATAAAAAATAAATGGAAAATTCCACAGGTGTCCAGCAGAGGGCACTAACATAATGAGAGAACAGGATATAAACAACACATTGGAGCCACGTGGGAAATGGACACTATGCCCCTGGGCGGCTGTGACTACAATAGTAGCTTACCACCACCAAATGTGGAGTGAATGTGGAGTGAATGAATAATGACTACGTCTTGTTAAGTGCAATGCAAGTATAAGCCGTTTTTATGAGGCTACAGTCCTGTCAGGCATTATTATTCATTTATTGAAAAAAGTTTCCTCAATAGTATTTTCCAAATCAAATATTTGTATTTTGGAGCTTTTGGTTATGGACCCCGGCAACTCCCAATATATTTTAGCCCCCAGGGAAATTTACTTGAAGGAAGCGTAGAGGTGCTTTCAGTGCAATGGTAGAAGTTAACGAAGATGAGAAGTTGAATAACCTAAATAACGATGCACACACATGCGCGTCCTTGGCTTGATATGGCTAATTATTTACAGAAAAGAATAGTCCTAAATAGCTGGCATTACCAGTTTTATTTAACTGTATTTTAAAATAACTTTATTAAATATATGCATTTCAAATATTGAAACGGTCAGCAGATGGCGTCCATTGCTCTCTCGGTGCGTTGTGGTCCGGGGTCTGCTGGGGTCCTCACGTAACCGGGGTGCTATCGAAGCATCGGGCCACCTAGAGCTAGATGTGGGCGTGCGACGGTAGGAGTGGCCTTGCCTCGCGGTTAGCCCTTTTAAGTTATTCTTCGCAAACTGTTCAAAAATGTTCAATTTACTTTAAGGTGGATCCACGCTGCTGTCTTGCTTTCTCTTTTTGTTTGTTCCTCCTGTAACATTGGGACTTCTAACTCAAAATGTACTGAAAATAAATACTGAAAATACTGTTTTCAACAGAAAGCTAATGTGTACAAACAATGAATCAACTGAATGTTACTAACGCTGTGAAATGAAATGTCTAAAGTATGAAAGTACAACCTATAAATAAATTGAACTGTGTTAAAGGAACATGCTGCCTCTCTCCTTATGGGTCGAACCTGTGTGCCTTAAAGCACATTTTTCCAGTTTTACTGGATGGCGTTGTCATGGGTTAATTTAGAAAATACCACTCGTCTTGTCACAAGTAGGTATCAGATATTCAAAATACACTCTTTAGTGTAATGTACAATCGGATAAAGTTGAGCAGAATAAGTTCGAGTTCTTGTTGGTACGGCCCTCCAACTCAATTCAGGCTTCTCATGTGGCCCCTTATGAAAATTAATTACCCACCCCTGATTTAGAGGTATCAACACATAGTTCTAGAGAGTGTGCAGACTGATTATCGTGCCAAAATGTTGAAAGCCTTGGCAGTAAAGCTAAGAAACGACTTATGCGACCCAACCCTCTCCACCCTCCCCTACTGCAATGTAAATTATTAATATTGCCAGAAGTACCTATAGTTTTGGGGGCTTAAAATAATAATAGTTTTATTCTCTTCTACTTCTGCAAAGTTGTTTAAAATCTGCAACATTCACCTAAAATTACCACCAGTTTCTTGTCAGATTATTGCACTTGGTGAATGTTCTGCTCCCTTTTAATATCTCTGTGTAAACACTTCTTCTCTTCAAAATGACAACGAAGATTAAAAATTGATTTATTAATACTTCTACTTTTTGATGTCAATAAATATTGCAAGTGCATTTCTCTTTAATGTCTGCTGAAGTGTCTTGTAAGAATAAAATCTACTCTCAAACTACTTTTTTTTTAGGATAATTTGGTCTGTAAGCTTTACTCGACAGGACCGCTCGAGTAGAGCAGGGAGAGACATCCAGCAAACCATGTGAGCCAGGATCCGAACCCACGATATCAAGAACAGAAAAGTACTTACTGCTCCACAACCAATAGTGGTAATTACATTGCAATGATTGGAGAATACATTCTCCCCTAAAGTTACAAATCAACCCACAACATGCACGATAGGCTCCTCAGGTTTTGTAATCTTTACCTGAATCTTACCCCAATAAATAGATATTGAGTTAGGATATGTGTCGATGCAGTACACAGTGAGAGGGATGGGTCAAATGAGGAAGACAAATCTCTTGAAAATTACCTGTAATTGGAGCTACATGTCTTGGTTTTGGATACTGACCAATGTCCACCGCTCTTAGTGACCAGAAAGGGGCAAATGTCGCATTATTAGGTGACGCAATGTCTCTATATCACAATAAGCTGCAGTTTTTGCTTTTTGCCTGAAACATACACATTAGCTTTTTATTTTCTTTCACAAAAGTTCACTTTAGTCACAATTTTTATAATTTTTATTCCATTTTTCCCTTGATTTTGTTTATTTTTAAGTGTTTTGACACAATTTGTGGTGGGAAATGGCCTATGGTTATTGATTCAATTCAATAATATGTATTAGGTCAAGGTTAATGTGCCTTAAAGTCCATATGACAGGTTTGAACGCTTTTGAAAATATGACTTATTTAGTTGGATAACATCAGTTGCAAGTTCATCAGTTGCATAATTATCATTTTATTTCAGTGAAGCAGCAATTTTAATGAAGAAATGTTGGGCAGAAAAGTTATTTTTATTTGAATGTTTAATATAGCATATATATAACATATATATAGCAGCATATTTATAGCAGTTTGACTCATTTCCCATTGACTTAACATGGTTGCACGGCAACAGTTTAAAATGGTTTGCCTTCTTCTATGTCACTTCCTGTCAGTGTCCAATAAGGAAGTGAAACTATAAACATCACAAAAATAGCCTAACGAAAGAAAGCTGGGTATAATCTTTAGCAAAATCTTAAACATAATCGTGTTAACTATGTTTTAGCAGAAATTGTGTCTAATGTGTCATTATGCACTTTCACTATCATTATATAACTGTACAATAAAAAGTGCCCTCTGCATTCGACTCATCCCTCGATGCCGCTGGGGCAATCCCTAAGGACCAGGGGGCAGCACTGGGCAGCACCCGATGTGGAGCCAGGCCAATAGTCAGATTGACCTGGCTGAAGGATTCACCTATTAATGTTTTTGGTTGATGGGGGAAACCGGAGGAAACTCATCCAGACACGGGTAGAGAAACATGCAAACTCCACACAAATAGGCTCACACTGTGTCGGAATTGAACCTAGGACCTTCTTGATGCTCTGTTAACAATCTTGACGTGCTGCCAGTTTTAATTGTAATTATTATTAACGTATAAGCGCAATCAATCAATCAAAATGTATTTCTATAGCGCTTTACAACACTTTTTTATTCAATATTCAAGACCAGGGTTAATTTTGTAAAATTATTCTCATAATTGTAGTCAAAGTAAAATGCTTGATTAAAATTTAGAAAAAACTGAATTAAAAGTTGTTCATGAGACTCAAACCGTGACTAAAATCTCCAGATAATTTTGTCAACTCATAAAAACTTAATAAAAATTATTAAAACATAGGACTGGAAACATCCAAAACTCTTAAGATATTGTTTTTAAAAAGACTCTTTAAGATTTAAATTGTAGCCTGGTATCTTGTGCATAAGGGAGAAGCTCCATGAAGCAGTGGAACAAGATTAAATGATATACAGTTGAAACTTGGAAAATTAGAATATCGTTCAAAAGTTCATTCATTTCTGTAGCTCAACTTAAACTGTGAAACTAATATATGATAGACTCATTACATGCAAAGTGAGATATGCATAGCCTTTATTTGTTATCATTTTGATGATTGTGGCTCAGCTTGTAAAAGCCCCCAATTAAAAATCTCATAAAATTAGAATATTTTGAAAATGAACTGTAAGCCATAATCATCAAAATTATAATAAATAAAGGCTTGACATTTGTCACTTTGCATGTAATGAGTCTATATCATATATTAGTTTCACATTTTAAGTTGAATTAAAGAAATAAATGAACTTTTTCATGATATTCTTATATCGTATAATTATATGACGAGCCTTTGTTTTTACAAGCTGAGCCATAATAATCAAAATTATTACAAATAAAGGCTATACATATCTCACTTTGTATGTAATGAGTCTATCACATATTAGTTTCACAGTTTAAGCTGAATAACAGAAGTGAATGCACTTGTAATGTAAAGTTGACTAAATTGATTGTAGATTCAGATCAACTAAACTGACACAGACTTTTAAAACTGAAACTGCAGCGTTATTTGACTAAATCAAACAGAAATAAACTGAGACTAAGGCTCAATCAAAACATGTCCACACTGTTCAAGACAATTATCAAACATCACATCTTTTTTTTTGTCTCCGCGCAGCCACTGATACTTCCCAAAAACATGGCCTCAATCTCAAACACCAGTTAGTGATTGACATAAAGTCCAAAGACCGGCCTCTGTATTTACTTACAGGAGCTTTGTCGTGATCGTGAGCAGTCGTGCACATAGACATCCACATGTAGAATGACCTTTTCTTTTTTTCCGTTCCTTTTATTGCGCGATTACTTTTTCAGACAAGACTTCTCCCCGCAACATCAAAACGAAAACAAACAGCAATGCACAAAACAGCAACACATCTGTAGTTTTTTGCCATAAACATAAATTTAATAAGGAAGTGAGAGAGAGAGAAAGAGAGAGAGAGAGAGCGGTTTACAGAACATAAACAAAAAAATAAAATTAAAACTTTTAGGACGTGGTGTGGAGATCTTTGAGATGAATCGTATATTCCGGGGTAGAGGGGGGGTTTCGAAGCCAAAATAGAAAGCACCATTGTCATATTTAAGTCGAGGAAAAAGGCCTTATTTTCGTACAAAGAAAAGAAACGGGATTCGTAAGGGGGATTCCAACATGATACAATAGGGTCGTTATCACAGTATTCAGACATTGTTACCAACTAAAAAACATCGGTGTAAGCACTATTTTTTACTCATGCAAGTACTTGGTAAACCCTCCGGTACACAGACAAACTATACTCCAAGAAGTAACTCAAAAACAAAAGAGAGAACTGTCCAGCAATAGACACAAAGCTCGGTTTATAATGTGAGATCCCTATCAAAAATAATATGCAGATTTTTACTTTCCTTATATATCTAAAGTGCAAGTTTTTATTCAATGCTTTTTGTTAAGTAGAAAAAGAAAGGAAACAGCAAGATGTCGTCATTTTGTTTTTTTTTGTGTTTTGTTTGTTTGTTGTTGTTTTTTTTTGTACACGTTATATCTTCTGAAATAAACATTAGCGTCCAATATAACAAACCATATATTTATATCATATTTACTTGTATATACACGCACACACACGCACACAGTTTTTTTTAAAATATTTTCAAATTACAACATAGTATCTAATGGGGGGAAGGTGACATGATGGGATATGTTCTTTGTGCATTGACCCCGCTCTCAAAGGGACAGCGACGTGGGTTTTTTATTTCTGTTTTTATTTTTTATCAAAGTGGGTCGGAGAAACGTTTAAGGAAAGGGTTAAGTTAATCCAGCGTATGGCGAATAATCGGGGGAACGAGTTTGCGAGCGGCCGACAGGAGCAGACACGGAAGCTAAAGCCTGTGCCGGTGACTTTGCAGCATAACGACTGAATAATGACTTTGGGCTCAACTTTTAGTGCAGTTCGGTTACAATTTCCAGTCAAGATTTGATACAAATTTTGGTACTTGTAACATTGGTAGTTTTTGGGCTTTCTCAGGTAGTATTCACGTCATCTGCAATTTGTTTTGTTATTTTTAATTAAGAGATCGTGTGATTTTATGCTTTTGTAGAACGTGTTTAAGTTTGGTGTTTTTGCTTGTTTGGACATGTTTCACACCCAGTTCAAACGCAATAGTCACATTTAGATCTATTTCAGACCCGGTTTAGTCCACATTTGATCTTGTGAAGGCCAAATATTTCATGGAGTGTTTGAGAACCACTGAGAATCGTATTAGCCACGGGTCTACAAAGTGACAAAATGGCTTTATGCAGGGAATGATGTGTATAAAGCATATGTGCCTATAGATGAGATTATGGTTTACATGCAGGCAGGGCTTGACATTAACACAAGCCATCAAGCCAAACTTCAGTTTAGTAGTATTTCAAGGCGATATTGTACACAGTATGAAATGAAACTACAGCTTTTATAGGCCTGGGTTTACCATATTGCTTCTGTTGTATGTTGTAGATAAATGTAACCATCCATAGGCTTGTATTTTACAGGAAAAAAAAAAGAAGTCTAATTAAACTGCGGCTCGTGGAAACACTTAGTGGCTGGTAACATTTGAAAAGGACGAGCCACACGAGCGAGCGAACAATGTCCTGTATGTGCCAGGCCTGGATCTTGCAACTAGGGACGGGACAATAAACAATAACATCAGTAATCGCGATAAAAAATGTGGCAATTAATCGATCGCCACAGTTTTTTTAAGTAATCGTGATTATCGCGCTAGAAGATAATTGCTAAATCCACCCTGTAGTGCTACGTTATAAAACCAATGACTTTCTATCGATTATGGTGATAAAAAGATTTTTCATTCTATGTTTATAATTTACTGCCATTTTGTTTACTTTTGATGAGTTTTGAGTTGAATTTGTTTAAATATACTTTATTAGTATATTCACTCAATATGACATTTATAGGAGACAATGAAGAGGAATATTCTCATAATTTCTGTAAAATCTGGAGCTTCAGTGAATTTTTTTAAACCATAGACAAATGTGTCGCGATAATATCGTTAATCGCAATTATTTTCGCGATAAGATAATCATGGCTCTAAATATCATTATCGTCCCATCCCTAATTGCAACCACAGTTTGAAATGTTTGCACTCTCAGTTTTAGTGGCGTCACAATAAAGGCGAGAAACTTTAGTCGTGTCCTTTTGAAACTAAAGCACCCTCAGTTTGTTCTGGCGCTGGTATGTGGGTACAATGGGTCTAAGGTTACAAACCTATAGACAGACAAAAGATGTCTGGGGGAAAGCCAAAACGTTCAGTTAAAGTTTGTGTGACTATTGGTCAGTTTTGAAAATGCCTGCATGTCTCAAAGCATTGTTTCGGTTTCATTTGATTAATTTAGACCAGAATTAATCAAAATCAGTAGTTCAATTTGATCCATTTTTCACAAGCAAAGCATGATTTAGCCGTTATCCCTGCTCCTGCGTGTTTCTCCAAACTGCATTACTGTTTATTATAGTATTACTACTATTGAAATGCTGTGAATTGGCTACATCTCCTAGACCCACAATTACAAAGCGCGTCTCTGTCCCTTTAAAAGATCCAGAATCCATCATTAAAAACATCATATAACTTTTCTACCTTTTTATATATATCTATACACAAGAGTAGCCTGTACAGTCTGCGTCATGAGCTCCCAGTCGGCGAGTCAAAAATGAATGCTTGGCCAGCGGTTGGCCCGAGAGCTCCGCGAAATCGGCCAATGAGGGAGAGAGAGGCTTACGAACAAAAGTTGAAACCACAAACTGCAGAGGATTTGGTTCGCTGTGTCCGCGATCGGAGGCGATACAAGACGCTGGAGAAAAGATCGGCGTGTTGAAGCGACCGCAAGGAAGGTCAAGTCTGTGTTCACTCGAGAGGCAACTGTAGACGTGTCATAGATGTACACGGGTAGGAATGCAACTAGAATGTGTAACTGTGTCTATAAGGCGGCCATGTTTGTAAGGTCTTTTTGAAAATGCTATATTTTAGATTGGGACAGTACCTTTAGCAGGAAAAATGTGGGTGCTATGCAAAGAACAGATGACTGAAGGAAAGAGGGCAGATGATTTGATGTAGGGCTGAGCGATACATCAACATTTTAAAAATAGACAGCCAAATCATAAAATGGCGTCTTCCGCTTAATTTCTGCCTCACGTGCGCCATGCTGCCAATTAAGCAGCATTTCAGACGCTCCGTAGAGACTGTTTTCGGAAATGACACCAGCAGAGAAGACAGTGACTTTCTGACGGTCTCTGCTGCTTCACAAAGGCCGTGTGTTGTGTTTTAAGAGTGCGCGGTGGAGTTTTATTCCTCTTAAACATTTCCCACTTTCCCACAGTCTGCTCCCGTGCCTTTCTCTCACTCTGCTCTGAGCAACACCACCATTTAACTCCGCCCCTTTCCCCTTGAGTCTCCATGGAGACGGTTGTCAATCACAGCAGAGCTCAAGGCATGAGGACAATAAAAGTAAAACGTTTTTGAAAACTGGGCCTAATTGTAGGTTACATTATGAATGTAAATATTAATGAGCAGGACTGAGCAGTTTTCTTCATATGAAAGAACAGGAGACCTTTTATTTTTTGGCCAGATCGCCCAGCGCTAATTTGATGTGTAGTTGCTTTCTGACCATAGATAAAGTCCCCTTTGAATACTATTATGTTCTTGGGCAGTACATCTTTACCCTCACTGCCTTGTCTAAACGTGGCGCATGGCAGGGGGCAAACCAAAAAGACTCATATGAAATCTCCATCTTTGACCTCTCCAATATGGCCGCTATGTAGGCATTAGTAAATGCTTGATTTTCAATAAATTGTACGGGGGAAATCAAAATGAGCAGCCATCTTGGATCCAGTTCTTGTATCGCATCCAGAGGAACACATTATGGAAGTTCATTGTTGTTGTTTTTTTGTTTTTTTTCATTCTGTTTCATTAGAAGAGGTTTGTCGTTGATACTGTCGTCGTTTGCATGTGATGAACAAAAATACATGGCAAGCAGACGACAAGCGGCTGTAGCCATTAGCCGCGATCAGTTAGCAACAATTCGGGACCTACGCAGTGCTAAACGCAGTGCTAAACGTGTTTGGAGGAATGATTACTTCTTTGACACTAGATACTGGAAGCAATTTAATAAAATAGATCCCTTTTACACGTTAATGATGAAGCTGCTCAAGCACTGTTCACTTTAGCCAGCACATTTTGAAAGATGGATTTTAGACATTTTATAACCAATTTCTATTCATTCAGTACCGGACCATCTGTGGCACTGTTTATGACAGTCCCAAGCCTGAATAAAAGGAGGAAGTTGTACCGAGATTCGCCATTTAGTGACGAGCAAAAAAAACGTATAGAGCTAGTTCCATTGTAGTGGCAATCGGAATTGAAAGTTTTGTTGATATTGACAAGCTGTTACACAAAAATATATCGCCAAAGATCTATTTTAATCCCCAGAAACCACGTCGTATGCTCAAGTTGATTTAGGGAAAAGGAAAAACAGATCAATGTTTGCAATTTGAAAACATTACCAACAAAAAAACGGATTAATTGTGCCACTTCTCCTCTTAAAAGATAAAGAAATCCATACGGGTGTCCACAACATGCATGTGCAGCTTGTCATGTCGAGAAGGATTGCAATAATGGCTACAGCCGCGTGAACAAGCTACTAACAAAAGAACTCACTGATTTAGTTCACAATAGACACTTTTCCAGAGCCACTGAGGACGTCACACAGCTCAAACCACGCCACAACAAGACGAAAACATGTTCCCAGCGCATCTGCGTTATTGTCCCGTTAAGAGAAGCCGATATAAGTTTAGAAATTGAGCCCGACTTGTTCTTTTTTTCATTTTTTTTACTCCCCACCTCTCTTGACATTTGTGCGCCTTTTGAAGAACCCAGGAATGGACTAGAATCTTGCTAGCGTCGTTAAATGACTCGAATCCATTTGGACCCCTATAGCAGCTTGTGAAATAAAACAAAGTGCGTCGTGTCAATAATAAGATAAACAATCTCTCTATATATATATAACTTATGCGATTAAGGGGGTAAAAAGGAAAGTATTATAGAGTAATGTATTAGAATTAAGTGTTGCATTTTCCAGTTACGCTTGCGCACCTGCAGGAGGCGCTGTTCAATTGGTCTAAATCTAAAAAGAGCTAAACACTTTGGGGCGGAAGTGCTTTTCATATACTCGATAAGCTGAACTAGGCTAAAGTCAGATGTGCTTTGAAGGGACAAAGTCAAAGCCCGTTTAGAGGTCACCAATTATGATTTTGGATTTTAATAACATTTTAGGGGATTCTTGCTTTGAGGCTTTTGTTAAGTTGTACTTTTGTATTTTCTATGTACATTTTTTTAATTCGTTTTGTATCCATAAGATGTGTGTGCCCAATTACTGAAGTTGTTTAATTATTAGGATATTTTGTTTGTACTTTAATTAATTGCACTGCCTGACCCAAATAAGTTCACACACTAATATCTTGTTGGACCACCTTTACTTTTGATTCACTGTGGCCTTGTTTTAATAAGCTACTGCAATGACAAAACATCCAGTGTGGCGTTAGTTTTTCACCAGGTTCTTGTATTGATGATGGGAGAGTGTGACCACTGCGGCACATCCCAAAGATCCTCAGTGGGGTTAAGATCTGGACTCTCCATCTCATGCCCCTGAACCACTCTATCACAATGAGAGCCCGATGAATCCTGGCATTGTCATCTTGGAATATGCCCGTGCCATCAAGGATGAAGTAGTCCATTGATGGAATAACCTGGTCATTCAGGAGGTTCAGCTGATCTCATTCTTTAGGCACATAGTGTTGCTGAACCTAGACCTGCAGCCGCCCCAGAGCAGAACCTTTAGTTAAATCAGACTTTTCGTTTTATTAGTTTGGCAGTTTATTCGTGAAAACGTATTTTGTGCGCTGTGAATCAAATTCTAAAGCCTGTTTTAATCAATTGTAAACTAGCAGTTGTTAGTTGCTAGTGGTTGTTTACATTACCATGCCAATACTGCTCTCTGAAAGTTGTGAAACAAGCTTATAAAGTCATCCCAGTGAAGAATTTGGGTGTTAGAAATGCATGACAGCGTTGATAAATGGTGACCTCTAAACCGCTTTTATTATTTATTTATTTTTGGGGGGGAAAAGCATAAAATGTCTAACGTCACATAGAAAAAGTACCCCGCTACAAACTCCCTGTCGCCACATGGGAAACGCTAAAGTCCATAATGAGCCCAAGTGAAGCCCCAAAGAAGCAGAGATTCAAACAAACTCGAAGGACTGCACAATGTATTACACATTGGAGATAGTTATTGACACGCCAGCTAATACAATAGCTGAATCGCAAAGTCTGCAATTACAAGGTCAGCAAGTTTTATACATATTCAGATCACAAGGAGTCACAACAATCCTACTCGAGTAAAGGAGTGAGGTACTTTTCAATCGTTTTATGTTTCAGCATTGATGTAATAGGACAAAGGATAAAGAGTTACAAAAAATACACCATAAATTAGATCAAGTAAATATTTTCTATAAGATACAAGAATATTCATTGAACTTAAAACTTTTTTCGCTTCCGTGTTACGTGAAGCTTTTGTCATTTTTAGATTCACTATCGATAAACAATATAGATAAACACTTTGTAGTTTGCAAAGGAAATCATGTATCTTATCTAAGTCATTGCAGCCTTTGCGATTTGCCGTCTGCGATTTCGATTCTGTCGCAATTAATCTTGCGGCCGTGTCATGTTTTCTCATATTGTGCAGCCCTGGGCCGCAGCCCAGCTCCTGCGCCACGCGGGGGCCGGGAGCCTCAGATCAAACAGATGGAGCTTGGATCAGACTTGGCTCGGACTCCATGACCGACCGGAGACAGTCGAGGTTTTTATCTCGGTCTCAGCATCAACATCGGGGCGCTTTTATAAAAGGGGCAATTTGAAAGATTTAGGACACTTGTAGGTGCTTCTGAAGACTAAATATTTGTTTATGTAAATATTATAATGGGTCATTGAAGTCATCAGACCCCAGGAGAGCCACTTGGCAAAGGTATAGCTTTTGGCCACTTGAATAGAAACTCCCGTAGTTTTGTTTTTTGCTGCTTGATAAAATTAGAATTTACGTTGTTAAAGTCTACCTGACTTTTTTTCTAATAGGGAATAAAAAGGAGACATTTGTGCGTAGTGCATCTGATGTTTTTATCAATATCAACTACCAGACGATTTCTCCTTGACAGTCCTGCTTATAAACTCACCCTTGTGAAAAATTTAGAGAAAAAGTTAGATTGAATGTTGGACCACACACAACTAATTCTAATTTCCACGCTACACGCTAGCTCTTTTATTTAGTGTAATTACAAAATCAGGGATTGGGCCTTTAATATAAATGTCTGTTTAAGCCGTGCATTCTTAATTTTGATAAGCTATAGGGTTTTAGTTTCTATTGCAATCCTTTTACCTCTAAATAAAGCTGTCGCTAACACAGCTGTTTTATTCTATGACAGATCATAATGAAAAGCACCTTCTATAGAAGCGTCCCAGATAAAGATTTGGCCCCAGTTAAAATCCTCGACTGTAACCACATTAGCAGCTTTCATGAAGCTGAGGTCGGATCATTCTGCAGTTCCACTGTTGGCCGCTAGGGGGCACACCCCGCTCTGCCCTCCTGCTGGGACGTAACCTCAGAGGTGTCAGATAAGGTCAGTCACTTCGGACTCTGGTGACAGGTTAAAAGGGCTAAATCTAAAGGTTGGTCGTGTTTAATGGGCCAAATGTGAATGAGGAATGATTTCAGAATTCAGCCTCATTACTGGTTATTTCCCAATGTGACAAAGGTAGTTATTATTTTAATAAAACAACACACTCCTCTGTCGTTTAGGTTAAACCTCATACCTCCTCCACCCGCCCGTCTCCGCTGTGCTGTACTCTGACAGTTGCCGATGCAAATGTAGACACTGTTTAAATCACAGGCCTAAAAATTATCTCCCAAATGCTCAGAGAGAGACCAAAGCAGGACTGAAGTTTAGGCCTCTGCAGCCACCGTACAGAGGTGTTTTTTGCTGATCCAGAACCAGTCTGTTCCCAGGATCCTGTCTGACTACAGTTCACATTGATGCGCCTCATGCTCCCAGACATCTACGATCACGAAGCCTGTACACGTCTTACACAGATGGAGTGCCGAGGCACACACAATATTGCACACTAAATGAATGTCCTCCTCTCGTCAGGAGTTGAGCCACATGTTTTGGACTAAAGAAACCAGAGAAAAGCTCGGATTCAAACAAATGGAACGCGGCGAAGCCCCGTAGTTCGCTCTTGGGGCAATAGCACCAAAAAGAGCCTGCTCCACTGCACCCTCCGTTTGGGACGGCCCTCTGCCCGACATTTTACACCTCACAATATCTCCTTTTCTTCTTGTTGCTTTGTTTCACATCATGGTGCATATGTGCAAAGCCACCCGTATCCTGTCCATGTTAATCTCCGCACGGGACCCTCCAGGCGTCCCGTGCTGTCTGCCCCCTGTGATGGGCAGCTGTGGGGCAGTGTGGTGTTTTAGCCCCCTGCCGTGGCCCTACAGTACTGATCCAGAGGACCTCGTGAGCCGTAAACGAGTGAGAATAAGGCACAGTCGTAATGACAGAGGATGCCGCTGCGCCGCTCTCACCTCAGTTTAGAACCCCCCCTCCCCGGGACCCTTCCATCAGGACCCCTCCCTCCCCAGGAACAAACAAAACAGAAAAACCCACAGAAAACGTGGGCATCTTAATAAGGATCTTTTTTTTTTACAGCTGATTCACAAAATCATAATTAGTACATCTAAGTTAGCACTTTTTTCATTAAGTTTATGGACATGGTGCAAAGGGCTGATATTTAGTCATTTCAAATCTCTTCGTCTGTTAGTTTGAGGCAGAGGGCTCCGATTCTAAATGCACGAAGCTCTTAGGTTAAGGTCAAATTAAAGTAGTAGATGAGCCCACAGCATGCTACAGGCTGCAGCTGCACTGCCTCTGTACCTCTATAAAATCTGTCCGATTTGGTTTAGTCCATAATATACTTTCTCTTTGTGCTGATGTCAAATATCTGCTCTCTATATTTATATAATAGACTCTGTTTTTGTGTTTTTTTTTCAGATTAGATCTTCGTTTCTACCCATTTAAAAGATTAAACTTTTTTCCAAATAGCTTTGATGTGTGCAAAATCTGTCTGATAGAGATATAAACACTCTGGTCATTGTCAGTAAATCAAGTAGAAACGGTTCGTATCTTACAGTTCCTTATAGCAGCGGCTGACTGTGAGTGGTGGGTTGTGGGAGACATCCGGTCATGACGAGGAAACAACGGGCTGTCTGTGGAGGTTGTGTGGGTGATTCCCTTCAATCTGTATTTTACAAGTCAAACTTTAGTCCCTCTTTAGCTTGATTTTTGCTCATAGCTGGCGGTCAGTCGTCCTCGCCCTCCTCGCCCCCGTGGCCCTCGGGCAGCAGTTCTGAGGCCCGCTTCTCTCGACTACGCTCCTGGATCTTCCTCATCTCCTCCGCGTACTTACTGAACGTGTTGCCGAATTTGGACCACACTTTGCAGGGCACCGTGATGGAGTTCCGGTACGTAGGCTTCACCTCGCTGACCCGCATGAACACGCCGTACTTGTTGGAGCCCACGTCGAAGAAGAAGCGCTTGTTGTCTACGGTCAGAGAGGTGCCCTCGGGCAGCTCTGCGGGCTCCTCGTCCACGCCGTAATCGTCGATGAGTTTGGCCAAAGCGTCACGGAACTCGATGAGCCCCTGCGCCGGCAGAGCGATGGTCTGGCCCTGCGCGCTACCGAGCCCCGGCCCCCGGTTAACGGTCTGCCGGATCCTGAGGAACCGCCCCCTCTGGTTCTCCTTCAAATCCATGTAGTATTTACGGTTCTCCCGCACCAGGAACTCGCTCTTCAGCGCCCGCCGCGGCTCGTCCTGCACCAGGTCCGGGTTGCTGGGGCCCAGCTGGGCGTAGTGCTCGATAAAGTCCCCGAGGTAGTCTCGGAACTCAACGGCCACGGACATTGACAGAGTCAGGCGGCTCTTGTTTCCCCCAGCGCCGACCTCGGCTATCTTTAGGAAGCGGCCTTTTACGTTCTGCTTCACGTCAAGGTAGAAGCGCTTGTTCTGGATGTCGACCCGCTTCGAGGCGAGCTCCTCGGTGTCGTGCTGCAGACGGGACATGCCGCCCATTGCCCCTGGAGGCAGCGGGCCTGCAGCGGGCCCTCCGTGGTCACTGCCACTGTCTCTGTCCGCCATGATGCTGCCTCCCTGCTTTACCTTCCTGTCTCCCAGCCTCTGCAACCTCGACTGCTCGTCAAGCACACCGCTGTCTCGCGAGAACACACGAGAGCATATAAAAAAAAATGAAAGTAATGCTACTGTAGTCCTGCTCTGAGCTGCGTTCAGGACCACAGTGTGTGCGCAACACCGCTTTCATTTCTGCTCTCAGCGCATTGGAAATGAAACTTAGTGGGACAGGACTGAGCTCAGAATGACAGAGATACTGAGAAGTAATAACACATCATAAAACGAGGCAACATCTCCAGAGTGCGCATCTGTGATACCATTCATTTAGAACACTAAAGTTTCATAGACATTGCCCTTGTTGCTCATTTTGAGACACCAATTGCGTCATTCCTGACACGAGTGCAGGACCACTTCATTTTTTTCTAAATGACTCAACAGTTCAACAGAAAACATGGCTAATATTGCGCAGTTTGCTTTTTGATTTCATTTGTAAAGTTATTTCCCACTAAATATGTCGACTTGATGTAGCATATAGCCTATAAGCTACTAATTGTTTATTTTGTCTTGGCATGTTATTTCACACAAAAAGTGATGGGAAGAAACGGATTTTAAAAAATAATAATGTTATTACGTTTTATTATTTGTTTGTGTTGTTACGAAAACTCTGATTAGAAAGTGATTTACTCCATCTTTGCTTTAGCTTTAATTTTAAATTCCACTCACCTGTTTGTCCTGTTATATACGTTCTTTGCCATTTGGGACACTACTTATTTGAAGTAACAATGGGTGAACAATGCAGTGTAATAAACGGGGGGCTGTTTGGGTTCAGCACCGCGGACAGCTCCCGTGTCCCTGCCCCCGAGACCTGGATCCTGGACTCAAGACTCAAAAGAACCCGGTCTTTAAAGGAAAAAAAAAAAAACATTTTGTACTTTCTGCCCTTGTATTTCCTTCTTTATATTGTATTACCTAAATGCAGCCAATTCAACCTTTTATCTGTGTAGCCTATATTTACAAACAACTGTGTTTAGTGTTACGAATATCTAAGGTTCTCGAGCAGATGAATCAATAAACACAAAACAAAAACATAATAAGAAATTTACTTGATCCAAAAGCTACACAGTAAAGTAGTAATAATTGATGAACAGCAAACTAATAAGAAGGAGGGGGAATCAACGACACCATTTGAACAGCATATTGAGTTGTATTTTTCAGAGCTGAGCATTTTAAGAAAGAAAAGCTGCATTTTGATTTTGCTAAAATGTACCGCCATGTCCAGTCATTTTCTATTAAAACAAAAGCACAAATGCAAGTAATGTTGACTGAGTTAAACTTGCATTATCTTAAGGAATCTTACAAAACGCACAGCTGTAAACGACATGTGCAGAACTCGGGAGGTTTAATGTGCTCTCCGGGGCCCTCAAGTGGTGATAGTTGGCAAGTGCAGCGAGACTAATGCTGAAACTGTTACCGATGCTAATGCAATGTTGCCGAAGGAGTGCCAGTTGGTTAACACGAGTACAACAAATAATAGTTTCTTAGTTCACAGAAAAAAAACGTTAAGTTTTCCTACAAAACCACAACAACATGCTTGGGTGCCAATAATTTACGATGGCAAATAAAGAGAGGAATATTTGAGACCCCTGAATCGTATGTTCTCTTGTGATCACAATAAGGCTGCAGCAACAGTAGATTTCTTTGGCAACGTTTTTTTAAGAGAAAGTATGTGTTGAGAGGTTCAGCACCACGGACAGCGACCCTTGTCCCTTTGGCCTGGTCAAGGCTCGAAGGGGTAAAAATGGGTCTCAGTTAAAAAGACGAGGAAACCACTGGTATAAATTACACTGTCTCTTCTAATAAGATGCCAAACAGTAATTGAGCATAAACTTCTGTTACAGTTTTGGGTAGAGTCCCCCTTTCCCCAGAACATATCGCTGACACAATTATCAGCTATATAAATAAAAATGATAATACAATACATATTGTACAGTCAAAGTAGACAATGCAGAATGCCTGGCATTTCTAGGCAAAGAAGAAAACATTGCTTTATTATGTACTTTGTCTAGCCATTCTGTTCCACACTGGTCATTCTATAGAATGGCTAATCATTCTCTATAGAATAATATTCATTTTTGATTCTGAGATTTCTGTAAAACTTTTAGTTGCACCCACATAGACTAGATATAGTCTGTTTCGACAGATACAAACTTTACTCAGGATATTAATCTGTTTCCATCATACAATATCATTCTTAAAACTGAGATCACATTAAAAAGTGGGAGTTTATAGTTCTGGGAGTAGCAAAGAATGGAAGTGGGAGTAAATAGTGGGAGTAGTAGTTAGTATTCCACTCCCACGACCAGCTGCTTCTATTAGTACTATTTTAATTTTGGTTTGGTCCTAAATTAGTCCTGGCTCACATAGTCTTTACTTTGGGCTTAAAGGCAAAGTAATACATAGTTATTACCAGAGGAGTATTATTTATGTTCACAACTTACTACTTTTACTCCACTACATTTATATGAAGGTTCTATGAACAGTAGGTGGCGCTGTGCATATATGACTGTTAAATGCTACTGACTCACAACAAGGAAGAAAGTTTGTTCCCGTCATGTTGCTGCACATGGGGTGGATTTAGGTGAAGTTATTATCAATAACACTTATTTAAACCGATTTCTTGGACGTATTTAATTTGAGCAGCTTTTACTTTTATTGAAGTAATATTTGATCATAGTCTGTACTTTAACTCAAGTAAGGAAATCAAGTACTTTGACTACCACTGGTTATACTTTGCCTGCCCGTTTCCTGCGTTCTAAAGAAAGTCTAATTATTCACTTTGCCTTTACAGATACAGTACATTCATAGTTTTGGGGGTTTGGGGTTCTATTCTAGGCTCTACTACAATGTAAATGTATTCTACCTATCTGTCCGTACTTCAACAACAGTTTCAGATGCCGGTGCACTATAATAGCTCAAATGTTTTTATAAAAGGAGAGGAGCTACAGATTGTGGACAAATTTAAATATCTTGGTGTTATCTTAGACTCAACGTTATCTTTTAAAAAATCATGTTAAACATATGTGTAAAATTGTCAATTTTAATCTTCGTAATTTTAGACGAATCCAAACATCACTGCCAGAAAATGCAGCTAAAATGTTTCTTCATTGTATGATCTTTTCACATATTGAATATTGCATTACAAACTGGTCACTGACAAATCTGACTACTTTAAAACCAATTGAGTCTCTATATAAAAACATCTTTAAAAATATTGATAAAAAAATATTCATTTCATCATTGCTTAATACTTGAAAAATATAATATTCTAAACTTTGAACATTTTAGAACATTTAAAGTGGCTTGTTCGGTTTATAAGATTCTGCATGGACTCTCTCCACCATCCTTGAATGAATTCATTAAGTTCATATCCAGTACAAGTGGTAGAGTGACCAGAGCCGCCACCAGAGGCGACTGTGTGGTTCCTTATAGACGCACAGCGTTTAGTCAGCAGGTTCTGTCAGTGAAAGGGATTAAGGTTTGGAACAGCATCCCACATTAGAGACTGTACTACATTCATAGTATTTAAAACTAAACTTAAAGTTGGCTGAAGGGGAATCAGACATGTGACCACTGACCATTATCCTTATGTTTTATGTCTCAAGTTTAATTGTGTGGATGATCTGTGTGATGATCATCTGGCATATTTATATTTATATGTTCATTAATAAATAAAAAATTAAAACATATTTCAGCAATTTGACCTTACACTTAAAAGTCAAGGTACATTTTTTCATTATCTCCTTAAGTATATTTTTGTCTTGCATTTAACTGATCTTTGCAGAGGGAGTATTAAGCAAAACCGACGTTTGAGCTTTTCTTTTTCTTTTACCATGTTACAGTGTTATCTCATCAAAAAAGATACCTGGAGTTGTGTTTCGACTAACGCATCTTTGAGTAAGTGTTGGATCTTCTTAGCAGCTCCCAAAAAGCTCCTCCTGAGGTCATACGTATACAGGAAATGCTTTCCTCACCTCTCCATGTCTTGCTACGCTTAATCCTTTCATCGTGAATTAAAAACACTTGCCATATTCACTACAACCACATGGGCTGCACTAACTTCTGATGTTTTCTCTCTTTACTGACGGAGAGAGGAGGGGGGTGGGAAGGGCTTACGGGAGATCGCGTGAAAACCAGGAAGTGTAACATACTGTGAATGTTGACTTAATGTAACGCATTGTTGCATTTGTTGTAAATATGTAACCAACTTAATGGTTTAGTAAGACAATAAGGACTAAACATTGTTATTGTAGCAACCACATTATTATTTAAGTATATGAACAGGGGCTGGGAGTCAATAAGCTTGTCTTCTTCCCACTCCTTTTCAAGCTAGAATGTTATTATTATTATTATTTTTCTCTCGCTTTTGAGCCTGTGTTGTGTGGCTCGAAATAAAATATTCAAATCAAATCAAAAACTACTGAATATTTTGTTCTTCAGCTGTTTACAATCATTTTCTACCAGCAAAGTGTAAGCTCGTGCTAAAGATGTGTTTGAGAGTATTACCAAATACCTTCAAAAAGCATAATACCCGCTCTTTAATGGCCACTTTGCAAACTCCACAGATGTCCCCGTACGTAATTCTGATCACTTTACTTCACAATCAGGAACTGGATCTTCTGGATCTGAGTTCTACAAAATAAAAGTGCTGGTTATATTTTAATTTGAAATGGCACATGATTTCATTGTTTGTTTTTTCTGCATATTGTCTTTACAAACCATTAATAACTTGTAATAAAGCAGGCCCCACGTCATTTCCTTTGTCCTGTATTTCCGTTTTATCACCATGTAATAATTTCTGGAAACATTAACAATTTTATCTTTTCATATCTTCCAGGAATCATCTTAGTGCTGGCCTTGTTCTAGATGGAGACCTCTTTAGATGGTGCACTACTGAATTGGTTTGTGGTGCGTCTTTCGGCCCATTTGTCTTGTCCAAAGTGTCCCTTCGCTGACCCTGCACTCACGTCCCCAGGTGGGACCTCCAGCGAAGGGTGCGCAGCTGAAGACAAGGTGAATACTGATTGATGGATATAGATAAAGAAGGTATAGGCCTGTAGATGTATGCGTGTGGGCAGATGCTATTGAGGCAGTGGAGTGTTGAGGGGGTTCAGCTTCGGACGTAGGTGGGGACAATTATTACGTGAAAAATTATGTGAAAGCCAAGTTAAAGGTAATGTTTGCAGGATGTGCTCTTCATGGTTTATAGCAGGCACTGCAACTATACGATATAACTCGGGTTGCCTTAAGCTAGCACCCATTAGGGCTTGATTGGGTCAGGTGCAGGTCACTTTTGGTAAAGCATCTCCTCTTTGTGTAAGCACTTCCTGTGAGCTGGGAATGGAAGCGTGAAGAAAATGAAATGTGAATAAACAACAAAAAAAGCTCAAAGTTTGCGTCACCTCCGGCTGGTAACAGAGCGACAAGGTTAAATACAAAAAAGACCTCAGATTATTTTTTAAGATTTTGTTTACTTTCTGTTCACTCTCCGCATTGATGGTTGGCTGCGAGGACTGTAATACTGAATAAGGAGACGAGAGAGAACCTTTAGGTTAATTTCCAAACTGGTTTTAGCCATAGATTTTGGCCATCCTAAGCGTGGGGCTCATTATGATTGGACAATTGTCTTGACAACCAAAACAATCCGTGTAAATGCAGTATAATCCTTTGTGGAATATGTGTAGCAAGATTAAAGGGATATTTCAGGACTTTTGACATCGGGCCTCATTTCCTAGTTATCCAGAGTGTTGTTGATGTCTGGAGATATTTTTTTCTTAAATTCATGCAGTTCTTATATTTGAAGAGTCTAGTGGCGCTAGGCTAGGGCAAGGCTAAAGCATTTCTATGGTATCAGTTAGCCTGCATTAAAAACAGTCTGACCCACTCCACAGTGCACCTGAGGTAAATCACTTATAACACCAGACTAACCATATAAATGTCTGTGTTAATAGAATAATTTTAACCATTTTGCATTTAAAATAACTTATATTTGAGCAGCATCAGCTTCGTGGCTGTAAGCTAACGCAGCGGCGGAGTGATCTGCGAGAAAATAGTCCCTCAAAATGCGGTAATTCATGTGACACAAGGTCAGTTATATTTCAAAAATTATTCTGTTATTCTATCGACACAGACATTTATATGGTTAGTCTGATGTTATAAGTGATTTACCTCAGGTGCACTGTGGAGTGGGTCAGACTGTTTTTAATGCAGGCTAACTGATACCATAGAAATGCTTTAGCCTAGCATTAGCCTAGCGCCACTAGACTCTTCAAATATAAGAACTGCATGAATTTAAGAAAAAAAATCAACAACACTCTGGATAACTAGGAAATGAGGCCCAATGTCAAAAATCCTGAATTATCCCTTTAATGTTTGATTTGAACAGGCTTTGATTTGATATGCTTTCCTCGTATTCAGAGACACATTTATGTTATGAAATACAAATGTGCACAGTATATACTACCTTACCTTCAAGGTGCTATAGCAACCGATGAAAGTTAAATAAACAAAGTAGCCTGCAAGTAAAAACCAGGTGAATCTAGGTGGTATTAAGTTTTTGTGTGTGCAAAAGTATCGTACTTAAAGCCTGTCCATCATAGAGCGTCAGACATGAGACTGGGAGATTTCCCTCTGCATTTCGGCTTCAGTTTTGGGGGAGGCATACATTTCGCATTGAGCCCGAACAGATACATTTATTTGTCTTTGCAAATGTTAACAAAGCTTCTGAAGGGGACATCCATTCACTGTTAGGCTCTGTGATATGCAACGTCTGACTGGCAGAAACATGGCTGCCTTTCTGTGCCAACGTCCTCTCTGATATCACCACTTCACATTCGAGGAAACGTGTGAAGAGTAAAGTGTCTTGCCCAACAACACAAAGACAGTATCCCATACCTCGGCACATAACAATCTGCCGAACTGCTGTAACTCCTTCAAGTAATAAAAAGTGACTTGACTTAATACCTTGATATCTAAATGTTTTTCTCAGTATCCATGTTTCTTCTGTAATATTTTAAATTTAAAAAAAAAATCGTTCTAGTCCCTTTAAAATGTTGCCTATCCCGAGGCAGAGCAGTGCTGCAATGGCTCGCATAACAAAGTGGGGCTGTCAGGCGGTGGGTGTGCGCTGCTTGAGGTGAACATGAGGACTGGGGGGCATCTGAAGCGCTACACTCGCCATGTTTAGGGGGGCCCATTGAGAGAATTTCGCAGCGTTAGTCATCGCAACAGCTCTCCGCAGTGTGTGTGTGCGTGTGTGCAGCGCCTATAGCCCCTGCCTCGTACCGTCACTCGGTCCTGGCTGGGCTTGGCTTTAGTGTAGTCCGCGTATCGGTGCACTGCGGCCGTGAATTCGGGCTTTAGCGCGCACGAGCCGGTGGCGTTGTCAGGCGCGCTCGTGCCGCCACCTCTGCCGCTGTCCGTCGACCCCCGTCGGTGGGTCATTAGGGTGTTAGCGCAGGAGGTGGCACTGACCGGGCCGGGGATGTTTGCTCACGTAAGCCGTTTGATGGGATGAGGGGCGCAGGGGACGCGGCTGTACTGTTGCATCGCCTCACCGGATACTGCTGCTATCTCAACCCCCATCACCGCTGCCTCTCCTCTGCTCCAGCTCCACAGGACAGCGCTCTGACATCGACATAAGTGGATAAACGAGCCGACCTTGCGTTTTTCCTTTTTTTTTTTTTTTACTTGTGCTTTTTTCCCCTTTTCCACCAAGCGCCCACCCATGCGATGCTAGCCTATTAGCTCAGAGGGAAGAGAGAGAGAGAGAGAGAGAGAGAGCGCTGTGGATATAGAGGAGGCTAATTTACGAGTTTCAGGAAACGGGAGATACCAAAGGGGATCTACGGAGAATGCAGCGTTTTTTGAGCATGGACACGCGGGCTGTCGGCGGTGCATAGGCTAGCTGTGTGTCCCCCCCCCTACTCCACCCCCCACCCCCCACCCCAAAGGCCGGTCGCCGTGCATGGGGATGGCATGGACACTGTCACTCGGTCTGCATCTCTGTCCCATCTCCAGCCCCGCAGCAGCAGCAGCACCACAGCAGCAGCGCAGCACCGGCTAACGGCATGAGGCTCGACCCACTGCACTTCTCCATGCTGGTCATCGGGGTCTCGTTCGCCTGCTACGCCCCGAGCCTCAACTCCCTCCAGGACCAGGCGTACCGCTCGGCCGTGGTGATCGAGGGCGAGGTGCGCTCCTTCCCCGACAAAAACGCCACGTCCCGGGAGCCCTACAGTGTGAATGTCAGAGTGCTGGACGTGTGGCCCGTCAACAGCGGGGGCCTAGAGCGGGAGCAGCTCGTCACAGTGGGGGACTTCGGCTCCGAGGCCCCGTGCACCCCCGTGGAGAAGGACCACCGCTATATCTTTTTCATGGACCCCACGGGCGAGCCGCTGGTGTTCAAGGCTTCCTACGCCCCCGTGGACGCCAGCGAGCCCGAGCTAAAGAAGGACGTGGAGAGGGTTTTGTGCGAGGACTGCGGTAAGTTTCCGGATTTTTACACACTGACAGCCCACGAGCATCTCAGCCAAGGCTCAGTGAGAGTGCATGGACAGTAAAGCGTGTGGTCTTATGCAGGCAGCCATTGGCATTTTACCCACAAATCATTCTAATTCTAATACAATTGTCTCTCGTGATTCCAATGTGGCCAATATGTAACGAGACACATGAGACAGATCCACTGCAGCTTCTTAGCACCCAACACTAAACTAGTCATTATTAACATTGTGAGCTGCGTGGTGTCTAAAGGCAAGACATATTTCCAACATTTACGCAAACACATTGTTATAACGAACTTGTTTATGTGTGCGATTTGTCAGAAGAAGAAGGGGGGAAAAGCATTAATAAGAAAGATCACAATGCAGCGTTTATGGCAACCAATGCTACTACTGTGCCGTTACCGTGTGTGAACTGTACAGCGTGAGGCAAAGCAGCCATCGCCAGTATTTACGCGCATACGATTCTAATGCATCGATTTGGGTCCATCAGAACTTCAATACGGATAGCACTCGATATAATAAGTTGGTTAAGAAACGTTGCGAGTGCAGTCTTTACGGTAATATTACAAATATTACGGCCAACACTTAACACACTGTAGCATAGCGTGAATTGCGTGGCAGAAATGTCAAATATTTAAGTACAAATGGTTGAATAACACCAATATATGCCGCTGTTTTTGTAACAAGAAGACAATTTCAGTCTCACTGGCCACAGGTGCCTTAACTATTGCTTAGCACAGCAGTTAGCATGGTGTCCAAAGAGTCCATATGACAATTTTACGCACAATTACGCACAACGACGAACCTGAGCGTGTTGCCGTTTCATTTGTCACCTCAAGCCAAAATCTGATTTCAATGCACTTCTATTGTTTATTTTATTTTTATTTTTAGATGAGTGTCGTTGACAACCACATACAAAAGTACTACACTCACTGACACAGAATAGAATATGGATTGCAGCGTGATGTTCAAATCATTCATGCTTTTACGCACAATTACGCGCAGCCACACCTCCAACGTCTTGTCATGTGACTGCCAATCCTAGCCTTAGACGTCTTCTGAAAGAGTGATTTTGATGCATTTTATTTTTCCAGTTTGCACATTTAGCCTCAGATTCATGTTGTGAACCCCGGTGTTAGAGAAATAACAATGGTGTTTGAGAGGATTGATGAAGAATAGGCAGCAGTCAGGATGTCTTATACAGGAGAAGTTTATTTACCATCGTTACGGGACCCGGAGACATGAACTCGAGACATTGCGCTAGTCCTGCCATTCAAGTCCGTCTATGCTTCCACAGAAGAGGGGTAAAGAGCGTCATACTGATACGGAAGCAAAACATTCAGTGGCAGAGAGTGGGCGCCTGAGCACCACAGTCAAGGCTATGACAGAGATAGTGCAACTGTACAACTTGACCAAATATGATAAATAGTGATTTAATGTTATCCTCTAACACCCGGGAGCTCCCCTGTAGTGCAAAAAAAGACGAGGGCGCCAATGACTTACTCTCTATGGTCAGAGGTTTGCGGTTACGGGTTAAGAGTTTTTTTCATGCAGTTAATTGAAATTACAGTACTTCTGAGTAACAGTTTTGATTACTCTTACCCTTTTTGTACAAACTTTATACAGTTTGTGCACAGAAGCGACGTTTTTATTCCACGTCGACTATGAAAAAGTTAATTTCTTACACCTTCCTTATTATTTAATCTTTTTATTTATTTATTTATTTTTACCTAATAAGAAATATCAGAATTTTCATGGCATTTTGTGTTTTGCCTGTCAGATTATGTCACTAATAAAACAAATTGAGGGACGATTTCTGTCTGGCCTTTGAATGTTACTTCAGCAGTCATTGAAGTAGTGTTGTGGTAGCAGTATTGGTAGCAACAAGAGTTTAAAGTTTAAATGACTTTTGTCCCATAAAAGTATGTTGTAAAAATTGTCATTTGTGGAAAAAATCAGCCTGATGCGTGAAGTATGTGCCATATTATGTTTGTTGATGTTGTGTATGATCAACCCAAATAGTCAATATGTGACAAAACGGGATTGACCTTTTTCATCACATATTGACTCCAAAGGACGGCCGTGACGTTCAAAATACCCATTTCGTCACATTTTGACTAAAAAGGTTAAAAATTAGGTATAGTCCCTTTAAAGCAGTACTAAGTAACTCTTGCCCCTAGAGGCCATAAGCGCAACTGCAGGTGTCATAGCAAGTTACGATTTTTTAACTTATTAAATGTCTTGGAGAGTAAATACTACGCTGACAGAAAAGATGAAGGGAGAGACGGATGTTGTACATCCAGTTATACAATGGAAATATTTTTTTTCACTCAAACTTGGCTGTAAATACTGTTTAAAGTGGCGCTATCCCACAGTTAGCTTTGCCCGTTAGCCTGTTAGCTTCTTCTTCGTGATTATATTAGTGTGTATTGCTGCTCCGCCCCAGTGGCAGTCAAGTTGCAAGCATGGTTTTCTGGCCAGAGACACCAGGGGGAGATGAAAGACCCCCCAATCATCCCATTAACACTTGTATTACCCCAGAGGGACTTCGGAAATGATTTATTAAGGTAAACACGTTACTTAGTGCTTTGCTGGTTGTAGTTTGAAAACAGAGCCAATTGTTTCAAAGGAGTTCATCCCTCCCACCTGAAAACGGAGCTCAATTGTGAAGTTCCAGACCCTTTGTATGAAATGAGTACGAGGGTATGATAAGACCAGGCCACCTCAGCTGGCTCCTTTCGACGTGAAGGAACAGTGACTCTACTCGGAGCTCCTCCCTGGTAATTGAGCTCCTCACCCGATCTCGAAGGGTGCGCACAGCCACCCTGCGAAAGAAACTCATTTCAGCTGCTTGTATTCGCGATCTTGTCCTTTCGGTCATTACCCAGATCTCATGACCATAGGTGAGGGTGGGAACGTAAATGGAGAGCTTTGCCCCCTGACTCAGCTCCCTCTTCACCACAACAGTCCGATACAGCGACCGCATCACTGCTGACGCTGCACCGATCCGTCTATCGATCTCACGCTCCATCCGTCCCTCACTCGTGAACAAGACCCCGAGATACTTGAACTCCTCCACTTGAGGTAAGGACTCTCCACCGTCCTGAAGCGGGGAAGCCACCTTTTTCCGGTGGAGAACCATGGCCTCAGATTTGGAGGTGCTGATCCTCATCCCGGCCGCTTCACACTCGGCTGCAAATCGCCCCAGAGCAGCTGAAGGTCCTGATTTAATGAAGCCAACAGAACAACATCGTCTGCAAACAGCAGGGATGAGATCCTGAGGTTCCCAAACCGGACACCCTCCGGCCTCTGGCTGCGCCTAGAAATTCTGTCCATAAAGGTAATGAACAGAACCAGTGACAAAGGGCAGCCCTGGCGGAGACCAACACGCACCGGAAACAAGTCTGACTTACTGCCGGCAATGCGAACCAAGCTCCTGCTGCGGTCATACAGGGAACGGACAGCCCTTAGCAGAGGGCCCCGGACCCCATACTCCCGGAGCACCCCCCACAGGGCACCACGAGGGACACGGTCGAACGCTTTCTCCAAATCCACAAAGCACATGTGGACTGGTTGGGCGAACTCCCACGAACCCTCGAGCACCCAATGAAGGGTATAGAGCTGGTCCAGTGTTCCACGACCAGGACGAAAACCGCATTGTTCCTCCTGGATCCAAGGTTCCACTATCGGCCGGATCCTCCTCTCCAGCACCCTGGAGTAGACCTTACCAGGGAGGCTGAGGAGTGTGATCCCTCTGTAATTGGAGCACACCCTCCGATTCCCCTTCTTATAGAGAGGGACCACCACCCCGGTCTGCCAATCCAGAGACACTGTCCCCAACCGCCACACGATGTTTCAGAGACGTGTCAACCAAGACAGCCCTACAACATCCAGAGACTTAAGGTACTCGGGACGAATCTCATCCACCCCCGGAGCCTTGCCACCGAGGAGCTTTCTAACCACCTCGGTGACTTCAGCCTGGGTGGTGGGCGAGTCCCCCTCTGAGTCCCCAGCCTCTGCTTCGTCATCGGAAGACGTAACGGTGGGATTGAGGAGATCGTCATGCTAAAATACAATTGACTATCTTGCATTTGAGATAGTCAGTTGCATTAGTAGGAGTCGTACGAGTATTATATCAGCAGGAGTAGTCATTTAGTTACTGGTTGAAAAGAATGGGTCATAGTTTCTATGTTTTATTCATATTTTTAGTATGTGATTACTACTTCCTAAAATTGCCACTAATACAACCAGTACTTCTATTACTACGACGTCTACTTCATTTATCATTTAAAGCCTTGTCTTTGCTGCAGCAGATTCCTCCCCATATAATGTTTCTCATATGGTGAACACAGGAAGACTTATTATTTGCAATTTCAACCACAACGAAATTAGTGCAAGACTAGCAGCTCGCAGCGGCTTTATTACAGGTTTTTGCATATGGACCGTACGGTTGCTCCTATATCCTATATTGAATCAGTTGCATTTGATTCTTTTGTGTTTTTGTTTTGAGCTACAGGGAAAGCAGTGTGTTGTGTACAGTGGTGAAGCTCATCTGCCTAAAGATGTATGTAGTGCACAAGCGTCACCGAAAACGGCTGCTGATTATAATGGAAAGTAGAAAAGAAACGCTGTGTCCAAACATGACTAAAACATTAAAGGAGGTAATGTAGAAGCATGAAACAGTCAAAGGAAACTTACTTTTTCACCACATATTTATATTACTTATACTCAAATGACAGTTTTGTTGACTTGTCCTGCATTTATGTTTTTTATGTGCACCTGCTTTGAAGTACAAGTATGTGCAGTCGTTGTTCTAAACTTTGCTTCTACATTAGTACTGCATATTTATAAGGATGTGCCCGAGTTCAGTGCACTCTGATTTTTGAAGATGTGTTTTCTCGATGATTGATTGGTGACACGTTGAAAGTTTCAGAGCTTCTTGAAACATGAGGATTGAGAGCTGAGTGAGAGGCAGTTGGCTGAACTTGTAAGATGCTTATATAAATCTTATGTTGATATTTAAGGTGATCTTTGCAGTGAACTTGGAATGCTTAATCCAGTCCAAGATCATTTGTAAAATACAGTCAATCAAAGTCCACACAAATTACACAATGTAAATATATATATATATATATAGACAAAACAGTGAAAGTAAATCTTCAAATTCAGTGAGACATTCATTTTCACACATGGATCAGCCGCCAGAGAGTCCAGATCTTAACCCCATTGAGAATCTTGGGGTGTGATGGAGAAGGCTCTGGATCTTGGTGAAAAATTGATGCAACGCTGGATCTTTTAATCAAAGCTAAAGGTGCTCCAACAAAATATGAAGAGTGTGTGACCTCGATTTGATTTTTTTTTCCCTCATTTAAAACTAAATAACTGCTGACTGTAAATACATTTTAAATATATACTGTATATTTATTGTTTTTAGTTAAAGTGCATCAACAAACCCAAACATGGCAAAGGCAATCACTGTAAAAAGCTGAAAAGTCACTGTGCGGTGCAGTTTGTAACAAAGATTTTAAAACATCCAAATTATTAATACTAAAAAAAAAAAAAGAAAAAAAATCGATTTTTTTTGGCTTACCAACTCATTTTTAATTCAAATTGATTTTTTTTTTTTTTTGCCCAGACCAGACAGTGTTGTTTTTTGTAACGATTTAAAGACAGGAAGTGAATTGTCTTGTCTGATATACAAAAGAAGCTCATTCCATAAAACACCTCAACATTATAGTGTTTGAGATTGAGGATGGCAATTTCTTTAGTATACGTAAAGTGCATTGTGTGCCTGTGGCCCAATACCAATAATGCAGATTTTTTTCCCCACAATTTTGAGGAACCAATACTGTCACCAAAATGTAACAATTTGCAGCCAGTTCACGATTGATAGAATGTTTTAATTAGAAGTACAGTGCACAAAGATAATTTTTTCATTACTTCAGTCCAATAGGTAACACCTGAACTCCCCTTTATTGATAAATGCCAGATTTTTCACTCTAAGTCCTTGGAGAAGAGTAATTTTTACAAGTTAAACATTTGTAGCTTTTCCTTTTGACTTCAATTATTATCTAAAATCATCTTTTTGACACGCTCTTTCGTTATTATAAAAGCGCTTTGATGATTTGACCAGTTGTACTTTGCTGTTTAAATGCTTGTCACAATTTTCCATTTTACACAGAATAGCATCAGCCCACCTGATTGCATATCAGCCCTTTTAAAGAGAACACGCGTTAAAACCATTTCAACTCAATGCAGTTCCAGTGGGCGGTGTTAATTATAGTGTAGAGCCCACCAGGAAGTCACTCACGAAGTCACTACAGAGGAGTCCAACATGGCAACGCAGACCCAACACGGCAACGTCAGCAGCCTATTTCTGACTCCAGCACAATCAGGCGATCGACTAAAAACATATTCTACGAAGAGTGGTGGTGGTAGTGTTAGTTGTGCGAGGACTATCGACACTTCAAAATGATGAAAGTTGGCATCTGATCCATGATCTATCGTCATAACCGACTTTAAGCCACTCACTTCTCTGCGTGGTTGAGTTAGTGAAAGTTTTCATTCACAGATCCAAAGGTCCGCTGCTTGAATCCTGGCTCATGTAATCGTGTAATCTTGGGTAAGACACTTTGCCCACCACCTGCCTCTGACTATGGTGTGTGAGTGAGTGATTGGTGATGATCGGAGGGGCCTTGCTTCTGTCTACCCCAGGCCAGCTGTGGCTACATGGAGTGACTGCATAATGACTGCAGTGTACTGTAGCACTTTGAGAAGCTTGTAGACTCACTTTCCATCATGTTCAGAGTGAGTGACAGTTGGATTCAACCAATCACAGGCCACAGCCATCGACTGTTAAAAAGATTAGACAACTCCTCCTCACTCCTCCCCGTTTACCATAATGACCACGTTCGAGGGGGAAATCATGGCATATTTACAGACTCCTCCTCCCCAGCTCTGAAGAAGCATGTTCCTAAAAAGGGCATAAGGGCGAGATCTTCACTGTAGACTCGGCCCTTGTGTGACGTGTAGCTCAATGCTAACAGTCCGACCCTCATTAAGTACGAGATTTCAAAAAATGTTCTTATGAAAACCAGCCCGGTGCCTCTGATTGTGACTAACCCAGCGTTATCTCAGGAGGAATATGTAGCCGTAGAAAGTGTTTAAAAATTAGAAACCAGGCGTTAAAGTTGTTTTTAACATGTCTAAAGTCCAATGCTTTTCAATGGGAGACTAGCGGCTATATGGAGGTATTACACCAATGGCGGCCTCCAGTGTTGCGGTCATAAGGCAGAGCAGCCAGCGGCCATTGGCCACAGCGCCTTTGCTCTGCACGATCCTGTTAGATCTCTGAAGCTAAGCAGGGAAGGACCTGGTCGGTACTTGGATGGGAGACCCGTTTGGGAACAACACAGGAAGCCTGGGTGAGGGAGTGGTCAGTGGTGGCGGAGGGATCAATGGTGCAAATAGGCTGCTTCCATCAGTCTACCCCAGAGCAGCTGTGGCTAAATACGTAGCTTACTATCACCGAGTATGGTGAGAGTGAATTATACATGAAATTGTATTAAAAGCTTTGAGTGTCTGGAAAAGTGCTTTATAAGACTAATGCATTATCATTATTATTACCCCTAAGAGAAACTTTATAGCGTTACAGTGGTGCCAATAAGTTTACACACAAACATTTTTTGTATTATTGTTTTGGCCATTTCTCAACTCATTTCAAATCACCTTAACAAAATAAAATACCAAAATGACCCAGTCTTCTGTGGTAGTTGTGGAGAAGGTTCTGTATATAATCTAATGGTAAAGCAGCCCATCCTTCTTGGCAAAAAACCTCCAGTTCCTGTAAGTTCCTGGGCTGTCTCCACTCCAGAACCTTCACTTTATTCTGCTGGAGCCAGTGGCATCAGCGAACCACCTCCATATTTCACAGTAGGTATGGTGCACTTTTCATCATAGGCCTTATATGGTTGGGCACTTTACCATTCGATTATATACAGAACCTTCTCCACCACTAGCACAGAAGACTCCACGCTGTCATTGATGCTAAAGGGGGAAATACACGGTATTAGGAACTGGGGTGTGTAAACTTTTCAACAGGGTCATTTTGGTATTTTATTTTGTTATGGTGATTTGAAATGAGTTCACACATTTTTTTCCCCACAATAAATGGCTTCACAACATCACCGACCATGAGTGAAAAAATCCACCAGGGTGTGTAAACTTATTGTGACAGCTGTATGTAGCAGCAGCAGCAGCGTTTTACTCGTGGTGTTAGCGGTAGCATCAAGCCTGGAACGACGCAAACAGTCATTTACTTCTATATAGCAACAAGCAACATAGACATGGCTCTAGCACCGCTGATCAAACGCAAAGTTAGAAAAATAAATCCACATCTTCGTTACTGTATAAATAAACAAGCTTGATGTTTATGTGGTGATTTTTAACAGAATAGAAAACAGAAGTGAATGAACTGAACTCGCGGGGCTCCAGGCGCCATCTTCTCTGTTTTGGTTAAACAGTCTGAACAAACTCCGCCCCGAGTGTGTGTCAAAGCAGATAAACAAACATGATATTGCGGTGGATGCGGTCTGATCCATTATTCATACAGATTGTCGTGATACATTTTCACTGGATTCCGCTTTATTTTTTGTCTTTTTGACCTCATACTCGCTGAAATGGCACATGAAAAGGCCTCGCTGTTTGATTACCCTAAAACGTAAGATTGTGTGTGTTGCTGTAGTTCCCACTCGGCGCTTGTGCAAATGAACTGGAGCCAAATGAACAACTTAAAAACACAGACTCTCGGTGGAGACAAACCCGGCTGGATCACATCACAGGGTTTTCTGATGTAAAAATTATGAATGGAGCAAAGGGAGAAAAACTACTATTGCTGTTTGATTTCGGAATTTGAAGTATCTGGGGCAAAACGAGAATGAAATCCAGATTGAAATAGAGCTGAGACAAGACTGAACTTGGATCAAATCAGGAATAAACCAGACTCAACCAGGATTGAACCATGGACCTGGAGTGTAAAGGTATCACAAAGAACTAAGATGGAGTAAACCAGTACCTACAATCTCAGTTAGGGCTCAAACACTGGGACTAAACCAGGACCAAGTCATGATTTAAAGTAGCTGTAATCCATGTATTTTCTTATTGTAGAGGAATATTCTTTTGCCGTCTTAGATCTGTGATTTAGGAAAGATCAGCAACAGCCTGCGTGCAATGTTGGGTAGACTCTAAATTTGCGCAGTGTTTTCTTTAGCGGTCCACCTATTTCACATCTCGACACTTTCTCGGTCTGAGCTTCGATTGAAACGTGTTTGCAATGATCTCACATGAACAGTTGGGATGAGGGGGAGGGTCTGTGACAGCTAGAAAAGCATTTGGGCAGCAGCCACGAGATGTAACTGCACTACCACGTCCCCGTTTAAACGCCGCGTGGTGGTCGTCTCTGGCGTCACGTGTGAATTGTTTTCCCAGAGAGTCCCGTCACCTTTTTGTTTCTGTTTAAGTCACAACGAGTTACACATTTATCCGGCTAGTTGATGAAACGTGACAAGCCAAATTTCGAGGAAGCCAAATTTAGTGAGTTCAATAACTCAAAAACACAGAAGAAAAGCACTCGTTTCAAAATCTAGCTGATTGGCTGGCCATCCTAGTGCGGTGACAGAGAGACGCCGATTTGACAAACGTGATCGCCCAAAACTGGCTGTACCGACCTCCACAGAGCGCCATCTATGAACGACGGTGCTGTCCACACCAAACAAACGTGTCCCCACGTTGGTCAAATGCTGCTTAACCACTATCCGACTGGCGATTATCGCATTGGTGTGAAAGGGCTTTTAACCTAAACCAGCGCTGAGTTGGAGCCAGTTTATTTGTTTATTTGTTTATTTATATGGATCCCATTAGCTGAGAGCAATAAGCAGTCAGCTAGTCTTCCTGGGTCCATTCCAACAACATTTTCATGTTCATACAAAAATATCTATATACATTATTTTAAAAATAAATATAATAACATATATGGCTTAAAATGTACATAGATTTTCAAGATACAATAAAACATTCATAATACTTTTAGGAGCAAACAAATTCATATCAGAGTCGACACACAAACCTGACGCTTTAGATTATTTTTAAATGATACCTTATTTCTAAGTTCACGAATTCCAACTGGAATACGGTAGATAGATATAGGTCTATAGAGAACCGTTTTCTTCATGAAATTAGTAAGAGGATGTTGTGTTATTATATGACCATTGGACGCCATTCTAGTATTATGCTCCCTTTGAGCAGGTCAACTGCTCAAACAAATAAATAAACTAAACTAAACTATTATGCTTATGCACAGAGTTTAAAAGAACAATTTAATTGAATATAAAAACAGGCATTTTGACTGATAAGCTGTTATATATTAAGGTACCCAATGTGACTTGTATTCTTTGACTTAGATTGAGCCATGACAGAGTAGAATACATGTGCTCTCTATTAGTTTTAGTAATGAATGAACGTGGCTAAGTGAATCTTCAAGCATTCATTCATGGCTCCAATGTTGGTAGTTAGACTCTAGTAATGCTGTTGAGTTATTGACCAGGACAGTATACGCACTGTCAAACAATGAAAAATAGGCAGGAGTCTGGATGTCTAATGCAGGAGAAGTTTATTAACCATCAATGCGGGACCCGGAGACATGAACTTGAGACATTGCGCTAGTCTGGCCATCCAAGTCCGGCTGTGCCTCCACATGACGAGGGATAAACAACCTCTGTCACACTGATATGCAAGCCGAATCATACATTCGAGCCAGTGTATGATTTGTACCAAATTGTACCATCGTAGCATGACCCAAAACGATAACTAGCTATTTAAATCTATTCTCTAACACCCACCTTGCCGAAGTGTGAATGCAGCGTCTGAGTGACTACTGGTGGTCAGAGGAGTCGATGGAGCAAAGTGGCAGACCACAGAGAGCTGTGAGTGAACGACTAATGGTCCACTGCCCTGTGTCTGATTATTTTTTTACTAGAGGTGAAATTAAATGTTTTGCAGTGGTGTGTGAATTTATTTTTGTATAGATTTTGAGCAGGCTAGTTTTTGTTAGTGTTCCTGAGCCAGTGACCCCGAAAGCTGGGAAAGGATGTGTGAGGAAAGTTAGAAATTAATTTTAAAAACAGGGACGACTGTGGCGCAGATGGTAGAGCAGGTCGTCTCATGATCAGATGCTCGGAGGTTTGAATCCCAGCTCCTACAGGTACACACGGTCATTGTGTCCTTGGGCACTTCACCCACCTTGCCTCCAGTGTCTGCGTACATTGGTGTGTGAATGAGAGAGTGGATGGGTGACTGGTTCCTTGCTGTAAAGCGCTTTGCAACTGTGAAGCACTTTGAATTGCCTTGTGTATGAATTGTGCTCTACAAATAAACTTGCCTTGCCTTGCTTTGGGCCTGATGAAGGTAGAACAGCCCTATATAACTGGAGACCATTTACAGCTAACAGTTTAAGCTCCCTCTTTCATTGTTGTAACTCAGGTTGAATCAGGATGAGCACAGCTACTAAATCAGAACTTAATTTGGAAATGTGTATACTAAAGGGTTAAACACACCTGAAGAGCAAGTGAATAGTTAATAGTTAATAAACATAAATATGCAGGTAACCAAAGCTAATTTCCATCGTCAGTCCGAACCCAGCTACAGCCGCGTTTAAACCAGTCCTATTTTCACTGCAGTCGACTCTCCCTAAACTAGGTCCTCTCTGATCGGTGATGTCTTTGGAAACATTGACAGTTTGTTCCTAAAATAACTCTGATATCTGAAGTCCAAACAGGCTCCAGTGGCTAATGCCGCATATTTATTTTTGGTTTATTTGCATCTTTCAGTTCTGTCCTGTCACTCGGCTACAAAGACGAGAGGCAGCGTGTCACCGAGCTTCAACTCCCATAAAGGAACCCGGAGTCTGTGATCAAAGTAGCTTTTAAAGTCTTAAATACTCGGTGGAGATGACACTGCAGAGGAATACAGTCTCTAACACATATATGAAAATAAAAGGCTACACCAAGAACTAACAATTAGATGTTGTGTTGCCTTATTAACTTATGAATGTAGCTTTTACTAAAGTGGATCATGAGATACAAATGCTTCCAAATAAACCTCAGCTTTAACAAGGATTTTATTCCTCAAAGTCCAAACAAGACGAGGCTGTAGACCTGCCGATTAGAAAGCACCGTGTAGGTAATCGAGATGTAATCACAATTCACTTGAAGCTTAGTTAATTGCATAGCCTCAGTGGATTGTTTGTTATTCTGTGCGCCGTTAACAGCATGAAATATTAAGATAAATGTTTAAAAAATAAATCAAAACTAATTTCAAGTCGAAATATTTACTGCTTTAGTCAGACAAACACTTTTTTAACTTGTTTAATTTCTGTTCTGAGATCAGATCTTTGGGATACTACTGCAGGGTGATGACAAAAGCAGATTGCGGCCCTCACCGGTGTCGTGGCGCCTCTGTCACCCGTGCCGCTTGTTCACACATGAGCTCTATATAAAGACCTGAAGATGTGAATCCGAAGTGTTTCCTCGGAGTGTGAAGCCGTCACTGACAGCTTTACTAATGCTAACCACATACGAGTGAGGAACGAAAAAGGGAAACACCACCTCAACTGCAACAATAGGTTTGTCCTTAGCTTTGTGGCACTTTATTAGACCCTCAAATGTAACTTAGTGTGTTGCAACTAGGGCTGAAACAACTAATCGATTAAGTAAGTATTAAACAACGAGGAGCTGTGCATTATACAGTTTAATGCATTAAAGTTGAATGAGCCGTGCATTAAAACGGTTTAATGCACGGCTCCGAGTTGTTTAATCCGCTTATGCCATGACACTGTTCATTTGGGCCTGTTGGCTTCTTTATTTTCGAAAGTTCTGGGCACTTTTTAATCCGTTTTACCTGAAGATAGTTCCAGCTCAATAGTTACTATGGAAACAGCTGCTGTGGAGTGATACAGAATGTGATTTACCTGTTGCCGGACTAACTGTGCGGTTATACAAAAATAATGCACACCGGTTAGCATTAGAATCCTCACTGGCCATGGTATAATCGACAACTAATCGATTATTGAAATAGTTCACAACTATTTTCGTAATTGATCCATCGTTTTCTGGTAAACACAGAGAAAAGAGGAAAAATTACATGACAATTTTGTATTTTGATGAACCTACTTAGATTTCATAAAATATGAAGAAGAATTAGCTCCATTCTTACTGTTGTCAGATCCTATACTTTAAAGTGCATATGACAGGTTTTAATGCTTTTGAAAATATGACTTATTTAGAAGGATGACATCAGTTGCATAATTATCATTTTATTTCAGTGAAGCAGCAATTTTAATGAAGAAATGTTGGGCAGAAAAGTTTTTTTTATTTGAATTTTCAAGCTGCTGACAGGAAGTGACATAGAAGACGGTAAAGTTTAGAGCAGTATGACTCATTTCCCAATGACATAACATGGTCGGCACGGCAACAGTTTAAAATGGTTTGCCTTCTTCTACATCACTTCCTGCCGGTGTCCAATAAGGAAGTGAAACTATAAACATCACAAAAATGGCCAAACTAAAGAAAGCTGGGCACAATCTTTAGCAAAATCTTAAATATAATCGTGTTAATATGTTTTAGCATAAATTCCCAGCTTCTTCAAAAGTCCCCATCAGTGCCAGTGCAGCCTCCAGTCGTTCACCGGCTGAACTCTGGAGGTTCTTAGCTTTCAAATGAGGAATGGCCTGTTCATATAAATGTGCGTTCATGTGCATTTTTGAGCAAACCAAGTTCAGTGATGTCACTTTAGCTTCATGTGGTTAAAAAGTACAATTTCCATGCGCCTTTCACAATTGATTAATCGGAAAAAATATATCTGTAGATTAATCGATTACCAAAATAATCGTTAGTTCCAACTCCAGAGCACATCTTCACTGGAAGCTTTTTCAAAATTTGGCATATTACTAAACAATAACAAAACACACAAGATAATTCCGACTTCTGAGTTTCATTTGACAATAAAATAGTGAAGCCGCTCTTTAGCCGCTGGGTCACGTCACTGCAGTGTCAGAATACACTGTATTTGTAGCACTGGTGGTATTTGAGGTCATCTGCAATATTCAACTTTATTCATTTCAATCTGAGATCATTTCATTCATGCCTTAGTATTGCATTTAGTTTAGTTTTTTTTCCCTGATTTAGACCTATAGTTTAAACATAATTCTGTCCAATTTACATCTATTTACAACCTTTTTTCCAACCCGGCTAAATCCTTATTTGTTCTCATGGTACTTGGAAGTATTTTATGAGGTGTAGAAAGTTTGAGAATCACTGCTGTAGAGCATGTGAACACTCGTTTGTAACTAGTTTACACTTTAGTAGCTGTCAATCAATGGAGAGCTAAAACATCCAGGCATATGAATTATAAGTCCAATAAATCAAACCAACTTAATAATACAGGACTCAAGTATTCAAGTCGACACAGATCCTTATTTCTTTCTTAATAAATATTATTGTTATGGCTCACGATAATTAGTGGAGACCGGGGCTATTTGTCACACGGGGTATTTTGTCAAATTGCTTTTTATAGCCACACTAGAGGGCGCTGTACGCTGGTACTGATATATAATATGTGTATTGGTATTGCTCTTCTCTTCCAATAATAATGTTCTCATTTGGATTGAAGACACGAGGACAGTTTTTGAATTGTTTTCATGCCTTTTCCCAAACTTTAATGTTAGGGTTATTTTTGTAATGAGAGCTTTCCTTTTGTTTGTGCCATAAACAAGACACAGATCTGAAAGTCAGAGATCTTAGCTTTGATTTGTCATTTGAGCTAACATGCTAAAGCCGTTTGTTAGCTAGCTTACATTGTTGGTAAAGTGGACACTATTTCTTACAAAACCTGAGGGGTTATTTGTCACATGGGGTATAAATGGTAGGACTTTTTTTTCTTATGTCTCTAATATGTTTTTTCTGATCACTTTATTTGAATATTATTTTATGGAGGCCATATGTTGGGGTAATTTTAGTGAATTTGTACATTTTACACCTCAGAGCATTTTGCACACAAAAAAATCAACAATTAGTTCAAACTGTTTTAAAACATATTTTGTCCTTTTATCTCAAAAAGCAAAAACGTTAACACAAAAAATCTCCATTAAAAACAATAGTGACAACCAACCCCACACATTGCGGCGACTTGCCCCGCATATGGGGCACATTGTCAATTTTGTCATGTTTGACGGTTAATAACTATTTATTGCAATAGGATAGACAAAAGAGCGTGAGGGCTACTTCAAGTCAAGGGTTCAAGCTTTCATTTAAATCTTGTGGGATTTTCTGTTGATGTGTGACAAATAGCCCCAGTCTCCCCTACTTTAGGCTCAATGTTTATCGTCTGTGCATTTATTGGCACTTTTCCCCACTTGTCTAATCTTCTACTTGTGATTCAATACTATTTTTTACCTAAAGTAAGTTGTGTTTCATTGTATTTCATGTTTATTGTGGGATATTTTAAGACAAAGTAATTTTCAAACAAACCTTTACTGTCATTTATTTGTTTCTGTGGCATTAAAAGCTCTTCTATAACATCATTTATTGCAATATTTTCCATCGAACTTGCAATCTTGTTAACTTATACTGTATTAACTCTAAATCACTGCGTACGTCCCCAGACCCTGTACGTTGCGGTGCATCTGAGGCCTGTGTGCAGCTGTCCCCGGCCTTAACCCCGCGTGTTGTGGATATACATCAGTGTCCGTCTCCTCTTTGTTGCTGCGTTATCTCAGTCTATTCCTGTCCTCTGGCCTCTCTTCTGCTGCTGCTGCTGCTGCTATCTCACAGTGCGTTACAGGGCCATGACGGTTAGCCGCTTTAGCGTTAGCCCGGCGCTGCAGAGATGCTCCTCCGGTGTGCGTCGTTAGCTGTAGCGGAGATATGCTATAAATTATGCACACACAATAACACAGGGCTTCTCCTCCTCCTCCTCCGCTGCTGCTGCTGATGCTGCTGCTGTGTGCATTTAGGGACTTTGACTTTACTGTGCATGACATGACCGGATAAAAAAAGAAAAAAGTGTAGTCGCTGTTTTGAAAGATGGGGGATTTTGGGGGGGGGGGGTTGTAAGCTTTGGTCACAAGTAAGCAAAACTAAAAGATTGCAATTATTTTGTTCGTGCAATATCTTGTCTCCAATAGGCTCATATATATGAACTATAGTTAAGGCCTCTACAAACTAGAGCTGGGCAATATATCTACAATATAATATCGAAAAGTGTTTTTTCTGCCCTTTTGTAGTCTGTTCAGATCCAGGAACAATTATCTTTGTGAGCGACAAAGCAGTGTAAATTAAGATAAGCACATTTTTGCATATTTCTTGTGGTTTGCAAAAATATCGCTTCATCATCGTTATCGAGAAAGTCCCCGAAAATATTGAGGTATTCGTTTGGTCGATATCGCCCAGGCCCACTACAAACATGATCGGGGCATGTGATTCTGTGATTTTAAGGCAAGTTTATTTGTAGTATTTATTGTATATTTATGAGGTAATTGTTAAGGTAATTCAAAGTGCTTCACAGTTACTAATACACTAATTAATTCATTACATTAAACGTGAAGAGTGCAGATAAAATACTTTCAGTGTCTGTGAAACTGAAAGTATTTGTGTTAAACTGAAATGGAGTCTCACCGTGTTTAGCCCTGACTCTGGTTACAGCAGGACACCAGCCCCTGAGTTTAATAGAGTTTAACAGTTTATATCTCCTTTTTGATAAAGGCCATTGTTGGGGCTGGTGAACCAACAAAAAAATAATAATTAATCAAGGAAAGCGAGACAAGACAGATTACCTTTTTACTTGCAAGGAGAGACAGACAGAGATAAAGACTCAGTCACAACGGTGATGGAGCCAGTGCCTCCTGTGTCCGCTCTGAGTTCCCTGGTGTCCCACCTTGCATTTTATTCAGTTTTCACGCCCCTAAATTACAATGTACTGCTTCTGCCCTTAGGGGTGGGGGGTTTCACGGCAGAGCAGTAAACAAGATATTTGCAGACATAGTATATTTAATAACAAGTTTCCCTTTTCCCATCAATATCTCAGTCTGGTTTGCTCAATCACATTAGCTTCCTCTTAGCTGTTGTTTCGGTTATTTCCAGGTTGCACAATACTCCTTGGCCTATTGACCTGCAGACAGGGAAACTGTAACTCAAAGCAGAAGCATTAGAATATCATTTTTAAACATGTTAATACTAGTTGATGCTGAAGCAAAATATAGAGAATGATTATATGTATCCAACAGCCATTTACCCATCTTTTTTAGCACTGGAATTAAATTTCACAGAGTGGAGAGTTAGGAATGCAGCGAGTGCTTCAAACATCTTCCACTAGTTTTACTAGAACTGCTACTTCTAATAGTTCTGAAAGTGGGACATGGAAGGACAGACATGAGAAAGATCAGCATTGAAGTGTTTCCTTTGCTGCCATGGCCCAAAATTGCAGATACAGGTCACAAACTATTTGAATCTGGAAAGTTAGGACACAATATTATTCATTGTATGCAAAATTAAGGTTTCTTTAATGCCAGAAATGTAACAAATGCCTGTATCATTTCTAAAGATGAATAGAGTCAAAATGGGATATTTGACCATTTGGGCAAAAATAATTGTGTAAAAACGGACAAAATAAGAACTGAAAATTTCATCAAAACATGCAGTCGAATGTGCTTTGGACCAGACTTTTTTATTTAAAAGATCAAGAAATTTAGATTTAACGTCTACTTGACACAACTGCTTTTCAGCGACGTCTAAAGCCTTCATTTTGGCACAATTCCTTTAATCACTGGGAAAAAAAGCCATCTTTTCTGACAATGGAGCAAGCATTAATTTGCTTAAGATAAAATATAGCTTATACCTAAAATAAGGCAAAAACCCTTGAAACAAGACAAATCAAATCATGAAGCGAGCAGGCTTGTAGTTGTTCGCATCAGTAAAGCTCATAAACTCATCCCGGTGATTCTTCACAGGCATGTTAGAAAAGTGTTCGGAAAGTTAGCTTTAATTTTTACTTACTCTTTAGTTGCTTGCAAACAACTAAATATATATTCAGGCAAATGCACTATGACCTGAATCTTGATTTGAAAATGTAAATTTGCAAAGTAATAACAATTTCAATACATTTCAGAAATATAAATCCATGTTTTACAACAGTGTGGCTGTCAAGGAGGAGTTAACCAACTTGTTTCAGAAAGTCTTTTCCTTCTGCATGTACCCATCAGTATAAGTTTCCATCATCATTGACAATATCGATTTATCTGGCCTTGTGATTGAACTTAAGTTATCGCCGGTGTCTTTGCACAGTTGTAGAAGCAGGTCCCTTCCTGAAAAGAAGCAGTCGTTCACACTGAGCACTTCCTTTGACCCGCTCTTTTCTTTTGGCCCGTTTTTCTGCAGAGCATTAGCATGTCCTAGTATAAATAAAGATCTTCTTCTTCTTGTAGCGTTGCGTTGGTGTGTCCGGTGTAAATAATTGATCAGCACTCATCTTTTCTCCAGCATCAGCCCCAGCGCTAAACTCCGACGCACGTGGCTCTTAAAGAGACAGGACGCGCTTTAAACTTTGTCAATGGGAGTCGCGTTATTAAAGTGAACTTAGCTCTGTTTATATCCTCTTACTCCTGGTGGTGAAGCACTGGTTTTGACGAACGTGATACTCTTCTCGTCATATTTTGGTGTATAGTACATTGTGTGATTCATGAATGCTTTAACTCAGAAATGTATTAGTGTTTTGAGCTAAATCTGGATCTTGTTTTCATCCCTTTAGATCTAATAATATTCTCTGTTAGATCTGTTCTTTCAGTGAGGGTTAGAGGTGGCCTATCTTTAACTCTCTTTGTTGTTTGGTTTTGGATACTTCATACTATTTCTCATCAGCGTCACAACAGATAGAAACTTCAGCTCATGACTACTCTACTGCACGTTCAATACCATAGCTAATGTTTTTAGCCTTTTGTAAACAGCTTCACTCCCTTCAGAGGATGGCTCCAGAAATATTGGACTACAGTAAATTACTTTAAACTGTTGCTTAGTTAAAGCAATGAACAGCATACTACGGTCACACTTTATAATAACTGCACCTTATTTATCCTTAACCTCTTAACCGAGTGCATTTTCTCCAGTTTTTGAAGTGTTTTAGTCTTCATCAGTTTTTTGTTTTGTTTTCGTAGATTTTTGTCGTGTTTATGTTGATTTTCATCCCTTTTTTCATCGCATTTTGGTAACTTTTTGTGGCGCTTTTGTCACATTTTTTTCTTGCTCTTTTGTGGCTTTTATGTTGCTTTTTCATCACTCTTTGATTGTGTTTTGTTGCTTTTTAATTCCGCCATTGTTGCTTTTCCGGCACTTTTGCCACTTTTTTGTCACTTTTTTGTTGCGTTTTCGTCCTCGTTTTCGTCCCTATTTTGATGCTTTTTTCCAGAAGCTTTCAGATCTGGGTAATGGCAAACTGGAGAAAATGTGCTCGGTTCAGGTGGGGGTTAAGAGATTAATAATGATGAATTAATAAGTGTGACTAACACTTAATAACTACTTAACTACTACAGTTAATGCCTGACTCATCATTTATTAAGGCTAAATAAGGTGTAGTTTTTATAAAGTGTTACCACTACGATTATATGAAACCTACAGTATGTACAATTATGCTGATTCTGTACATGTTTGGTGCAAAAAAAAGTTGTTACTGTATATTGTCAACGACTGTAACTACAGACGATCCTGACACACATATTTGAAGCCTGTATTTACCAGTTCACCCTGAACCACCCTCGGCTCAAAGCCTGTGGCCCGGGGTCACATGAGGTCGCTGATTTACGGGGCGTTTACGAAGCTCTATGAACTACAATGATCACAGAGAACACAGGTCAAGGCCAGGCCTCTGTCTCACGCCATTAGACATTAGGGCTGTCAGGGTCATTTTCAGGAAGGAGTCGGGCTGGCTACCGTTAAACAATACCAGTTTGGTATCGGAAAAAAAAAGGTTTAGGTACTACTGGTATCGAAATAATAATAGTGTGGTGTACATGTTAGAGAGGTGTCTCTCACCCAGCAGGTTTGGGGTTTGGGGGCGTGTCTAGCCCTTCCGTTCATCCTGTTCTCCGGCCAGTTTTCCGGTGGCTTAAAAGAATAAAGTTGACTCACTAGCAGCTTGCATGTGTCCTCGTCTTTCTCGCCACATTGGTGACCCCGACGTGATCCTGCTGGGTGAGAGACACCTCTCTAACATGTACACCACAATAGTATCGAAAGCAGGTAGCGAAAAGAAATATAAAATCTTTAAAGTCAAGTTTTGATGCTGTTGGTCATCAAAAAGTAGAAAAAATATTTTTGAAAATAGTGGGGGGGGGGGGGGAATTGGGTGGAAAATTGGGGGGGGGGGGGAAGGAATAAATTAACATTATTACTCTGTTTTATGGTTCTATATGACAAATAATTTAGCATAGGTACCGAAAACCAAGTATCGTCAAAGTACCAGTATTGGTAACCACATTAACCACATTATGATATCAAATTGTCATCAAAAACAGCACCTGGAGCCGCGTTTTCCCATCTGCATGTTTCAGTGCTCCTCAGTCATCCTCTTCCCTTTGCACTGCAGCGATAGGAGCGAGATTGCGCCCTCTGCTGACATTTTGTATATCTGCATCAGGCCATACCTCAGTTATAGTTATACCTTATGCTACACTTTCTTTGTATGTATATTTTCTGACCGTGAGTGCCTGTTGTGATGGTCTTTGGACTTTGGGTGGCGGTAACTCAGTCGGTGGAGCGTTCACCGACTAATCCAAAGGTCAGCTGTTTAGTCTCAGCTCCGGTCAGTGCATATTGTCACTGTGGTGCTTAACGCATCGTGGCTTTAGTTTCTGTGTGCGCTCAGGCGAGAGGTTCCTGTTTGCCCAGTGGAGGACGAACATCGCATTGTAAATGTAATTCACACTGAATATTGTATTGTTTGGAATTAGATATACAGTATTACTAATACACTGCCATAAAAAAAGGTTACGCTCTAATATTTTTCTGGACCGCTTTTAGCTTTGATTACAGCGCACATTCGCTGTGGCATTGTTTCAATAAGACTCTGCAATGTCAAAAGATCCATGAGTTGCGTTGCTTTTTCAGAAAGCTCTTGTGTTGATGATGGGAGAGTGTGACCTATTCTCCAGCACATCCCAAAGAGTCTCAATGGAGTTAATATCTGGACTCTGTGGCCGACCCATGTGTGGAAATGAAGTCTCATGTTCCCTGAACCACTCTTTCCCAGATGAATCCTGCCATTGTCATCTTGAAATATGCCCATGCCATCAGGGAAAAAGAAATCGATTGATGGAATAACCTGGTCATTTAGGATGTTCAGGTCGTCACGGGACCTCATTCCTAGACCTGACCCACAGCAGCAACCCCACACCTGTTAGTTCATGGTGGAGGATTTTTTTTTGGTCAGGCAGTGTATATAGAAAGCTATATTGTTAGAGCTGCATACAGTATGAGAAATGAAATGTTTGACAACTGTCATGAATTTTGCCATAACAATTAGGGTAATTAACCTCATAACCCCCAACGCAAGTGCATTTTCTCCAGTTCAGCTTCACCAAATCTAAAAGTTTACAGCCTATAGGCCAGATTAACATCTCATTTGAAAGCTAAGACCTACAAAACTAATCTAAATGGATCTTTTTCGTCACTTTGACATGTTTTTTTCATTGCTAATTTATCACATTTATGTTATATTTTTGTCGCTCTTCTGTGGCTTTTTAGTTGCGTTTTCATCTTCGTTTTAGTCACATTTTTGCCACTTTATAAACGCTTTTTCATCGCTTTTTGATCGTGTTTTTGTTGCTCTTATTTCGTTTTCATCCTCATTTTCTTTTTTTCAAGAAGCCTCTTATTTGGGTAAAGACAAACTGGAGAAAGTGTTAGTTAAGAGTTAAGCGGTTAATCGAAATCGCAATCTCGTCAGGTTTACATTTCTTCTGGCCTATAGTTTTGGAGTTTGGATGAGACAAAGTAAGATGTTTTGTGCGTTAAATGATACTGGAGGGAAGCATTTGTTTTTGTTTGAGCTGAGGTTTGTATAAAAAGTATATCTGAAGAAAGACCTATTAGTTTTATTGAGGGACCACATGCAATTTGTAATAATTGCTGAGAACGTCTGCGATGTTAATCCCGCAAATTACCTACTATATTTTACTGATAATACTAATCCAATGCGAATCGGCATTAAGTTCATGAATCAGCTCCATGTATTTATTTTATTATGAAAAAATGTAATCGAATTAAAAATCGATTCTTTTTTTTGTCACCACATCGTCCAGCTCTTATAACAGTACTAATGCAATTATATTTTTCTAAGCAATCTAGGAAAGGTTAAAATGTATCTAAATTAGGCAAATCCTCACTTAAACTCAACTTTTGCACATTTGTTCGCAAATTCAGTGTAAATTCAGACGGATGTTCTATTGCGGCTTCTTGTGACGTGGACATTGCCTCACCTTGTGTCAAGATATCGATTATTAGGCGACATATTGTGCAGCCCTTAGTCTTTCTTTCCTCCTACACCTGCGACTCGTCTCTCTCCCTCCCCTTTCTTTTCTTCACCAAACCTCGCTCAGCTTGTGTCGGCATCTCTGCACTTTAGCCCACTGCAGCCAATAGCTCTCACAGCGGCTGTAGCAACACGGAAGGTCAAATCCGGTGCGTTGTTTTCACTGTGGTCGGTCGTACGCAGCCGCCCGCAGACCCGTCCCCGTCCCTACCGTAAAGCGTGGTATCTTTGCTGCAGAGGTCTCGCCTGGCGCTCCGCTGGTCTTTCTCAATCAGATTTTGCTCGCTTTTTTTCTCTCTCTCTCTCTCTGTCTCCCTCTCTCCTCCCCGTCGCCATGGTGACAGCTGTGCGATGCAGAAATCATAGCGATGGCAGAGAGATACAGACGGGAAGGAGTGTGACGCGCTTTTGGTTTTGTACATCCACGCGCACACAGAGAACTATTACGGCTGTGGGGACATTTGTGGTTATCTTTATAACTATTTTGTCTAAATGTGATGTTCTTTGGTTTAGTTTTAGGTTTTATTCCTTGTCCTGGACTCTGGTTTAGCACTGGCTTAGTCCTTCATACATTACCGCTTTGTAGTCTTAATCTATTTCAACCTGGATAGACTCAAACAGAGACAAAAGCAGTGATTAGAAAGATATATTGAGATGTACGGTGTATAATTTGGAGATCAGAACCCGGCAGGAGACATCGATATTTGATTTAAAGTTAGTATGGATGGGAAGGTTAAAGTTAGGGATGTCTTCCCCCGGAGGCTGTACACTGGTGGTGGTACAGGAGACCGGTGAAGGACGCAGCAGGAAGAAGCTGTGGATAGAAGAGGCGGAGATGGGGTGGAGGTGGATAGCAGCACAGCTGGGAAGCGGACGAGCCATGGGTGCTGGAGGCTTATGAGCAGAACTGAGTTAGTCTCCCAGTTTGAATTTACGCCTATAGGCTTCATTATATTATATATTCATTAAATTTGGAGGTATCCGGGCAAGACTCAAAGCTAATCCCCACATGCCTTCTGTCCCTACTATTGTTCTGGCTATTGGACGTTCACTGGAGAATAAAACTGCTAAGCTCTTCCCAGAAGATGGTGAAAGACAGGGGAGGGGAGGGAGCTGCGCAGGAGGAAGAGGAAGGAGCTGACCAGTGCAGGACACCACGCTCTGAAACAGGGACAAACCCAGAAGGCAGGATCAGAGGAGCACTGAAGGCAGCCAGCCAGGTTTCCTCCGGGTGCTACGGTTTCCCCTATACCTCCAAAAACATGCCAGCGCGGCTCAGTCGCAGTGTCTCAGGACTAACACCTGAACACTATTTCGTACAATGACAAATAAAGCACTTACTTACTATTATACAGTAGATCTTTGACTATGACTATACCGTCAGTGCATGTCTAATTAGTAAATTCAGAGTTTTGTCAATTTTACTGTATTTTGTTCTATTTTATTATCTTATTATTACGATTATTTTTATTTGGATGTTCTTGTAATTTCATTTTAACCTTATTGATAATGTTTTATGTTACACCAGAAAATATAGTGTCTGAACTCGGCCTGTCCCGATAACAAAATTTGAAGTTCAGTATATTGAGGCAGGAAAATATTACGATAAACGATATTGAGGACAACTTTTTGTCACTGAAACTAACTTAAACAAATGGACATCTCAGGAATCCCCTGTTCTAAAAGTATAACACGTCTTCAATGACATACGAGTTGTAATTAACATGAAACTCTATGGAACAACATTGTACAACAAAAATAGCAAATGTAAACAAATGCACTGACAACAAATATTGAGCCCAAAGTTATATTGTTTATCTGTCATTTATTGAACGATACATCAATATAGTAAATATGTGTGACTCCTCTCACTGACATTAGCAATTTTTTTAGCATTTTTTTCTGATTCTGATTCCTTATATATTACTGCACTGCAGAGGTTCCTAAACCGGGATTAGACGGATCTCCAAAGGTCGCATGAAATAAATCGAGTTAACTTAATATGCTTTTGTTTATAAAATCCTTTAAATCTATTTTTTCCAATTCAACAAGAATTCTCAAATGTCCAAGATGATAAATAGACAGCGTAGCAGTAAATCGATATTTCTAAACTCACCAGCCAACGTTTTGAGCCAGTCCTGACACATTCCAGTGCCCATGTGTTGATCTGAACCAGAGTGGGATGTCGTTTGCCTGGTCACTGTGCAATTTTCAACACCTGTACACAGGAATAGGTCACTGCCCTGAATGGGTCTGCAGGCTGTGCTGTGTCCTCTGTGTAGAAGAGAATTTGACATTCCAACTGTGTCAATTCTTTGGACTCTGTCGTCACTGTTGTGAGGAAAAACATTACATATTTGTATAGATAGAAGACTCTTTGTTATATTACAGAATAATCTTTTTTATAAGAGGCTCTCGGCATCTTTGAATCTTTAAGGGGTCGCTTGACTTTTAGACACACTGTACTTTATCTATTTTTACAGTTTTCTTCCCCAACTTCCTTCTTTCATTGTTTTTATTCCTCATTTAATAAATCTGTTGTTCCTCTGTGGCCTAAACAACAGCTTGTTCTCTCTCTTTAATGAGCTTAAAGTCACATGATCCACAAACCGTTAGCTTGATTACGCTAATCACGTTTAGCGGCGAAACGTGATTAACCAAAATGACCAGGGTTATTTACAAAACCATTTCCATTCACAATCACAGTCTGTCTAGTGCGACGTGGGGCATCTCTGTCACACCATGGGTTTGCTTAGGACTCTCTAAACCAAGCACTTACTTCTGTAGTCACGATTGATGCCATCTTTAAATTGAAGTTTCTCTGTGTTTCTATTGTGACATTTGATGTTCCCACATAACTGCGACGTGGTGAGGGAAAAAAATCTACGGAGAGTTTTGTGTCACCTCAAAAGGAATTATTTTAATCCCTTTACAAAAGAAGCATATGTTACATTTTTGACATTGATTCCAGTGACAATTGTTGTCATTTTGCCCTCAAAGTTTCTCAGGAAGACGGCAGATTGAGGACATGATGAGGAAAAATAATCCAGTGAGTGTCACCTCAAAAAGGATTATTATACCGCCTTTGGGTTTCAGTAGTAAAATTTGAAACATTATATGTCAATGAAACAAGAAAACACAAACAGGATATAACATTATAGCACAATTAAATCCTCCAAAGTTGATTATTTCCAAACAGAATGAGCAAAACAAGAAGACATTAGCCTTTTCTATTGCATTATCGCAGCCGTCTCATGTTTCAAACAACAACCAGTGCTTGTGCTGCTCTCACATGGGCCACATGACTTTCCCATTCATGAGGCCCATGTGTGTTCGATGGGACGGTGCTTCCGGCGCGGGTCCCTGTGCTTGCCAACACTCCGAATGGGTTTTCAGTCCATATCTCCCCTCTTATTGGATCACACATACAGAGAATTAGATCAGCGTAGTGGATGCTGCTTCACAGGACAGAGCCGCGGTGCTGGTGTGGGCTGACCTTGAGAAAGACCCCGTTCATTGCGCCGTGATGGGAGCAATGGTGGGATCTGATTGGTCAGCACAGCGATCCGGCCGCAGCTGACTGGTGGAGAGCAGGTGTCTGTAAGCTCCTGCCTCCAGCCCCTCTCTTGCTGTCTTACATTGTCAGTGGTAGAAAAGGCTTGGATCAGCAAGACTCCTCATAATAGACTGTTACAAAGCAATTGGACATTATGAAAAGGTGAATAAGTTGGTGATTTTTATCAGAAATTACATAGAGATATGGAGTTGTAGATAGGCAACATTTACATGAATTGCGCTCTCCACAAATACAACTTCTTTCTCTGTTTGTAGTTTTAGTAAAATAGTGATACGATATTCGAAGCAAATGGTTATTCAGAGGGCTGCGCAGTATGAGGAAGGACTGTCGTACTTGAATATTGCGATAATGATAATATTGCGATATTTTAACATTGTATGTTCCATTAAAGATACTATACCAGCAGTGGTTTCACTATAGGGATAATGTCTCTCTTTCATTTTCACATATAAAGCATTTGTATCAATTTCATGAAGTAGTAGGCTAATTTTGTAGCATTTCTGTGAGAGTGACCCTGATAAGTGACCCTGCAAATTGTTGTCCATGTGAAGAATTGGGATGCTACAAATGCTACAAAAAACAAGTTAGGAAAGAGTTTGACCACAACTAACATTTTAACTTAGTGGCTTCATTCATTCTTTGTAATAAAACAAAAATCATGAGGTATTATAGGGCCTTTAAGTTTAAATAAAAAATTTGCTGTTTTTTTCCAGCAAAATACCTCTAAACTACACTTTTAAAGATACTAAATAAGAACCAAAACAAGGCTATAATGGAACTAAATCAGAAAAACAGTGGCTACGTTTACATGGAGACCGAAAATGTGATCATTTAACATTGAACTTTGTTGGGAGAAGAAAATGCAATAATCTCCACCTGGTTCTTCAGACCTGGGTCTGACTGAAGGGAGGGCTGGAAGAACATTCAGTTGTTCTATAAATCCAAATCTGCACTGGCACAAGTAGAACTTGGAGTTTTGGATTCTCAGATTTCTGAAGTGAATATAAACGGATCAGATCTGGTTATTGGGTTATCTCTGATTACTCCAGTTACCTGATTTTTTCTGGCCATATAAACGTAGCCAGTGACTGAAATCATACGTGCGTTTTAGGCTGTGAATCTCAGTCAGATTTAGTGATATATCATGGCTTCTTGTGACATGATATTGCATCAACTAACATTGCAATAATAATAATTTGGCAATACATTCTGCCGCCCTATAGGTAATTTACATATTTCCAGAAAAAAATACATTATGATGATGACGATGGAATTGTGCACAATGGCCTTACTAATGCATAAAGATGTGCGAGATTATTTAAAGAAAAGCCTGAAAGAGCATAACACGGAGACGACTTCTGTAGGTGTTGGACTTTGTTATGGAAACATTGCAAGCTTGTGCGTTTGCAGGTGCAGACTTGTCAGGGCAGGTTCTGCTGAATGTGAAGTGCAAGCTGCTGTTTTTGCAAATGCTTTTTATAGATATGAAGGGAAAAAAAGGAAACGCATACTATATCAGATCTAAACATGGCTTGTAGAAAGAGCTTGTGGAAGAGACAGAGTGTATTAGGATCAGTGGATTTAAACTGATTATAAAAAATAAAGCGATTACGTTACACCCTAACTTCTTCTACCAGTACAACCTCTGCTACTTTAACTTCTTCTGCTAATACCATCACTATCTCCATTACTAATACTCTGCCCATAGATCCTTTATTATAAATACGTTTTGGTTTGGACACATCCATGAAATTCCCATGTTCTGTCCATGAAGGGGAATTAGCCGCTTGTCAAATGTTTCCCCATGGGCCGGAAGAGAGTCTCGCTCAGAGTGATCAGCCACTTAGTAACGGTTTTCATAATCATACTGTAGGTCAAGTAGGTCTTTGTTTCTGTCGTTTCTTCTCGGTTCTTTGTGCGACTCATCTCTCAATCTGTCCTGAAGTCATTTCATGCTATTACGGTCCTGTCCAATAGAGTCAGCGTGGGCTCCCCTTGCCTCACTGGCTTTACTCCGATTTCCCCCCATCAACCCAAATCATGCACAATATGTTAATCCTCCAGCAGAGCAGCTCTGACCATTATCGTGGCTTGACATCTGGAAATGGATCACTGCTCTGCGGCTGCCCCAGTGGTGGATCGTCAAATGCGGAGGAAAAAGTTCACTTGTATAATGACACACACACAAAAAGCACCTTACCACGATTAAGTATGGAGTGACAGAATAATGCATGAAATTGCACTTTGAGCATTTGAAGAAGCGTTATATAAGGCTGAATAAATTATCATTAACATAAAACAGTGCATATTTAGCAAATTTGTCATATAAACGAAGGATTAAGAGGGAAGTGATTGCACTATGATACACTGCCTGGCTGTGTTAGCATTGCTTTCTCCATTCATTCCCAGGGTTCAGTGTTTAGCATTCATTGTATCACTGTGTTCAATAAATACTGGTCATGTCGTGTTAAAAAGAAATACTGTTTTAAAGGAAACAAATGTTATATTTGATATAAATAGAAGTGAATGATTTGAAGTGTTTGACAGAGGAAAATCCATGAACAAATGTAGCTTAGGTTTATGCATCCTAGGGTTGGGGCATTTCATATCCTATATCGTTATCGCGATATAATCTTTTGATATCGTTGTGGACACGCTCAGCTCCATCACACTGACTGTGTAGGACACATGGGCAGGTGCTTAAAAAGTAAAATGTAAATTGCTTGATTAGATCATATTTGCGAGGAAATGAGTATGGCGCTAAAAAAAAGAATGAAATATCTTTGCATTAATCTTCCAAAAAGGCTGGAATTTTGAAGTAATTTGTCCATTGTCAATTATATCGTCAAATATATCGTTATCGTGATATTTCATTTTTATATCGTGATAGAGGTTTTAGGCCATATCGCCCCGGCCCTAATATAAAACTGGAATAACATTTGAAAAACTGCACAAACATTATTTTCTGGCCAGATATGACATATAAGGTCAGTCACAATTATCAAAGAGTCGTGAAATAACTCAAAATAGATCAAAAGAGTATCAAGGAAATAAGATTTGATTGCGGTGAATGATAGATTCAGTGCAGACAAATGCGAAAGATCCAATCTGGGTCATAATCCGCCTCAAAAGCTTTGTTTCCAAAAACATAAGCAGAATGTTGTCCAGGAACAGCCCAAACAACAGTATCACAGGATCTTGTTAAGGCCGGTTTAAACGTACAGTACTAAGGGAACATTCTGTAACCTACTGTATCCATTCCGCTGCAGATTGATGCTCCTGTCCCGAGATAACTGAGCAACCACTAAATGTGATTGGATCGAGGGTGAGAGAAAGGGTTACGTGTGCGTCTTCTCCGCTGCTTCATGTGTGCAGTAGTAAACTATAGTCGCTCTCGGACATTTTTATTTCGTAAAAGTTGCTCACGGGTGTAATGGCAGTTTTAGAGTTAATTAAATTGAAGCCAGTAATACACTAATTGTGAAGTAACGTCTGGCCCGCTTAATCAATGCCCGGACCCGTCTCCTGTGCTTTATCCCGGCCAAAGCACAAGTCTCTGTTTCACACCTAAGACAATGGCCAAAGACGTGTCCTGGCTCAAAGGCCTTCCTGTGTGTTGCTACGTCTATCATCACAAAAGGAGACGTTTGCTCTCATCCGAGGCGCCCCCACTGCAGACAACTGCCTCTACAGCTGGGGCTGTGGCCCCTCCCATCTTGGTGCTGGGACTGCCTCTCGCATGGTTGGCTATATAGCAGGGACCACAGACCTGGGCTCCTCAGAGCTAACCATGAGTTTACCTGTACTCCTGTGTGTTGGCTCTCCGCACGTGTGTTAAATTAAACTTACACTTTTGATAAGACAAATACTTTCATGTTTTCCTTTATAGTGGTGAGAAACTGCCACGACACGGGGTAAAAGTGATACTCGCTCTATAGACTCCGTACAGTAAAGTTGTTCATTTCTGGACATTTCTAGTTAATTCACCACTTCTACAGTCACTTGCTTTGTGAGAACGTTCAATCCAAACAAAGATGAATATTCTCCGGGGTATTTTGAGTCTAAATGTCAGTCGTGTGTCGTTCCCTCCCCCTCGCCGAGAGCCCCTCTTTCCGTCTCCACTTCACATGCGCTACATTGTTATTAGATTATCGCTCTCATGATTTCTGCTTTGTCCGTGGCGAAAATAATCCAAAAACAAAGCTCCGAAAGAGAGGAGCGGCCGGGGCTGCTCGTATCACTGAAGAAATCACTTTGTCATGTGGAAGGAGAGAGAGAGATGTGCTGTTTTCAGAGGCAAATATTTACTGTCGCCTTTATTGCTTTGCTTGTTTTATATGTGGAGCTCAAATGTACCTCCTGTTTCTAGTTGTGGAGCTATATTATTGCATAGTAGGTGAGAAATTAAGAAACGCGGGTAGTAGCACTTTACTTTGCAGCACTGTAATGGTATGGAGGAGGGAGGAGGGTACTTAAAAGTGTAATAACATGGTAATTTCTGTACTTATGGAAACATGGCACAACTGTTACTATGGGGGACATTTATGAATCATTTGCTCATGTGCAAAACCAGGAGCACGTACAACAGTGGATCAGCAGAAGAGTCATTTGCGCATTTTTTGCTCATGCAGCATTCTCTCATTTACATACCGGATTTAGCGCCCGAAAGCTGTAACACAGGCAATTTCAAATGGGAAATTAGGTGTTACATTCGTCTCAGAAAGCTATATGCTAGTTTCCAAGTTGCACTCACTATTTAGCACATGTCTTAAGTAGGGCTGGGTACCGTTTAACAATACCAGTCTGGTATCAGGAAAACAAAAGTATCGAAAGCGGGTACAGAAAAAAAATATAAAATCTTTATATTATTCTGTTCATCAAAATGTGAAAGGGAAAAAAAAGTGAAACACAGGTTGAAAAAAAATGAAAAAAGGTGGAAATTGAGAAAAAAATTGGGATAAACAAGTGGAAAAATTTGAGGAAAATTTTGGGGAAAAATAGTGGGAAAAATGACATTTTGGAGGGAAATGTGGGGAAAAAACACGTAGAAAATTTGTAAAAAATTAGGAAATGGAAAAAACAAATGAAAAAATGGGGGGAAATTTGGGGCAAAACATTAAAAAAAAAAAAATGGGGGTAAGATAAGAAAAACTGGGAAAGTGTTTTTTTCCGCCATTTTGTAGTTAAAGGAAGTTTCTTGGTTGTTTCACCTCAAACAAAAAATACAAATGCAAAAAAAAATGGAAGGAAAAGGAATAAATTAACATGATTAATCTGTTTTATAGTTCTATATTACAAATATTTTAGTATAGGTATCGAAAAAAAATGTAGTGGTACCCAGCCCTAGTCTTAAGTTTTATGGTAATATGATTGACTAAACCCTAACCTTGTAGATACAGTGTAAAGGAAACATCACATTTTCTTGGCAACAATGTGAAAACAGTAAAATGAGTGATTCGTAAACTATTCTTATAATCACTGTGCTGCAAAAGTGTGACCCAAACGATCTGTGTGTCCAGTGTGTGCCAGGGACCCAAATGTTTTATTAATGTGCATTTGGCCTTATAGTGACCCAGTGGCTGTATGAGTGGTCAGCATGGCTCCTTTATTTTCCATCACAGTGGCCTCCATGACGCTCCAGGATCAATTGTTTTCACTGCTCTCTCCAGTAAACCTTCAATACAATTGAAAAGCAAAGGCGCGATGCTAACCACTCATCCAGCCATTGGGGTCAAAGGCTCATTATGCACAAATATCAAGGTTTATTTTGGCTGAAAAAGTTCCATTAGGCACCTTTAATAATTATAGACCATTGTTAAGGGTGGACATCTGGGCAGTATTGACAAAAATGAATACTTCTCGATAACGATGACAAACATCTTCTTTGAGATCAGTGTTTCTCAACCGGTGGGTCGGGGCCCAGAAAACATGTCTTTCAAAGTTTATCTATTGAAAAAGTACAGAAATATTATGAGTCTGTTAGGACAATACAGTATTTGACATTAGGCATAAGACATTCAATTCTGTTGGGGGTCGTGGCTTGCCATTCTGTGGTGATGGTCCTGACACCAAACAGTTGAGAATCACTGTTTTAGATTTGTTGCTTTGTCGTTCAAAAGGATTATCTTGAAAAACGTATGAATGAAATGCAGGGGAAAAAAACACTTTATACCTTTTTAGAGATTACAGAGCAGAAGCTTTTACGACATGTTCGATATTGTAAATTTGTATGTCTTCTAAACAACAATATCGATATGATCTTATCGACAATATACTGCCCACCTCGAGTGTTGGACAGTTAGTTTAACACATTTTGCTGTATTTGCTCATTTTGCTTTATTGTGCCTGTTAAAATCGGTTGCGGGCACATTTACAATGTATTAAACATTTGTTATGGCTTTAAAATGTGACTGAATGCTGGAAGTGCCTGAATCCGTTGCTTGTGAATACATCTATCAGCAGAGTGATGCTACTCAGCGTTCCCAACCTAACCTGGGGACCCCAAGGGTGCAACACTTAAAATATCATCCATGGAAATGAGTAGAGGAACAAATTCCTGGGGTTTAGAGCTGGGGTCTTTGTAAAATGATTCTTATGCTTTGTTTTGTTTTCCTTTTGGTGCATTTTAGTTTATTTCAAAGAACCTAAAGGGCTCTATGAACATGCCGGGCACTTGCAGTTGGTTTGCTTCAGTCGAAAGTCCTTTTGAGTTATAGTATAAAGGGTAAAACGTGTACAAAGCTGTGGTAGATACTCGTATAATTACACCAAACCCACCTCCTACTTTCCCCCTCCTGTTCCTGTGCCACATTGTTATTCTCAGACCGGCTCTTTCATCCGTCAGTCGTCTCTGTGGAAGTTTAGCTGCTGTTTAAACTGAATGAGGAAACGTCTTAGCGCTGTTACCTGGATCAGCCTGATGTGTTCGGGCTAAACCGCTCACTTCTTTATCAGTCCGACCTGTGATCAAAGCAGCCTCGATCCCGCCGCAAAACCCCGACATGAACAACGTGTTTATGACAAGAGACAAAAATCCACCAATTTATTCGCAACACCCTCGCTACGGCTACATAGGGCTGGAATGAGCGTAGGGTTCGCTTATAGGAGGCCAGGCTCAAAATGTAAACTGCAGCAAACGCCAGAATCCGTTTGTTTTTGGTGTTCTAGTCAACTGTCTATTGTTGCCTAATCTCAAGATATACGAATGCAGGGTTAAAAAGCAGTTATTAAGAATATTGTGTAAGATTTTGTGTAACTTGTCGTCAGTCTGCCAGGTCACGTTTAGAGCTTGTCTTTTAAAAGCACACGTAAAAGGAAAAACTGATTTAGACAATCACAACTACAGACATTAATGAGAGATAGTGGGAAAGACTATGGAGGCGCATCATTATACACATAAAATAGTGGCCACCTGGATTTAACTGATCTGGGGTTGCTGCAGTTCGTCAGGTATAGGTTCAGCAACACTATGAGCCCAAAGAATAACATCAGCTGAACATCCTGAATGACCTGGTTATTCCATCAATGGATTTCTTCTTCCCTGATGACATGGGCATTTTCCCAGATGATAATGCCAGGATTCATCCGAGTGGATCCAGGAGCATTATACATCATTTTTACACTTGGATTGGCCTCCACATAGTCCAGATATTAACCCCATTGAGAATCTTTGGGATGTGCTGGAGAAGGCTTTGAACAGCGGTCACACTCTCCGATCATCAATACAAGATCTTGGTGGGAAAAAAAGAAAGAACACAATGACACAGCGAATGTGTGCTGTAATCAAAGCTAAAGGCGGTCTAGCTAAACATTAGAGCAGACCTGGGGTTTGTACGTTTTTAGCCCATTCCTGTGCAGAGTTAGGATTATTTAAAGAAATTACCAGAATGCTCACTCCAGCCACTAGGGGGCTGCTTAAATAGAAATAAAAGGATAGAATTCCACCCGTGTCCAGCAGAGGGCACTAACATAATGAGAGATCAGGATATAAACAACACATTGTAGCCACGTGGTAAATGGTCAGTTTGCCCCAGGGCGGCTGTAACTACAATAATAGTAGCTTACCAAGCATCGAGTGAATGAATAATAAGTACGGTGTAGCAGAAACTTGTGACACCGTCTTGTTAAGTGCAATGCAAGTGTAAGGCGTTTTTATGAGGCTACAGTCCTGTCAGCCTTATTATTATTAGTTTATTGAAAAAGGTTTCCTCAATAGTATTTTCCCAATCATAACATATTTTTATTTTGGAGCTTTTGTTTATGGACCCCGGCAACTTCAGATATGGTTTGGCCCCCAGGGAAATTTACTTGGAGACCCCTGCTATAGTGAAACGCTTCATTTCCCACAAACTCCGTGTCAGTGCGATGGTAGAAGTTAACGGGGATAAGAAGTTGAATAACCTAAAAAACGATGCACACACATGCGCGTCCTTGGCTTGATGTGGCTAATTATTTACAGAAAATAATAGTCCTAAATAACAATAGGATAAAGTTGAGGAGAATAAGTTCGAGTTATTGTTGGGGCAGCCCTCCGACTCAATTCAGGCTTCTCATGTGGCCCCTTATGAATATTGATTACCCACCCCTGTATTAGAGTGTGTGTATCATCCAAGGTCCACTTTTTCAAGCTCTTTTTTGTAAAATCTGGAGTGGTGTCTTGTTTCTTTTCTGCATATTTAGTCTGTCTCCCTCTTTCGCCCCCAAAGCATCAGCCCACACTCTGGTAGACATCACACGGAGGAATCCATGAAGTTCCTCCCTTGACCGCTTCGCCAAACCTTTTCTAATTCTGTCGGTCCAGAATTGCTAATAAACTGCCCTCTGCTGGGGCGTTATGTAACAATACACATGCATTATTTTAAGTTGTATTACCGATATATTAAGCTTAAAGTGCCCAAAAGTTGTTTTCATCAGTGCAATTTGATCAGTGCATGCACATTTTTGGACATACAGTAAATCCATGTCTGATTGCGCGATACGTTTTAACAAAGAAAACATACACGTCTTCCCTCTTTGAAAAGCCAGACTATTCTGTACACTCTGTTCTTTGCCATACAGATATCGCAATGGTCCTATTGAATTAACAGTAAATTTGACTTACTGCTAAGCTAGCCTCACAGCGCCCTGCTCTCCCTCTCCTCCTCGCTCTCCTGTACGTGGCCCGTGTGATGTGACTGTAAATCATCTCCAAACCAGATTTACCGGCGCAGAATCCAAAAACAGTTCTATTTTTAGTCCAGGGGTTGGTTCTTGGAGGCTTTTCAGACGAACAGACAGGCAGGTGAGTGAAGGAGGGAGTAAAAATATCAAATGTGACCCAATGGTGACGGGGAGTGTGTGAGTGTCTAAACAAGGAGTATTTCTGTGTGAGAATGATGTGAGGCAAATGGGAAGTGGCATCATGCACCTCAGAAGTCGTCACAGCGAGTTGTATTTGGTAGAATTAGGTTGTAGTAATAGTAGTAGTAGCAGTATGTAGTAGTATGTATCAAAAGAGTGGATATTAGTTGGTGTGTAATTTCAAAATGTTTTGTTTCTTACTTCTCAAGTGATCATTTTATAGTCTTTGTTCCCAAATCTACATGTGCATAAAGCTACATAATTATCATCCTTATTTATACAGGGAAATGGATGCAAAATTGATATTATAGTTTTACAACATAAAAGTTGCCTCAGCAGAACTCCCATTTTAAGATTGTTTAATCATTTTACCAATGTTGCAACAAGTTATAAACAATAAGATTGAAATCGTTAGTGCTATGATGTGTTTGCTTGAATTCGGTAGAAACAAGATGCAGCTACTGCCCTCTGTTTTGTAGCTTATACTGTTTATGTACAAGGGCTTATTTTATTGCTAATGGCCTCGACTATTGCAATGAAAATGACTGATTTTTTAGTTTAGTTTATTGGGGGACAGCACATGTTAATGAACAAGCCACACCGGATTGTAGCCTGAGGCTAATTTCCATCCGTTGTCCCACACTCACACTCTCAAACATCCTGGCCTATTGTACATGGTTTTAGTGGTGGGGAAACCGGAGTACCCGGAGGAAAGCTACACAGACACGGGGAGAACATGCAAACTCCACACAGAAAGGTCCGTCCAGGTGGGAATTGAACCCGGGACCATTTAGCTGTGAAGCACGAGCGCTAACCGCTGCGCTACCATGCCGCCCGGTCCTGGGGCGGGCGACACCTGGGGAGGTCCTGGGCTGATGTTTTTTTTTGCAAGCCCTGCTCTCGACTTATCGCTCAATAAATGACAAAAGTATATTGGGCTCAATATTTATTGTTAGTGCATGTATTAGATTTTTTTTTCCTCACTGTATTTCATGTTGTTGTTTTTTTCAACTTGTGTATTAATTAAGACTTGGTGTGTCTCACATTTTTATGCTTTATAGCAGGAGTTCCCAAACTTTTCAGGCCGCGACCCCCAAAATCACTCAACCAACAAGTCGGGCCCCCCTTCTGTAAAATGTAATTAGCATTTATAATAATTTCAGGTGCAAAACATTTCAATTCTGGTTTAATGATGCTATTTTAAATACTGTATTTTGATATTTGGCTTAATTTCACAAAAATATGATGTTTTAAATAAAAAAAATACATCAAATTAAATAAGACCCTTATGAGAGACCAACAGGCCCGGTTATAATCGTGAGGCCGTCTTCCCGTGGACCCACCACCTGCAGGAGGAGCCATAGGGCCTGGTGCAATGTGATTTGGACCCGGCAACGGATAAGTGGAAGAAGATGGATGGATGGATGGATCAAATTAAATGTCAGAAATGTAAAAAGTATTGTCTCAAAATCCTCTTGCGACCCCCACTTTGGGAACCACTGCTTTAGAGCAGGGTTAGGCAAGTTTGTGTGGTGGAGAGTCAATTTTCTTCATTGTCAAAAAACACACATTTTTGCCCAAAGTAAAGCGACACTTTCTACAAATGCCAGTGTTGTACGTCATAGTATGACCTGATAGTGTGCTCTGCAAAGACATTTACAGTATTTTAACAGGGAGTCAAAATATTGGATTTGTGCACAAACATTTCTCACATTCATTTTGGGACCAGAGGTTCTATGCTGGAGGGCCTGATTTGGCTCCCAGGCCTGATTTTGCCTGACGTTACACTGGCATAGAATGGTCTTCAACAATATCATTTGTTCCAATATATTCCTGCCTCAATATATCGACCACTGTATGATGAAATAATGTCGTTCCTTCATCAGAAACAGGCCGAGAGGAAAGCGCTTCTCTCTGGTCCTCATGGTGGGAGCTGTCATTGGTGCAATACTACCCCCTGGTGGCCAGGGGCGGCTCCAAAAGAAACTATTTTAAACTACAGCTTAAAAGCATGGCTCCAAAGATTTATTTTTTAGAAAATTGCTGCGGCCCATCATTCACGTTTGAGTAATCTCTACCACTCACTGCAACTACACCCAGTTCATTCACCTCTCGTGAATTGCTGTCTGCCATCACCTCCACCCAGGCTCCTGATCCGCACAGCTCACGCCTCCTTTGCAGAGCAGCTAGAGCCAAAAACATCCACCGAACAAAACAACGCACTGCACATTATGTCTACGGCATCTGTTTGTTTGATGGGATAAGGCGATGAGCATTGAGTGTGTCATACAAAAATCTAGAATAGAACACTTTTCACTTTTCATAAGCCGTTTTAGATCAATATTTAATTTTTTAACAAATAAAATATAAGACAGTGAACAAGATATGTTAGAAATTATTACCAAACACCAGTAAAAGCATAATGCCCCTCCGTAAATGTTTGCCTTACTTGAGGCATAAGTTGCGATGTGTGTTACCAGAAAACTGACATTATCTCGCTTCACCAAATCTCCGCTGGTTGTTTGCACGTGTAGCTCTGTGCGTATCTGTATGGAGCGTGTTGTGTTGAGATTGGACAGAGCTGAACTGTTGGGGCTTCACTGAACATGAAATATTCAGATGCATGTGTATAATTTACAGCAGTGACAATACAGACTCTGCACTGCTTTAGATACACATTTATGTAGTTCATGCCTCTCCGTATGCTGCAGTAGTGGAAGTACTGTAGGATTGGTGTAGTGGTAGCAGGATGAATGTGAATTTGTTTTTCATTTGGTTCATACTTGTCAGACGTGGCCAATTCATCCATAGTGTTGTTGCACTTTACACATTCGGGTCGAAATAGATTGAAACTCTTTGAAAGTTAGTAATTTGTCAGACTGTGTTAGGAAAGCTTGTTGACTACCAAATTTTGAAAAACAAATGTGCGTTAAAGTAAACTATTAGCCTAAAGCACTTATGAATGAAACGTGTGGCTGTAAACTGTACGTTGTGACAATAATCCGTGTTCTGCTTTGTATTAAACCACTAGTGACTCTCATTGTCATCTTGGAATATGCCCGTGCCATCAGGGAAGAAGAAATCCATTGATGGAATAACCTGGTCATTCAGGATTTTCAGCTGATCTCATTCTTTGGGCACATAGTGTTGCTGAACCTAGACCAGACCAACTGCAGAGACCCCAGATCAGAACAGATAGTTACAGGCAGCGCTTTTTTTTTTTTGGTCTGGTAGTGTAGCTAGACAGAGACGATGTGCAGTCGATTTAAAAAATTAAAGCATTTAGAAGACAATCTAATGTATTTAAAGGAATAGGCCACCGTCTGCACATACTGTACTGAGATATGCTCATACTGTACCTTAGCTTAGACGAGTTGATGCATAACTATCTGGTCTTTGTGCGTGCGCTCAGTCACGCAAATGTTGTTAGCATTTAGCCTCTCCTAGCAAAGGTATAGCTCCAAACTGGGGTAACGTTAGAAGCTACCAAGCTGTTCCACGTTTTCCCTATTTAAACACAGTTACGTGAAACGTTACACGATCCAGATCTAGTTACACAAAATCAAACATGTTGATTTTCTAAGCGAATCAAAAGGGGCACTATATTGTGAGGCGTAATAACATAGAGGCTGTTATGGTTTGGGTTGGTATTATTTAGTATGTTAGGATTCGGGTTTAGTTGGGGTTTTGTTTTGGTTTTCCCCTGTCTCTGTGTGTGTTCCTGTCCTTGTGTGTTTTATTTTGACGTTCTAGTTCTGTCTGTGTGACTCTTGCTTTCCCTTCCTCTTGGTTGATTACCTGCCCTGTCCTAATGTGTTACACCTGTTCCCCATTTCCCTTGTGTTTGTATATATCCCCCTGTAGTCTCCTTTGTCTTTGTCCTTGCATTGTCTATGTTCCGGTCCTTGTCTTGCCTGTGTTTGCTCGAATAAAGTTAAGTTTTGGATGGAAGCTGCCTGCATTTGGGTCTATCTCCCGCACCCCTCACCCCAGACCGTAACAGAATGCAAGGACCAAACGAAGACCCAGCGAGCAGCCCCCAGTATTTGTTTGTGGATGAGTGGGGCGATCATCCATATTTTCTAGCCCTGCTGCAGGAAGCGCAGGCCACCTCCCAGAGACTTTTGGCCGCTGAAGGTAGGGGACGGAGAGGGAGACGCGGGGCCCGTAGGAAGCGGGCAGAAGCCCGGGTCCCACCTCTCGAGCGCGCACCACAGCCAGATTCTGACCCCGGTTCGGGGTGGGCTCCTTTTGTCCTGGAGCCACCGCTGAACATATGTCTCCGTTCAGGGTGGGCTCCTCCTGTCCGGGAGCCACCGTCGAACCGGGGTGTTTCGCTGGAGTGGTGTCGACGAGCGCCTGCTCCTCTGGCACTGTTCGACCTGCTCCCGTCTCCGGAGGATCCATCACCGTGCCTGACTCCGCTGCCAGGGCCCGCTGCGGAGATCCTGCTCCCGCCTCCGCGGGAGAACCTGTCTCCGTTCCTGACTCCGCTGCCTGAGTGCGCAGCGGAGATCCTGCTTCAGCCCCCGCCAGAGTTCGCGGACCGCCTGTGCTCGAGCCCCCGCCAGAGTTCGCGGACCCGCCTGTGCTCGAGCCCCCGCCAGAGTTCGCGGACCCGCCTGTGCTCGAGCTCCCGCCAGAGTTCGCGGACTCACCTGTGCTCGAGCCCCCGCCAGAGTTCGCGGACCCACCTGTGCTCGAGCCCCCGCCAGAGTTCGCGGACCCGCCTGCGCTCGAGGACCCGTCCCCGTTCCTGCCTCCACTGCCAGGGTGCGCAGCGGAGGTTCTGTTCCCGCCTCCGCCCGCGGACGTGCAGCGGCGGCCCCCGTTTCTGTCTCCGCCTGACCCGTTGCTGTCTCCGCCTGAGCTGTCTCCGCCGGACCCGTTTCTGTCTCCGCCTGAGCTGTCTCCGCCGGACCCGTTTCGGTCTCCGCCTGAGCTGTCTCCGCCGGACCCGTTTCTGTCTCCGCCTGAGCTGTCTCCGCCTGACCCGTTGCTGTCTCCGCCTGAGCTGTCTCCGCCTGACCCGTTTCTGTCTCCGCCTGACCTGTCTCCGCCTGATCCGTCTCTGCCCCTGCCTGTCCGCTCATTGCACCTGCCCCCGGACCTGGATCCGTCTTCGCCGCGGCCTCCCCCGCGGCCCCCGGACCTGGATCCGTCTTCGCCGCGGCCTCCCCCGCGGCCCCCGGACCTGGATCCGCCTGCGCCGCGGCCTCCCCCGCGGCCCCCGGACCTGTATCTGCCTGCGCCGAAGCCCCCCGGATCCGCGGTCGGGCTGTCTGTTTTGCCCCCATGGGGGTGTTCTTGGTTCCCGCCTCCGGGCCCCCTCCGCCCGCCCGGGCCCGTCGGACGTTTGGGTTATTTGTTTTGGGACGTCTGGGAGCCGTCCCTTTGAGGGGAGGTACTGTTATGGTTTGGGTTGGTATTATTTAGTATGTTAGGATTCGGGTTTAGTTGGGGTTTTGTTTTGGTTTTCCCCTGTCTCTGTGTGTGTTCCTGTCCTTGTGTGTTTTATTTTGACGTTCTAGTTCTGTCTGTGTGACTCTTGCTTTCCCTTCCTCTTGGTTGATTACCTGCCCTGTCCTAATGTGTTACACCTGTTCCCCATTTCCCTTGTGTTTGTATATATCCCCCTGTAGTCTCCTTTGTCTTTGTCCTTGCATTGTCTATGTTCCGGTCCTTGTCTTGCCTGTGTTTGCTCGAATAAAGTTAAGTTTTGGATGGAAGCTGCCTGCATTTGGGTCTATCTCCCGCACCCCTCACCCCAGACCGTAACAGAGGCACTTCGATGTCCGCGCAGTAATATCTCACTTTACTGCACGGACGTCAAAGTGCTCCTAAGGTATTATTACGACTTACATAGTAGCTCTTTTTATCCGCTTAGAAAATGTTTGATTTACGCATTACCTCATCTAAGCTAAGATGAGAACATATCTCAGTATGTAAAAAACGGTGGCCTGTTTAAAACTCATGTTTGGCCACTTGTTGTCAAAGCAAAGTAAACGGCATCTGCATAAAGACAGGCTGGTGTTGTCCCGTTCCCAACATGGGCCTGTCTGTGGTATTTTAACTGATAAAAGACCAATATTGTATTTTATCTTGTATTTCATTCTATTTATAAGGGGAAATATTAGACAGTATGGCTTTATAGCAAGGAGTAAGCATCAGTGTGTGAACCATCAGACTAATGCATTAATTACATTTACATTACTGAGCCCTGTTGAATACATTTGTTTTAAGGTGTTCCCATTTGAGCATCTACCATTAGTAATCTTCCTTTTATTTAAAGTTACACCGTATGTCTTCATTGTTCGTCGTGATTACAAATGCTTCTGAATGAAATATTAATGAGCCTGACTCTCACGGTGAGTCTGACTTATGTAACAGACAGTGAACTGGGTCACTCTCCCGGTTGGCTGTAAAACAGCGATGGGAAATCCGACTCTAGTGCCATCTACTGCATTCAGCTTTCGTCAAAGATCATTGATTTTGCTTCTGGCCTCCACACCCTGCATTAAGTCTGACCCGCTCGACCCTGGCCTCTCTCCTCTTGCTCACATACAGTTTACAGGTTTGATCAGAGAGCTACTGAAGTCCACAGCTTAAGTACACAAGGTCTGGGGGTCTGTTTGAATACGGTTTTGACCTAAACTGCATGAAATGTCTCTCTCTGACACCTTGTAAAAAGTGATGTGTTGTGCATCATGTAACAGAAATCATTCAAGCCCCATGTGTCCTGTCATACAGTCACATGGCCAGACAAAGAGCCTGAGCTAAAATAGTTTGGGACAAGACTCGATGTTTGACAAACAAATTCAGAAGTCTATGTCCAATGATTAATAAAATAAGCTTTGAGTGCACTTTGACTAATATTTCAGCAGAACACAATTAACACAGTTATATTTAAGGTTTAACTTTAAACCATTCTTTTCCCCTGATTTAACATTTTTTTGTGATATTTATCCCAATTCTGACTGTGGCTGTGGAACCATACTGTACCAATGAGCCATGAAAGGGGCACCATTTAACGGTCGCCCCTTTCATGTAAAATTCCTAGTTGTGAACCTGTTCGTAACAATGGCAATAAAAACGATTCTGATTCTGAAAACTCAGACTTTTTTCTTTTCTTCATAAAATTTCCACTTCACTGGAACTGGACTTTGATCAATAGTAATAATGGTTTACACTTGGATTATGCATAAGTGAGTAAGTATTTTATTTGTCATTGTACAACCGTGTTACTGTGGGCCAACCTGAGCAGCATGTTTTTGGGGGGAAACCGGAGTATCGCCTTCAGTCTCCTCAGATCCTCTGACACGGTGCAGCGCCTCCTGGCTTTGTCCCTGTTTCAGAGCATGGTGTCCTGCACTGGTCAGCTCCTCTACCTCCTCCTTCCTCTTCCTCCTGCAGCTCCCTCTGCTGCACAACAGTCTTTCACCATCTCTTCGTTTGTCCCTTTTTGCTTCCTGTAGCTCCTCTTGGGACTCCACTGAGCTGCAGGCAGGTGTTGGGGCTCTTGTTGCCTCTTCAGTGTTTCAGAAGAAGAAAGCTCCACAATGACAATAAACTAGACCTTTTTTAATGACAAATTTACAGCTTCTTCTCAAAGCATTGCACCGTTGTCATTATTCATTTAGTGGTGGATAGCTATACTTTTGTAGCTACAGCTGCCCTGGGGTAGAATGATGGAAACAAGGCTGTGAATCTGCGCCATCAATCACTCACTCACACACTACATTCACACATGGACACAACCACAGTCTGAGATTTTGGATTCAAACTGTTAGTCTTCCAGTCATGCGACGACCCGCTCTACCACCTGAGCCACAGGTGTGATCTCATCAAAGCAGTGCTAAATATGTAAAGGAGTCATTGGAACAGTTTTGGACTGATGTGACGTGCCGGGGGAACAGGCCACATATTAAATGCACACTATCATATAATCTCAAATCTTTGCCAGATTGTCCATTATTTCCTGGGTACTTTAGGCACCAAAGCTGGCTGAAAAGGGAATGCGTTAATTGAAATAGGGGGTTCAAATTAAGCACTGCATCAAACGAAGTCATTATTAGACAAATTAAAACCTGCCATAATCACTAACAAACTCTTTAAATGTTCACCTCTAGCTCAGACATTATTGGGAACAGTTTGCTGGGTGCTGTAAAAACCTGGTGGCCTATAATGCTGAGGACCTCATGTCAAATAAACTGTGTGAAAGCTGTGATTGAGGCTGACTTTGCCCTCTGCCCCGTGTTTCCGCAGCGACGCCCCCTCGGTTGCGGCCCATGCGCGGACAGTCCTTGGCGGTGGGCGAGCGGCTGTACCTGAAGTGCGAGGCGGACGGCAGCCCCAGCCCAGTGTTCAAATGGTACAAGGACGGGCACGAGCTGCAGAAGGGACGAGACCTCAAGATCAAGACCAACAACAACAAGTGAGCACGGCGCCTCCCCAGACGTTTGTGTATTCAACGTTTTGCCTTTTGAGCCAGGTTTATATAAAATGCCGTCTATGAGGAATTATCTTGTACTTTTGTTGCACAGTGACGGCAAACTAAACCAAACCTCTTATTGTGCTACATACGAATAACAAGCCTCCTGCAGTTTGAAATATTAATGCACACCAACAGTATCACCCACAAACCCCCCTGACTTTAATTGTTCGTGCTGTGTCCCAGTTCAGCTGCTCCCACAGTGACACAGAGGTCGAATCGTCCTCTTGACGCTTTAAATCCATTTAGCACTTTACACACATTAGTCACACATGAGAAACGGGACACAGATGTAACTGCGACATTGACATTTACTGCATGTACTTTGTTCACAAACAAAAGATTCAGCAATTTCAATGATATTCATGATGTATTACATTTTCTTTTGGCCAGGTAATGTGTTTTTTTATTTTATTTAGAAAATAGTCCAGGCCTGATCATAGTATTCAACTCTGTGGTTTAGCGTAAAGGCCCTTCTTTAAAACCATGTTATGCTGTTTCCTCATCAAAAACCTAATGTACATTAGTGTTCCACTTTGCAGGTCGTGCTTCTCCTGTGAGTCATTTTGATCATTTCAGCACTCCATTTGGCTGCACTAAGAAACACACTAATCCAAAACCAGCTGCTATTGTTTTTAAGCCTCATTGCACTCTTCACCTCTCAGTGCACCTCCTGAAGCAAGTCCTCACTCAGATGTCAATCAATCAATATTTATCTATATACTGTATATATAGCAACACAAGATTCTGTACAACATAGAAAGTCGTCAGCTAGAATGTGAAACATATATACATATAGATTTATATAAATTATTTTTTACACTTAAATGTGCTTCATAAATAAACTTGAATTGAATTTATAAAAGAGTTAAAATGGAATTTAATTTTAAATAAATGAACCTCATTTAATACACTTTGGTGCCTAAAAAAAATAGCAACTATAAACGGTGTCAAATGAGAAAGTCTTCCGTCTACATTTAAAGATTGCTTCAGAAGATTGCCCTTATAGTTTTTATAGTTGCCCTTATAGTTTTTATAGTTGCCCTTATAGTTTTAACGTTTAATATTTATCTAAGTTTTATGTCATATGTTTTATGTTGCACGATTGAACCAAAGAAAGTTCCTAGTTTTTGAACCTATTCACTAACAATAGCAATAATACCCATTCTGATTCTGAACAAACTGTTTCACACTGAAGGAGCTTGACTGGAGAAGGCACTTCCTCCAGTGGTGCTTTTAGCAACTGCACCTTGAGATCGGAGAGTTCTAGTTGGACAGTATGGTTGGAGTAAATCCTTGATGTCGGAGCGGGCACATTTGTTTAAGGGTTTGAAGGTGCGGACGGACTCTGAAATGAATCCTTGTTCTAATATACTGTAAACTTTCAAACAGTTAAACATGGAAAATTCATTGTTATGTTCTCAACAAGTCTGACTACAATGATAAAGAACCTGTAATAAGTATTTGAATCCACCTGACGCACTGTGTATTTTGTTCTGTATCTCGCTAGAAAAAACTCCAAGCTGCAGATCAGCCAAGTGCGTGTGAACGACTCGGGGAACTACACCTGCATCGCAGAGAACTCCCTCGGACAAGAGAACGCCACCAGCTTCATCAGCGTGCACTTATGTGAGTCCTGAACACTGTGACAGAACGTCGTTTGGACTTCAAGTCTCTAAAGTCTAAAAGTGGTTTAGAAGAACAGTGTATTACATTACGCTCGCAGCTCAGTTCGAGTTCAGTCTAAGAATATTGTGTAATAACAACAATGTAGCACTTAGAGGCTTGTTAAGCGTGAAAAAGAGCAGTAAAAGTGTTAATTTCTTATCATTATTATTGTTACTTTATTCACCTTTTTTGTCCTGAGCGGCAAAGTCAGTTGTTTGCTCACCTTGTAGAAAAAGATCCCGGGTTTGCCATTGTCTAGTGCCACAACAGCAAGAAAACAACTGGGACGAATTTTGTTTAAATCCAGTATTTATTTAGTTGACAGCTTTTACTGTGTGTGGCTTTGTGTGTAAAATAAAATGACAAAAGAGTGATTTTTCTCTGTTTTCGCTCTTGCCTCTCTCAGTGAGCACCACCAGCCCGCCTCCTGGGGTGAGTTACGCTCGTCCCTGCAACGAGACGGAGAAAGCCTTCTGTGTGAATGGAGGAGACTGTTACATCATCCATGGCATCAACCAGCTCTCCTGCAAGTAAGACGCCAAACCCGACACGCCTACGATAATGTCTACGATAATGTCTATGATAATGTTTACGATAATGTCTACGCTCTGTTCATTTGGTTTATTTCAAAAGTAGTATTTGACTCTTTACTTACTTACTTACTTACTTACTTACTTACTTACTTACTGTCTGTCTGTCTGTCTAATGTGGTTGCTAGTGGTCGTAGGGGCTGATGGTGCTCATTTGCAGCCACATTCCTGTCCGTCTACCCCAGGGCAGCTGTGGCTAGTCATTCCACAGGCAGGCGCGTATCAGCCCAATGCCTGGTCAACCAGGTTTGGTGAGCTTTTCCAGAGCGGTGGTCAGGGCCAAACCGGTCTGACCAGGTATACGTTTTGGGACCGGCCTCTGGCCAAAGCGCTGAATTGTACTGCTGGCTGCTGATAGGCAAACGAGAGAGTGAGCAGCCCTCATTAAAACAGGCAGGTCATACGGATTAAAAATTTCACAACATCATACTGCTGTTCTAAAAGGGGATTTTGCCAATATTAGCATTTAGCGGCTGTTGCTTTAGCTGGTGTTAGCATGACATTTGCAAGTTGCTTACCTTAACAGTTCATGTTTTGGCAGTTTCTTTTTTGTTTTATTATAACTTGGTACCTCTGAATGATTCCATAACCCCCACCAGAAGGCAGCATTTGTCCACATTTGTTCTCATCGCAGCTTACAAATCTTTAATGACGATCCTATGGGGGCGCCGCCCACAACAAATGTGTGTGTGTGTGTGTGGTGGAAACAGTAGCATGTGCTGGGTAGAGTCGATACGTGCACGTAGATCGTGGCGTGCGCGGTTGAGTCGCGCTATGTGGAATAGAGCCTATAGCTGCACATGCATTACCTTTTGAGGTGAGTGGCAGTGTTTGGTTCACATCCTGAAGACGGCATCAGGGTGCTTTTGAATGGTTCTGGCCCTGGAATTAAGGATTTTTCTATTTGCAAACGATGAGTGCCATGTCTTTATCTTTTTATGTTATTTGAACTGCTTCTTTCCATTTCCTGTTTAGACTATTAGACTATTTGAGTTGTTGAACTAAATCTTGATAAGGACCAAATTACACTTTCAAAAAGAGATCTAAGATGAAAACTAAATGAAAATATGATTAAAGGGACTGTACCACATTAAATCAACTTCATCATTATTTTACAAGATTATCATTGAAGACGATATACTGGTTTGAAATTGTAAAAGTCATTTGAGTTCAAGTTTACTTTTGAAAACTTATGCACAATAATTGTATAAAATGTATCTCTCAACTTTTGGCTTAGTGTTTTGATAAATCTTTAATAATCTGATCCAGGTATGTCCCTCTTTCTGCATAATTTCGCTAAAGCCGCTCGTCTCTTGTCTCTTTTATGTGAGCGCAGTAGCTTCCGGTCATTGCTGAAGGATAGATGGGATTTGTTGTGAGTTGCTGACGAGCAGAAAGTGGAATCCTGGGTGAATATGCACATTACGGCATTAGAGACTTTGTGTTGATGTAAATGCTGCAGATTTCACCTTCTCAAACGCAGCCATAGGACTTTCCAAATCCCTGACGTCATGCTGGTCACAGGAGTCGTGTGGCCGTTATATATTAGCATATCCAGCTTGAGCATGATGAATGAGACACTATCCATGTAGTTGTGACTTTAGAAAGCAAAGTGCCCTGTGTCGGTGCCGTGAGTTTGCGTAAACTCATTAGTCGATATAAATATTACGTAAAAATTCAAAGAAATGAAGGGAATTGGAAACAGATGCGATACTGTATGTGATCAAGCTAAGTTAACAATGCTAATAACGTCATGGGCTGCAGCAGAACAAGCACTAATCAAATGGTTGCCCATGTTTCTGCTATCATTGTGCCTTTATGGAAGACACTTCACAGCTCCACTATCAAAAGCAGAAAAAAAAAAAATCTTTAGAGACAAAGGGCCCAATCTTCTGAGGGGCGCAACAGCAGCATTGCTCTAGACCAGAGGTCACTAAACGGCGGACCTCGGTCCGGATCCGGACCCACGCGCCAGCCATTCCGGACCCGAACCTTGGATCCGAACTTTGGACCCGACCATGAATTCCCTCAGACTAGCAGCTGCGTCTGCGCTCTCTCTCCCTCCCTCCCTCTCCCTCCCTCCCTCTCCCTCTCTGACTGCACCAGAGCGGTAAACTACAGCCCAGACGAACAGAAAGAGAAAGTCCTACATCTTAGCTTCATGATACTTTTTACATTTTTAGAAACGGTTTCGGAATGACTGAAATACGGCTCGCTAAAAACAAAAGCGGAGGACGCCCTAATTAAATATGCACGCGCGATGGTAATGCGTAAATAGCGCGGTTGTTTCCCGAGCAGGTCTGAACCAGGACTAAACCTGGACTAAGCCAGGACTAAACCTGGACTAAATAGGGCTCAGTGTGTTGAACTGAGCAAAGAAACACATTACTGTCATATATTATGTGCACATTGTGTATAATAGGCTACAGTAGCCTATGCACTCTGATATTTAGGAGCAAAAACTTATTTTTAGAGCAAAAAAACAATAACAGGATTCAATTGATTGCATTATTTTCAAATCACAGAAATAGTTTTAAAAAAGGCTTTAAAATCCTGATATAACCGTGAAATAACCCCGTATGTTCCGGACCTTTGCTTGACCATTTTTTTTCATTTCGGACCTTGGTGAAATTTAATTCGTGACCCCTGCTCTAGACGAAGTTGGAATCTTGCGTACAAACAACGGTGCACTAGTGCTTTCGCCGTTGACCTGAGGCGTCGACTGGGGCGCGATGCGCTACAAGCGGTGCTGACTACAACAAGCTTGCTGCTTTCTTATTAAGCGCTCGCAGGACAAACTACAAACTATTTCTCCCACTGTGAGTTAAACACTGTCCAGCTCCCGAACATACAGTATCGATGGTCAGGCTCAAGTGCCAGTATTAAAGAGCACGGGGAAAACTCCACGCCGCAGAAACGTGATCAAAACACCAGCATGTGCAACTCCCCGAGACCCACATCCATTGAAAATATTCCAGTCAGGTACAGTCTGCCACTTGCTGCGCCAGGTATGAAGCTAAAGATTGCACAGCGCGACCCCCGACTGCGCAAACGTCTAGTCTACAGTCTGCATTTAGAAACGCAAAAAGTTTTGATGCCCGTTGGGTCCAGGGACAGCATTAAAGGAAGTCACTTGGTTGTTTTAGCTCAAATACATGATACAAATGTAAAACAAATAGTCTTTTATGGAATAAAGTAACATTATTGTTCTGTTTCCTGATTCTAGATGGCAAATATTTTAGTATTGGTATTGAAAAAAGTATCGTTCAGGTATCCGTATCGTAAACTGGGTATCGTTAAAGCGCCGGTGTAGAAAAAATTGTAATGGTACCCAGCTGTTCTCACTACAGTAGTTGCTGTGTTGTTAGGAACAACCCAGAAGAGCTTTTATAATTACATGGCCAAGGGGTTTGGTCGAAACACACATGCTTGACTCTCTACCGGCCTCTGCGTCGATTTACACCTCTGACATTTCAGAGACTAAAGAGTAAAAAGTAAATGTAGAAATTATTATTGCAAGGAGTTTGTGGGATTAATTAAGAATGTGTCAATCCTACATCCTTAATTTTTCAACTTCATTGTCGAGTTGATGCTATTATGTTAAAGGAACAGACCACCGTTTTTCCATACTGAGATATGTTCTTACCTGAGCTTAGACGTGTTGATGCGTACCTGTCTGGTGCCTGTGGAAGAGCTTGGTCGCTTCTAACTTCACCCCGTTTGGAGCCATAGGAATATACTGGGAGAGGCCAAATGCTAACAACATCTTTGGTTGTTTTGCGTGACTGAGGGCACACACAAAGACCAGACAGGTAAAGATCAACTCGTCTAAGCTCAGGTAAGAACATATCTCAGTATGGTGGCCTGTTCCTTTAACCCTCAGGGCACCCTTTAAAAAAATCACACATAACACCCTAAGGCCACAAAAGTGGCCTCTACTTTTAACAGCCATAAAATCACTATACTTTCATATTTTTTCATACTTTAAAAACTCAGAATCATAGAACTACTTCTGCTTGACACATACATACCAAATATTTGTAATTTTTAAATGATTTTTAACCCTTTATTGGCCAAAATGCACACACAAGTTCCCTGACGTGCTGTTTAGAAATCACAAAAACTTGCATAAATTCTATAAAAATATTCCAAATTGAACGAGGTGTTTATTTTTATTAGGCCTTGGGATGGGTCAAAGTTTAGTGGTAAAATTATTTTTTACAGGTTTTTTTTTTTTCTGTAGTGACAGATTTTCATAAAAAATCACACATAACACCCTAAGGCCACAAAAGTGGCCTCTACTTTTAACAGCCATAAAATCACTATACTTTCATATTTTTTCATACTTTAAAAACTCAGAATCATAGAACTACTTCTGCTTGACACATACATACCAAATATTTGTAAATTTTAAATGATTTTTAACCCTTTATTGGCCAAAATGCACACACAAGTTCCCTGACGTGCTGTTTAGAAATCACAAAAACTTGCATAAATTCTATAAAAATATTCCAAATTGAATGAGGTGTTTATTTTTATTAGGCCTTGGGATGGGTCAAAGTTTAGTGGTAAAATTATTTTTTACAGGTTTTTTGTTTTTCTGTAGTGACAGATTTTCATATAAAATCACACATAACACCCTAAGGCCACAAAAGTGGCCTCTACTTTTAACAGCCATAAAATCACTATACTTTCATATTTTTTCACACTTTAAAAACTCAGACTCATAGATCTATGTCTGCTTGACACATACATACCAAATATCTGTCATATTTTATATTTTTAACTCTTTATGAGCCAAAATGCATTCTTAACTCCTCATTTCTGCTCTTGCAGCGTCAGTAATACTTGTATAACCTTTATAAATGTGATTCAAATTGAATGAGCTTCATTTGTTCATTTGTCCTAAGGGTTGGTCACACAATGGTAGTAACCTTGTTTTTAACAGTTTTTAAATGTTTCTGTAGAGCCACACTAAAATGAACAAAATGCTGTTATCCCATTGAAAATCAATACAAATGTTCCACAGAAACTCTGTCTTCTGTGGTTTTATCTCAGGAGCAGTTTGCAAATGTGGGAACATTTTTATATGAGTTGGATGACTGTGCATAAGATAAACATTTGGAGGGTGTTGGTGTGGTGTAGTGAGGGGGGATTTGGGGGTGTGTGGCGTCAAAAGCCTTTCCTCTTTGAAGAAACAACTAAACACAACAGCAATAACAACAGTAAGAAAATGTAAACAAAAGCGTGTAGTGTTATGGTTTTCACACAGTGTTTCACAGGTGCACTGGGCACGATCCAAAAAACTTAATTTGGTCTTTGTGTGTTAACTTGCAAAAGATTTCTTTTAGATCAGACCAGTGTTTTTTTTTTTATTCCTAACAGTTTCTACTGCTCACTTTCTGCAGAGTTGGTCACGTTACTGTGACTTGCCTTGTCAGCTCAAAACTTCATGTGACCAACTCTGAGGAAGATTGCAGAAAGTGAGCAGTGGAAACTGTCAGAGATAAAGAAACCAGTCTGATCTAAAAGAAAACTTTAGCAAGCTCTGGGCACTATATAAGAGCAGTGGGACAATGGGATTGTCTCCTGGACTGACTACAGAAAAAGAAGCCCGACGTAAGCCAAGATTTCCAGCATGTCCTAATCTCGCCAGTTTTCAATTTCACGTTTGCAAGTTTGTCATTGCCAATAAATGATCTCAACTTATACAGCGCTTTTCTACCTTTATCTGGCCCGAAGTGCTATAATAAATGCTTCATTATTTTATCAGTTAGAAACATCCTGATGTTAGACAAAGGATCACTTACTCGCGTGACAGCATAGGCAGTACTGTATGTCCAGGAGACAATCCTGTTGGGGCGAGTACATACCGGAGCGAGTACCACACAATGCTTCCACTTTTGGATATCCATCTCAATTCTTCCCCAATCTCCTCTACACTGCCATCTTCAGTGTGGTCTTCAGATGAGTCCTCCCTTGAATCAGAGCTTAATTTCATTTGGTCATTCCCTAAATCAGAATCCTCGTTGGTCTAATATTTTTCTCCTCATCCTCTCTCCCAGAGTTCATGATCACATCCAAAGCCTCATGATGTATCTTCAAATGTCTCCTCATTGTCCCACTGCTCTTATATAGTGCCCAGAGCTTGCTAAAGTTTTCTTTTAGATCAGACCAGTGTGGTTTCTTTATCCCTGACAGTTTCCACTGCTCACTTTCTGCAATCTTCCTCAGAGTTGGTCACATGAAGTTTTGAGCTGACAAGGCAAGTCACAGTAACGTGACCAACTCTGCAGAAAGTGAGCAGTAGAAACTGTATATAGGAATAAAAAAAACACACTGGTCTGATCTAAAAGAAATCGTTTGCAAGTTAACACACAAAGACCAAATTAAGTTTTTGGATCGTGCCCAGTGCACCTGTGAAACACTGTGTGAAAACCATAACACTACACGCTTTTGTTTACATTTTCTTACTGTTGTTATTGCTGCTGTGTTTAGTTGTTTTTTCAAAGAGGAAAGGCTTTTGACGCCACACACCCCCAAATCCCCCCTCACTACACCACACCAACACCCTCCAAATGTTTATCTTATGCACAGTCATCCAACTAATATAAAAATGTTCCCACATTTGCAAACTGCTCCTGAGATAAAACCACAGAAGACAGAGTTTCTGTGGAACATTTGTATTGATTTTCAATGGGATAACAGCATTTTGTTCATTTTAGTGTGGCTCTACAGAAACATTTAAAAACTGTTAAAAACAAGGTTACTACCATTGTATGACCAACCCTTAGGACAAATGAACAAATGAAGCTCATTCAATTTGAATCACATTTATAAAGGTTATACAAGTATTACTGACGCTGCAAGAGCAGAAATGAGGAGTTAAGAATGCATTTTGGCTCATAAAGAGTTAAAAATATAAAAATATGACAGATATTTGGTATGTATGTGTCAAGCAGACATAGATCTATGAGTCTGAGTTTTTAAAGTGTGAAAAAATATGAAAGTATAGTGATTTTATGGCTGTTAAAAGTAGAGGCCACTTTTGTGGCCTTAGGGTGTTATGTGTGATTTTTTATGAAAATCTGTCACTACAGAAAAACAAAAAACCTGTATAAAATAATTTTACCACTCAACTTTGACCCATCCCAAGGCCTAATAAAACTAAACACCTCATTCAATTTGGAATGCATTTAAAAAAGTTTTCCTGTTTAGGTATCACAAATACTTGCATGACAGTGAACTTTTGTGTGCATTTTGGCCGATAAAGGGTTAAAAATCATTAAAAATTTACAAATATTTGGTATGTATGTGTCAAGCAGAAGTAGTTCTATGATTCTGAGTTTTTAAAGTAGAAAAAAATATGAAAGTACAAAAATTTTATGGATGTTGAAAGTAGAGGCCACTTTGTGGCCTTAGGGTGTTATGTGTGATTTTTTTCAGCACCAGCTCTGGGAAGCTAATATAAAAAAACTGAAATAGCCAAAATGAACTTCTCCAGAAATGATTATCCTGAGGGAAATTTGAGGAACATCCACTGAACACAGAAAAAATGCCATAAAAATGAAAATGTCAAAGGCCACAAAAAGGCCCTAGGGTGCCCTGAGGGTTAAACAAACTGCAAATAGCATAGATAGCGGATGTATTGTTGAAGTATTATCAATGAACCCTGTTTTTGGGATTCTTTTGTCGCGTTTATAAAATGTTATGTCTCAATTACATCTAGTCCATTCAAATTAAAAAACCTTTGGAGTCCAGTTACCAAATTAGGCATTAGGGTTAGGCTTTGTTTAATATTTAAAAATGTATTATTTCTGGTAGGCACTACAGACTTACTAGACTCTGTGTGGGCTGCACATGCTGTAGTAATGAGCGTATTGGTAAACAGGAAACATTATGCTGCTCATTCAGTGCTATAGGCTGCAAATGCCAGAGCCCCCTTTAACGGATCAATAAAGTTCATTAATCTAATTTAATCTGCAAATACCACGAGGCTCTGCCCCTACAAACCTGACCTGCATTTGTTTAATGGATACAGCAGCGTCGTCACAATGAGAGGAGGGAACAAAGGGAGGCTTCAGCGTGGACTGTAAGATGAAAATGTATTCGTTTTATTAGCCTAAAACGTATTTCAGGTTAAAGTAATAGAACTAAGTGGAGTCCATGCAAATCTACTACAACTACAAAGAGAAAACAAATGCTTTGCCGCACTGTTGAGTCTGGTAGGCTGTTGTTTGCCCAAGAATCCCACCTCATATACCTGGGCTTCTTAGGTGGTAGGCACAAATTTCCAGGCAGGTCTACCAGAAGGACGGGAGCGACCTGATCAAGGTTTAGATTTGCAGACTTTCACCATAAGACGAGTCAGACTTAGCCTGGCTAACGCCAGACTAAAATCACAAGTGATATTTAGTCTGGGGACCACCAATTCATTTTCTCGTAGGAGAGGTGTGGTTTACGATTGTCCATAGCCGTTTATTGGGCGCTACGAATGTCTCTCATGCGTCTGCACGTAGCCATAGCCAATCGTATCATGGTATCAGATGACGTATGACGTACCTGCTGTAAACTTTTGAGCTAAACTATTTAGAACACGTTCTAAAGCTTGATCGAAAGATGGCATCGCGTCTGCTGCTGTCATGTTGGATCCGTAAATATTTTTTATTTTTTTCATCCCTAAACAAACTACAAGCTTCCGTATGTCAAATAGCGCGTCATCGTCTTACCGTCCCTCCTCGTTCTGTGATTGGTGCCCAAATCCATGGAAAAATGTCGGCCATGGTCCCCAGGCTGTTGTGAAGTTCGAAAAGATTCGAGCGCACACAGCAGTCTGGCGTTAGCCAGGCTAAGTCAGACTAGTGATCTCTGGAATTAAGCCTGACAGAAGTGATTTTAGACTGTGCAGGGCGGGTTGGCTGCCTCACGTGTCACTGTGTGTTCTTAAAGTTTGTCATAACTTGAAGTTTCTTTTACCAAGGAGTAGGTAGCACATGTAGCCATACCATGTACAGTAGGCCTTTTTAGGCTGGGGTACTGTGAAGGTCGCCAGAGCCCCATTTGTCCCCATCATCCATAGTGTACAACGTGGAGGTACACTGCTACTACTACTCCTACCAATGGTGAGAAGATGGCCTAAAGATCTTACAGTAACCCAAATCCTCTCCTCCCTCCTCTGGCTTCCGGTGTGTTATCGAATTGAATTTACAGTCTTGTCATTTGTTTTTGAAGCTCTTCCTGGACATGCTCCCCCATATCTGTCCGAGCTTCTGTCCATTTACCGCCCATGCAGAGCCCTGCGTTCCTCCTGTCAGATGGTGTTGGATGTGCCCAGGTCTAGGTCCAGGCAGTTGGGCGATCGTGCTTTTGCCGTGGCAGGGCCTAAACTGTGGAACTCGCTCCCAGTCGAGCTGCGAGTCATCACTGACCTGCTACTGTTCAAGTCCAGACTAAAGACTCACTTATTTAGACAGGCCTTCCAGAACGCCTAGTACTGCTCTATTTTATTTGTGTGCTGGTGTTTTTATTTTGTGCTTTGATCTGCCATGTGTTGCTGTAAAGTGCTATAGAAATACACTTTGGTTGATTGATTGATTGATTGATTACAGTGGTTGCACTTACTAAAAAATAATGCCTACAGAGGGTGACCAAGGTGTATAGCCACTGGGGACCCTTTTGGTCACCATCTGCAAACTCGTGCAAGAAGTAATAACATGATTCAGTTTAATAGCGTGCACTGTTTCTGCTGCTGCTATAACTAGTACTAACTGCTTGTACAACTGCTATAGATTAGAAAAACAAGCTATAGATTAGAAAAACAAGCTATAGATTAGAAAAACAAAGTTTCTCACTAAATCTTACCTGTTTACAATCAATAAACCCAACTGTATTTATAATCCCCTTTTCGTACAAAGCAGCATAAAACAAAGTGCTTTACCTTCTTGACCTGTCCACCCACCCCTCGACTTATTTATGATCCCCACACATAAACAATACAGAGACAACAAAGACCTGCATAGAGACACTCATGCACGCCCTGACACACACACATCCTCACGCACCCACGGGAGAGAGATCGTCAGGTTCAATTAAGATGAGTTCCTTTAAAAATAGAGGAAATTAAAAATGTCAGAGTAAACAATTCACCGCAAGAGGATGGATAATTTAAAGTGAAATCATAACATTTTATCACTGTGTTCATGACTTTAAAGCTGACATTGCAACCTCCCCAGATGTTACACTAAACATTATTTTTCCCAACCTTAGCAGCTCTAATACTGAACCATACAACACTGTGTTTCATTCCCACAGCGCAGAACCGTGGAGTCAGGAAAACGTGCAGCTGTAGCAGCTTATGAAACCAGGAAGCCAAAAGACATGATATACTGTTAAAACTACTGTGCCTCTCTCTCCCTCTCTGAGCTATTTATAACTCTATGGGAAATCGCTGAGCGGGCCCTTCTTTTGCTGTAATTGATTTAAAATGCAAGTTGTCTTTTTGGGGTGAGAAAGTGGAGGCGAGGATACCCTGTCACTTTTATGGACGGCTTAGGCGCGAGGCTGAAAGCATGAATTTCAAAGAGGAATCAGCATTGACCGGATTGTAACTCTGGAGGGACAAGGGCAGGTTAAAAATCCATGCAGTTCTTCATTTTATATTATGTACAGTAATAGGCTTGAAGCAGATGATCAAAGCATGTACAGCACTTTTTGAAGGGTTTAATTCATTGATACATTATTTAAAGCCACATTGCGCACATGCATTTATTCTATTATGGGTGTTTTTTAAGTACAGGTTGCCATTAAGTAAGTAAGTGCTTTATTTGTCATTGTACAATTGTACAACGACTGAGCCACCATTGTGGGCGAAAATGACCAGCATGTTTTTGTATCCGGAGGACACGGAGGCCTCCTGGGTTTGTCCTTGTTTCAGAGCGTGGTGTCCTGCACTGGTCAGCTCCTCCTCTTTCTCCTGTGAACGAACATTAGCAATAGAAGGCTTGTGTGGCTTAGCTGCAAGTCTTGCTCCGATACCTCCTCGTTTGTCTCTTTTTTGTTTCCTGTAGCTCTTCTTGTGATGCCTCCACTGTGCTGCAGCTGTGGGGGGCTCTTGGTGCCTCTTCAGTGTTTCAGAAGAAGAAATTTGTTGGTCTCAAATGTCTTTAGCTCATAAGCTAGCTAGCTTTTAAAAAGCTGGGTCATGGCTAGTACGGACTCTCTGCGGTAAAAAGTCCACTGAACCTCACAAAAACACAGCAAAGATGAAGAAAAGTATCCAGTAAAACAATGTGGAACACAGAAACTACAAATGCAGTTTGACAGTTTTACAATTATCGCAATTATAAAAGCTCATGGTATACAGTTGGTTAATCGTAAGAATTGTAGGACCGATAAAGCGCTGTCACGTCTCATGAACCGCAGCGTATTTATGCCAAAGTTTGTAGTTGCTGATGCTCTCTTCATTCACCAGGAGGTAAACGCTGAAGAGCGGTACTGACACACGTTGTAAATACAGCCTTTTCTGATTTTTTTACCGTAATAAATGCAGCCTCCATATGACAGCTGCTTGTATCCGTGCATGTGCACATGAGCAACCGCGCCGCGCTCTGGCCCACCTCCTCCCAGCGTGCTGAAGGGCCTTTCTGCGTTTGGGCACGGTTCAGATGGAAAAGTGTGAGTGCGACTGAGCCAAGGAAATGCAGCAAGCGCTCGTTGAAGTCAGCTGCTTGTACACGCCTCCGCCGACCCATATTTTTCCTTAAGCAGGCTACCGGCGCAAGATCGGAGCCGCGCCGCGACCAAGACTGCGCTTGTGCCAGGCAGAAGATCGGGCTTATGGTGTGAAAAGTTTGACAATTGCTGACAAAGGAAAATGCATGATTTCATATAGTTATAAATAATGTCTTCACTACTATTGTGTTTACAATCGTCTGAGTGTGGTATTTTCATGTGAAGATTTGGAAAACTGGCCAATTGAGCCACTTCTTTTCAAATATGGGAGCAGAAATCATTTCTACAGATTTTAGGGATGTCTAATCACAGCAGAAGACAATTTTTCTCAAATATTCAGAGCAAACTTATCTCACCTCTGATTTCTCAAATTGACCTTTCGCCAAGCCCCGCCCCCCTTAGTTACTGTTGCTACACCCGACAATTAATGGTAAAACACGAGCAGCGCAACAGATTGCCATGCCTGTCAGTGACCTTTTTGGAGCAATACCTCTACGATATTCTCCAGATCGAGGCAAAAGGGGTTACAGTATGCAGTGGAGGGATATATTCAAGAACTATCAAACGAAGGATAAAGGACTATACACTACAGCAAACAGACAGGTCTCCAACTCAAAGAAACCTTCTGATCTCTTCCTTAAATGCAACAGCACAGCCTTGTGGACCAGTCGTGCTCTTGCACTGCCCGGTAAGCACTCTCTTACTTTTGCAGTATTTCTAAAAATAGGAAAATTTCTCCGGTCCATTTAAAGTTAAAGCTAAAGTTAGCTAACGCTAGCTAAACCTACAGGTGCCACAATGACAATCAGCTACAACCAGTTGTAAGGACCGTGAAAAAAATACACAGTACTTTTATCAAAAAGGGAGGCAAAAACACATGAGACTGTAGGCTTGTAAAAGTTCACCGCTGCAGTTAAAGTTACAGCTCCAGTGCCAGTTTGTGTAACATTATGTGACTGTCAGTAGCTACGATGTTAGCATGCTATGGTGTTAGCCTAACTATAGGCGCTTGCCTTACCTTAGAGCAGACGTTTGCTTGTTTATTTTGGAGACATTAAGCTGGGCGTAGGCCGTCCACATTGTTTGATCCATTGTAGGCAGTGCTTAGGTTGTGTTTTCGCTTTAGGAAGGGAAATAACTGGACTCCCCAGACACACTCTTGTGGTCCCTAGTGTCTGATTTACTGTACATCCTCCATAGGCAGATTGCTTCACCATTTTGCTTCTTCTTTGTCTGGTGGGTTTTTGGTGGTTAGCAGTAAAAAAGGTGCATCTGCTCAGTGCTCAGTGCTGGTATGTCCCATTGTTTTGCATTAGAGATCTGCGGCATGACGGACTTAGCTTCATAGTAACGGTTGCTAGGATGTCTGATTGGACAATTACCGTTTTGGGGCGTGGTTTTGCGAAAGGTCAATTGATTAACCCGTCTGTGTGTCCCTCTTATTGCCTGTGCTTCCCATCACGTGACCTTGATGACGTCTTTACCTCCCCCTGCTCCTCGTTTTGGTCCTGCGCTCTGTCTCCTGTCTCCTAACCCGTGTGTCCTGGCTGTGTCTCCTCAGGTGTCCCAACGACTACACGGGGGATCGCTGTCAGAACTCGGTCATGGCTGGCTTCTACGGTACGTCCCTTTTCCATATTATTCCTGCTGCGCATGTTTCCCTGTGTTTTAAAAGACCAAACTCATAACATTTGCAGCAGTAATTATTCTAAATGCGAGTTTGCATGCGAGTCCAACTTTTCTTCTTCTGTACAACGCCTGGTTCCTTTGTGGATCTTTCTGTTTGAGCATTGCTGAAATGTGCTTCCAATTTGAAGACGTACATTTAATTTTAACATTTAACATTCTGTCTTCATCCCGGTATAGAATCATTTACAGTTTTTCTTTATTGATAAGACTGATAAGAAAATTACTGCATCAAGTCACTAACAAATTTCACTCAAAACATGACACTTTTGTCAAATCCTTGAACACATTTAATGGTTAAACACAATTCCCAAAGCTCTACTCTCCAAACCACAAGTTTAGAAGGGAAACAAGTGCTTACCTGTTTGGTAATGTTCTCCGTGAGAATAGCAACTTAATTTAACCTACAATTGATGAAGACGGCAATCCGGGTATTTATAACGCAGCCCCTTAGTTACGACGTCCGCCATATTAGTGTTAGGGAAGCTGTTTGAGCAACTCTTGTGGGTGTCTGTGTCTGCAGCAAACGTGACCAAACTGGTGTTGTGTGGCACCAAAAAGAATCGCATAAACTGTGTTAGTTTCTGAGTGTGTTCCTACAAATGTGCACGTATAATAGTAAACGGCTTCACGGATCTGTAAACAGAGCTTCCCCCCCATATGGTCTGGAATGGTGAAGCCAGTGCCTACTATGGCGAGGTTTCATGGCATTGTTATAATTTCTGATGTTTAGATGATGTTTAGTGGCCATTCGACGTGAACCCGACCCACAATAAGCAGGAACAAATTGATATGTTTTAACATTTAGATCAGAAGCCACGTTTATATGTTAGTTTTTATTATTAACTATTTCATTAACCCCTTAACCCCCACTGTAACCGAGTGCATTTTCTCCAGTTCGGCTTTACTGAAATCTAAAAACTTACAGCCTATAGTAAGAAGAAAGATAAGCCCTACAAAACTGTTTTCAGATTTTTCCTTGTGTTTCCATGTGTTGTTGATGTCACTTTTCATCGTTGCGTTTTTGTTACTTCTTTATTGCTTTTTTGTCGCATTTTTATAACTTTTTTATTCCGTTTTTGTTAAATTGTTTTGGTCTTTTATGTTGCGTTTTTGTCTTTATGTTGATGCTTTTTTCTGGAAGCTTTCAGATTTGGGTAAGGCCTGGATACCTGGATAATAACTAGAGAAAACGTGCTTGTGTACGTGGGGGGTTAAGAGGTTAATGACTTCTAACCAGGCTTTGACATCATCTAAATGAGGTCGGTGGCTTGACAACAGCTGAAAACATCTGGATGATTCATTATTTGCGATGTTTGATGACTAAATGCTCACGGACATAGGACAAATAAACTGACCAGAATACAGAATTCTCGGGGGTCGGCCCGTCATTCCGACACCTCTCCATTGCGACATCCCGCCAATTCGACACTTATTGACACCGCTATTCCAACAATAGGTCCTTAAGGTTAGGGCTAAGGTAAGGTTAGGGTTAGCTTGTATACTCCACCCTCCTTAAGGTTAGGGCTAAGGTAAGGTTACTGTTCATAAACTAACGAACTAGCATGTGTCGGAAAGGCGGGACGTTGCACAAAAGATAAAAGTGTCACCAGTCCGACAAAGGGGGAATAAAAATGTCAGAGTCCCGGGACGTTTGATAAAAAATGGAAACACCCCCACTAGACCTCAATGTCGGAGTGGGGGGGTGTTGGAATGGCGGGGTGTAACCAGAATTCTCAAAGTTCTCCAGAGTAGCCGGTTCGCTAACTGTTTCCGGAGGTAGTACGCCATTTGTCCTTTCTATTTTTAGTTGTAGAAAGCATAAAATGTAAAAACTACCAAGCCTCAAAGAAGAGTCTTTTTGCATTTCCGTCAATCGGTCAAATGAAGACACGTGACCAACGACTCCCCTGGAGGTCGCCATTTGGGCTGCGTGTCATATGACACCTGTCAATCGTGTTGATTGGTCTGCAGCACGGAGAGAAGGCAATCATTGCGCTCCATGGCTGAGAGCCAGGCTAACTGGCGTCCTCTGCTAATTTGCTCAACCTGCCCTCCATGGCATCTTTTCCATCTATCTAGAAAACCCGTACAAACGTAGGTTTCAGTGTATTTTTTGGTCCGAACTGTTACAACAGCCTTTCACGCGACAACTGCTCACCACTTTCTTACTGCAAACTCTTCTGTTTAGCATTAGCTAACGTAAATAATCACTCAGTGTCCCACCAAAAAGAACACGGGCAATGATGTCTACCCTCCACAATGGTGCGCTCCAGGCCCGAAAGCGACGTCACAATTTTTTGACCGATAGGGTTCTACTTTTCTATCACTTTGTTCCGGCTAGTCACGTGGTTCATGACGTTGTGCCGTCTTCATCAAAGCTAGCTTAGCAACAGCTATATCCTGTTTTGGCACTCCCTTTGAGGAAAAAAACAATGCATCTCTAGTTTGGAAACATTTACAAAGCATCTACCTTTAGTTTAATCCATTGCGTTGCATTATGAGTTGTTAATATGTAGTACAGAGGGGCAGAGAGGTGAAATTAACTTGGCAAAAAGCAGGAAGTATTTTTCGCTCTGCATTAGTTGGTATAAGCATAGCCCCACAGCGCCCCCTGTCAGTCAGTTCCATAGTGATCTAGACCGCAACATTTTCCCGGTGAATTTTTGTTTCCTAGGATAGTTGGTACATCAACCAATCACAAGTACCGAGAGTGAAATATATCAACCAGTCAGCTTAACTTCGCCTTAGCCACTAACCTTAAAGATAGTGTGGTGGGCGCGTGATCTTAATACATTTCTGATTGGATGGTGAATGTCCACCAACTCTCCTAGGAAGAAGAAAAAAATCGCATCTAGACCGGTTTTTCTTAAAGGGATATTTCAGGGATATGTGTTTGTTTTTTATTCATGCAGTGCTTATATTTGAAGAGTTTAGTGGTGCTAGGCTAGTGCATGTCTATGGTAACTAGTAGCCTGCATTAAAAAAACCTCTTCAAAATCATGGGGTCGTCCTCCAAATGTTGCCATATCTGATTTGTAGAAAGCTCCTTTGTGAATTCCACGTGTAGTAATGCCGCCGCAGGTAAACAAACTACTGTAGATCCGGTAACCCAGCAGATCACTCCGCCGCTGCGTACCTTACAACCAGGAAGTTGATGCTGCTCAAATATAAGTTATTTTAAATGCAAAATGGTTATATTTAAAAAAAATATTCAGTCAACACAGACATTTATATCTGTAGTCTGGTGTTATGATTTGCCTCACTTGATTTGCCTCACAGTGCACTTTGAGGTGCACTGTGCTTGGGTCAGACTGTTTTTAATGCAGGCTATTAGTTACAATATATATTCACTAGCCTAGCACTAGCCTAGCACTAGCCTAGCACCACTAAACTCTTTAAATATAAGGACTGTATGAATTTAAAAAAGAGAAATATCTCCAGAAATCAACAACACTCTGGATAACTAGGAAATGTGGCCCTATGTCATATCCTTTTAAAGGCACTTGAAATGCCTCACCCTAAACGAACTGGTCTCAAGTTATGTCACTCTTTTGAACACTTTTGTCATTAATAGCACACATAATGCAGAAGTTAAAACATCTTTATTTGCGTCTACATTTTCACGCGAAAACCCATTGATTGAACAGTGTTTAGTGTTTAGCTGCAGTGTGTTATATCTGCTCTGTGTTCGCAGATCTTGACAGCAAAGTTCACGTTTTGAGCTCAGAAGAGTGCAGTGCGTTGTGAATTTGGCCCTAATAAAGACAATAAGTGCGCCATGTTCAGGGAAATGTGTGCTGTGTCTCAGAAACAGAGTCCTATCAATTTAGAAAAACTGTGAAAGGGATTACTTTTGATTTGGTCAGATTTGATTGGCTTTAGTTTTAGTTCTCCAGCAGTTTCACAACACACATTAACCATCTCGTTTTTTCTTTGGATTATAAATATGTCATAACATCGTCCCGTCTTTGCCGCTGTGTGTGTTGTTGATCTACATAACGCTGTACCACTGTCTGCTAAGTGTCGCTAACACCAAACTTTCAAATGTTTTTAATGTTGCATTGTTGTAGCATGCTGTATACAGTATATCCACAATTTTCCTTTACGTAGCATTTTTGGACATGTTTAAAATCTATAACAAAGACAGAGGCTCACTTCCCTCACACGCCGGGCGCTACTTTATGGACTAAATGCATGTGGATCTATAGAAAATGCAGATGATTTCAAAATGAGTCATGTCAGGGTTAGAAGCAGCCGAGTGGATGTGCTGAATCAATAGAAAACATCCTACAGGCATTAAGGACGCCTCATTCTGTGTCTGCCATCCACTGTCTTAACGTTCATGTCTAAACCATAGCTTTAATGTTATTGCTTTTATTTCTTTTCCTTTTTTGTGTTTCACATTTGTTCACACAGATATTAGTTTGTGGTAGATTTAGTTGTACGTGATGCTGCTTCTCGTCTGTCGCTGTCTTTGCATGAACCCCCTCCACCCCTTTGGTTCGTTATAGGTTTGATTTGTCCGGTTTTGATATCTTTTATGCAATCCCTGTCTCTAAAATAAAATGTAATGTTTCCAAATAACTGAAGCAGTTACATAAAATGTTTACAATGCAGTTTTAGTCATACACACATGAGAACAGAACCCTAAGGGGACTTTCATCATAGTAAGTTTGTCTGCTTTAGGCACCTAGCTACATCGAACAGTAAAAATCCCACTTACAATGGGTCTGACCCTCAGCTCAGAAAACATTTCTGTGTGGTAATGTTAGATAAGGTGTTTTGCTGAGGACACAGAGCTGGTTAGCGGAGATACAGTCATCAATTTTCCAGTTTGTGAGAGATTGTCTCTGCCAACTGTACACGCTACCGCTGCTACAACATGTCTTGTCTCATGTAAAGCGCTTTGTGGCTATGTCTGTGAAAGGCGCTATATAAATAAAGTTCTTCTTCTACAACATAAAATAAGTCAACATAGTAAAATAAAACATGAGTAAGATAAATATTAATAATCAATACCAGTATCGTGTATTGGCTCGATACCACACACTTTAATTCATGTGGTCCCGATACCAGAATCTGATACCAGCTGATACCAATTCTTCAGTGGAAATATAATATTCCACAGAGAGCTGACTTTATTACAGACTACACTCCCTAAATCAGAGTTTGTGCTGGATTTAACCCGTGCTAAATCTTGTATCACTGAACCTCAGCACTGGGTCTGTTACAACACCAGTCGCTAATGTTGCTAACTAGCCGCTAACAGCTCTGGCGATTCTTAAACTGCTTTATGCCTAGGGGCTTAATTCATTTGTAAAACTTTTCCAGTGAAAAAGTACTCAGAAAATGCAAAATAAAGAGATACAGCATATCCACATTGAGCGAAATTTAGCTGCAGCAAAATAATCAAAATGCTGTCGGCTACTGTCTACAGCCCCCCTCCAGCAGATGGCGCTCTAGCCGGTCGCCTGGGTCGCCCATGTCCTGACTGGCTAAGTTGCTCTAGTCTACAAAACACACGTACGGGAAAATCCACAGAGTCGTAGTAAAGCATAAAGAGGCCAATTAGCAGTAAAGTAAAGTAACCATCTCAATACTATTAATTAAATAAAGATAAATAAATGAATGAATACAGCCCAGGCATTGAGTAACTTGGACATGGGCTGTTCAGTCTATGATGGACAGTGCAATGAAAATGAAATATATGTTCAATTCTAATATAACTTCTCTTACCATTCTGCTATGAAAAAGTCAGTCTATAAACAGTCTGTACACTTCAAAAAGTATGTTGAAGAAAATGCATTGTACTCGTATCGGTATTCGGTATCGACAAGTACTCAAATCAAAGTACTCGTACTCGTATCGGTTTTAGAAAAAGTGGTATCAGTGCGTTCCTAAATCTAAGCTTTGAATATAAGCTACTTAAATATACTGACAAAAATGCTATAATTTGATAATATTACAACTTATAACTTATAACTAACTACTGACACTAGGCCAAGCTGCTTATTTTTTCATCATTGAAATATAGTATTTTTATTTGGGTGGGTGATAAAGTTATACCAGATGAAAACCACTCATTCAAGCCAGTCGAAGGTGATTCACGTTGCCTTCCCTGCCGTTATATTGGAGCTGGTGACTTGGACATAGAGTCTGAGTGATAGTGTTATTAACATTATGTAAACATTTATGTAATTTCTGGAAACATTACATTCTTACGGTACTGAGGGGGTTGCATCTGTGGGGGTCAGAGCTGAGCCTTGTCTGTTAATGGTCCAAATGTGCGGTTTAGCAGTTTTCAGCGTCGTCCTGGGACAGCAGTCCAGGACAGGACAGTCTCTAATCTGCTGTGTGTCTCTCTCTCACCTCTGTCGCGCCGCCAGAGCTGCTCAATATTGAATACACGGGTATGGAACATTAAACTATTTATCATGTTTCTCTGTGAAGGTTGTTTCGAATTTCCTCTCACACTCACGCATTATTGTCCAATCCATTCTCTAAAAACCAGCAACTCAGTCTGTCCCCGCTCTGTCCCGCAACTAACCTCCTGTGGACGTGTCTCTGCATGCACCCTCGAACGCAGTTTCAGCATCGTGACCTGCTTTAGTGACTGCTTTTGGTCTTTAGTCTCTGAGAGAATCCGTTTGAGGAAAGGGAAATGCACTGTGGACAAGGATTGTTTTGGAAAGTTTCCTGATGGGATAAGCAAAGCACAGCGTGGTCGAGCTGTGGTGCATCTGCAGAATGTTTCACTTTGAATACTCGGTAACACTTTTACAGCCCGCAAGTTCCATGTGTAGGTACAGGTAACACGATAATTATTGCACATGTATGTACAGGTAATTACATGTTAAAGTGCAAGATTTAATAAAGGTGTACAAAGTGTAATAGGCAAGGCAAGTTTATTTGTAGAGCACAATTCATACACAAGGCAATTCAAAGAGCTTCACAGTTGCAGAAAAATTACAAGAAAACAGATCAAATCAATCAATAAAACATCAACATACAGTTAATCAATTACAGTAAAAGGCAAGAGTGCAGTTAAAAAATAATAAAGAGGTACATCTCACTTTAGGTCAGTCTCGCACACCGCCTTGAGTCATTTATTCTCCGACTACCCCGTACCTCGAGGATCCTGACAATGTTATTACAAAACCTAAAATTATTCAGTATTTTATTGTTGTGTTTAAATGACTCTCAAAATCAAACCTTTGACTGAAAAACAAAATTAAAACTAACTTACTACTTTCAGTTTCGCTCTTTGTTTTTAATTTGATATATTTCCAAGTACCTCCAGGGGTCCCCGTATTCCTGGTTGGGAAACACTGCTTTAGATTAAGGCATGAGCTCATTTGGTACGGTGTATTTGCACTTTAGTTATACTGTAATTTTCCCCAATTTATGAAACTATAATGCCCTTTATAAAGCTGGCACAGCTGTACGACGGCCAAAACACCTGCAACTACACATTTGTTTTGTTACACGTTGTATTCAGTTCTTACACCTTGTACTCCTTTATTAAACCTTGCACTGTGTAATTACCTGTACTTACACATGGAACTCGAGGGCTGTAATCTAAAGTGTTACCGAATACCCTTGTCACAAAACGTTTCCAACAAAATTTTGATACTTTTCGACATCACTGTGAACATAAATCTAGTTTTTAATGAATTTATGAGATATTGTTCAAGTAACAAATATCACCAGAAAGAAAGATGGCTGTGCCTAACTTTTTGAAAACAGTTAATACATAAGGCGGGGGTAGGCAACGTCAGCCCGCACTGGAAAAATGACCTTCTTAAATAAGATAAATGACTTAAAACTGCTTGAATAAAGGTTCTTAATGTTGAATTTGAGTCGGTTTGAACTCATCTAAGACCAGACTGAAATGCTAATGCAAATGGAGCAAGCATAAATCCCCCTTGAAATCAGACAAATGAACATTTACTTCTACTTCCAGCCTCACACTCACGTCTGCCCATAGTGTTAGCACACGTTAGCTCATTTTCACTTTAAACATAATTGACCCTGGTGTAAATCGCTGTGACCCCCGTGTGAAGGTTGATCCGCTGTGGAAGCTGATAGGATTATTTCAGCTCGTGTTTAGGGCCTGGTCTCTTCTCGAGGTCGTTCCCCCCCCCGGACTCTCCCCTGTCTGTGCGCTCACGTTTTATTTTCTTCTGATAAACACTTTAATTTTGTCCTGTATAATCCCCCTCATGTCACGCCTGTCCTTTGTCATTGTGTTGCTACATCGTGTTACGCCACAACAGGCCAGTTAAATACGTAACAGAGACATTTGTGCCGCCGTAATTGGGCAGAAGTTCCACCGTCCTCGCAGTTTATCGCAGCTTTATTGTTAATTATTGTTTCCAAACGAATTGTAGCCATTCAGCCGCCTGGGTTTCTCTCTGTTCTGTACAAAGTTCGGGAAGTTTTGCATCAGTATTTCAACCTGAAATTACAGCTTCAAATGCCACATACAGCTCATTGTAACCAGGGCTGCACAATACAATGCTAAATTACCGTTATCACAGTATCCATCTCACAGGAAGCCACAATATATATCGCAAAATCACTGAGGTCTTCCAGCCTAAATCGATTAGCAACACTAGAAATGTGTAAAAGTGCAGTTTTAGTCATAACATTATTGATTTCGTTCAGTTTTAGGGTTGTTTTTGCCTTTGATAGAAGTCTTGTGTTTTGTTCAAATTGAGTGAAATCATAATAATGTAAATGCAATATTCAGGACTGATTTGAATATCACACTTTTTTCCTTTTTGTGCAGCCCTAATCGTAGTCTACCACAGATAAGCCCTGGCCACAGATAAGCCCTGAAGTGACTGCAATTTCAATCTCTATTGCCCCAAAAATCAAAGGAATCAGGACACCGTTGATGGTAAAGGTGGAGCATCACTTGACTCCACTCATCCTTGTTGTGGACCATTGATAAAATCGGTTAAGCAGTCAAAGGTTCTTACGCTGTCAACTGTACTGGATGGTTTTAGTGGACGTTGAGCCACTCACTTCAAGAGGATTCGTCAGCAACTAATGATCAGCAGCAAGCTGTACATTTACCGATCTAGTAGCCTGCTGATAAAACAGGGTTTCGGTGGGGGCTTTGAAAGCACTAAAACTCATTAAATGTGGTATTAAAGGAACAGGCCACCGTTTTTCCATACCGTCTGGTCTTTGTGCGTGCCCTCAGTCACGCTAAAAGACCAAAGATGTTGTTAGCATTTAGCCTCTCGTCCTCTCCTCTATGGGCCAAACGGGGGTGAAGTTGGAAGCGATCGAGCTCTTCCACGTTTTCTCTATTTAAATACGGTTACGTGAGCAGTTACACGATCCAAGTATAATCACACAAAATTAAACATGTCGATTTTCTAAGCGGATAAAAAGGGGACTATATTATAAGGTGTAATAACACCTTAGATTAGAAGCACTTCGATGCCCGCGCAGTAATATCTTCAGAATTCTTTAGGAGTGAAGATTTTGTGTGACTATACTTGGATCATGTAACTAGTCACGTAACTGTATTTAAATTGGCAAAACATGGAAGAGCTTCTAACTTCACCCCCGTTTGGCCCCATAGAGGAGAGGAGGAGAGGCTAAACGCTAACAACATCTTTGGTCTTTTACCGTGACTGAGCGCACGCACAAAGACCAGACAGGTACACATCAACTCGTCTAAGCTCAGGTAAGAACATATCTCATTATGGAAAAACGGTGGCCTGTTCCTTTAAGGCCTTAAATATCATTAAAAAGCATTATTGTTTTTTTTTTTTTTTTTTTTTGCTGGATCTAAAACTAAATTTCTTAGAAAAATTGACATTGTTCAACTATTTTACTCCAGAAGTTCATTACAAATACTTTTACATATCACATTTTCCTTCATTCTTCTGCTTAATGTAAAGTTTCCAAATAGAGTAATAAATGCCTGGGTTTGTTGAATTTGTGGCATTGAAATAGCTTTAAAAAAAATCTAAATAAATCTGACTTTCTGCTATAACCGCTGTTAAAGATCATTGAGGTGAGCGGCACAACATCGTCAACATTAAAACAACCGAGTACCGATGACGGCTTAAGAACTTTTGTCCTCAATGGAAAACTCCTGTATGACTGAAAGCTCACCGTTCTCAAAAATGCTCCTTCAGCGTGATCACAGCAAAGGTGTTTTTCCGAAGGTTTTGTGACTTTTTACGCACTGTTGGGCTGTTTTGGTGTAACACTCGAGCGCTCTATGTTCTCCACTCTGTCCACTGTGTGTTACGGCATGCGCCAGTGTCCTCTTCGTCTCACCCCATCCTCATTGTGAACGCACTTGTGCAGGGACAGCGATAGTTACATACAGTACATGTGTGCAGTTTTTCATAAGATTTCTGATTTAAATGTAATACGCTATATAGAATGTGCAGGCAACAAGATGAGACACAGTGGGTTCACCAAGTTTTTAGACCACTTTGGTTTTACTTTATATGGTGCACTCAAATTATCTGCAGTATATACAGTATTTTGCAGTGGTAAAAGAAATTCTGTACTGATAACAACAACAACAAAAAAGACAAATAGAAATTTCATTGCAATTTAAGTGTTTAACCCCATACAACTGCTGGCCCCTTCCATTACAAACTTAAAACGAGTTCAGTCGGTCTGTGGTCAATTTAATTCATTGTCGTAGATGTTTTTTAAAGCCACACTGCAGAACATTCCCGCTTTGATTACAGCACACATTCACTGTGATATTGTTTCAGGGGCGTGCTGGGACCTACAGTAATTTCGGCCCGGGAATTTAGAGATTTAGACCGGCCCATTTTCGTATGGAATTATAGCTCAGTTAGAGTCATATACCAAAGATAGCCAGTTCAAATACTGCTTTGAAATATTCTGAACAATGTCTCTCTTTACATGGGCCGTTGCACACGCAGTCTGAGCTCGATACAACCCCACAATCAGCACCAAGTTAATGTAGATAAAAAATATATACAGTATTTGTCAACTCGTTCTACCTTTCACTGCCTTTTTCCCTCATTACTGGCATGGACACTTGTCTCTGCTGGATTGGACTGCACCAACTTGAACTAAAGTGGAGGGGTGTTCCACTTAAACACTCCTCTGAGTTAGTTCAAGGTCAAATGGTCTCTCCCTGCCACAAGAATGAAAAGTTTGATCCGAAAATTCTTTTGATACATCCGTCATTATTTGATAGATTTACATGACAATTACGCTTGTGTTACTTACTTTATATCTAGTACAGCCCAGTTAAAGCCTTTAGGCCTGGAATAGCACAACTGTGAGTCTGTTATTAATTAATTATTTCATTTTGACGGGCGCCTGCCCAAAACCGACTCTCCCGATTACTTTGCATTGTTTCAGTACGTTTGTTAAGTGATGATGTCATCGCTCTACTTCCGGGTCCAACGGAGCTTAACCCGTATTCATTATAATGGGATTTAGCTGATTTTTACCCGCTATAGAGCCGACTACAAGGCTCTTTCTAAACATCTGATCACAAAGAAATATTACATTTACTTTGGACTTTCATTAGGACTGCTTTTCTGGTAATAATTATCAAATTATTTTTTTCCATACACAACGAAGGCTAATTTTAAATATAAAAATATCTTCATTTTACCTAGAGAAATGGTGAGCTATATTGTTCAGATTAGGTGTGAAACAGTTTTTGGCTTTTTATCTGTTGTTATTTCAGCAGGCGATTCAGATCAAGTTTATTTTTATTTTATTTTTTTTGCTATGTTTATCAGTGGAGCTCTCAACAGTTTGGACCCGGAAGTAGATCATTATTGTGTATGACGTCACACTTAACAAACGTATAAGCTTCTGCAATGTCAAAAGATCCAGTGTTGCATTAATTTCCCACCAAGATCTTGCATTGCTGATGGGAGAGTGTGACCTCTGCGCAAAGCGTTCTCCAGCACATCCCAAAGATTCCCAATGGGGTTAAGATCTGGGCTCTGTGGCGGCCGATCCATGTGTGAAAATGATGCCTCCTGCTCCCTCAACCACTCTTTTAGCATCGTCATCTTGGAATATGCCCGTGCCATCAGGGAAGAAGAAATCCACTGATGGCACATGGTGTTGCTGAACCTAGACCAACTGCAGCAGCCCCAGATCAGAACAGCTAAATCCAGGTCGCTCGGCAAGACATTGACAATGATATTTTTTGCAATAGGGTGAGGTAAAAAAAAGAAGAAAAAAAAGGTCTTATGTCAAAGCAGCAAAACCCGCTCCCAGCAAAGTCAGTTCAGGAGAGGCAAGCCCACTTACAGTAAATATGTTTTTAACTAGTTTCCTCCACTGAAAGCAACTGTAATTAAACAAACTGCCTTATATTTCTCTAATTACTGGGTGAAATGTTACACAGTGTGGCTTTAAGAATAAAAGACAAACAGTTTCCGTATCAGACTTCAAACTGAAATAGTGTGAAGACTTTCTGAACCCACTGTACTTGTAACTGTGTGCGTTATGGTGACCGGGGCAGACCTAACGCTGTGTTGCTTGTGTGTTGTTGTTGTTGTTTTTTGTGTGTTTACCGTTGCGTGGATGTGAATGCGTACGTCGTACCCACAGAGGTGGAGAAGCTGTACCAGCGGAGGGTCCTGACCATCACGGGGATCTGCGTGGCGCTGCTGGTGGTCAGCATCGTCTGCGTGGTGGCCTACTGCAAAACCAAGTAAGAAACGCCAAATCAGCAGCCGTGACAGTGGTGAAAGTTCTGTTGGGATGTTGTGTTGGTAATGATGGTTTTACTGTGGTCATTTCACGTGGTGGTGTGGAACATGTGCACTGTGACTGGTTGTTCATGTGTTGAAGAACGGAAGCTGCATACACTGCAAAAAGTACATATCAAGCATTATACCATGGTCTGGGTGAATACTCGATTCTGATTGGCTGGAAGGTGTCCATTAAAAAGTGATAATGTACACCAGTTAAAAAAACAGTTAAATCACATTCTATATCACTCCACTGCAGCTGTTTCCATAGTAACAATTGAGATGGAACTACCTTCAGGTAAAACTGATTAAAAAGTGAAATAACTCCTGCCCAGGACTTAAAAAAATAAGTAAACAGGTCCCAATGAACAGTTTCAGCTTGCCGGACCATGGTATAAGCGGGATAATGCACTCCGAGGTGTCCATTATCAGAAATAACTGGACTCCGCGTCGTCCAGTTATTTCTGATAATGGACACCTCGGAGTGCATTATCCCTTACTTGGCTTAAATGACTTAATTTGAGGAACTGTATCTTGTTTTGAGCGGTTTTCACTCAATTATACTTTTTTTTCCTTATCTGACCACGTTTACTTTGCTAGTTTAAGGACATTTCAGACTAGTTCTAAAGGTAAATCTCGCTTCAAATGAGAAAGTACAATTGCCAATGCGATAAGACACATTTTCTTGCCCCGTTGGCAAATAAAATTACCTGAAATAAGGACGAAAAATTATTATGCTCAAATTGAGACATTTATACTAATCTCTTATATTACTTTTTGCAGTGTACTGTGTGGTTTGGACCCGCGCTGTAAAATGTGATTAGCATTTATAATAATTTAAGGTGCAAAGCATTTAAATTCTGGTTGAATGACGTTGGTTTGGATACTGCATTTTGATATTTGGCTATATGCTAAGATATGCTGCTTTCAATCAATCAAATTCAATGTCTGAAATGTAAAAAATATTGTCTCAAACTCATCTTGCGACCCCCACTTCAGTGTCAATTTGGGAACCACTGTTCTAGCTCAAAAGTATAGATCGCAAAATTATCAGTATCTCCTGTGCACTTCAGTGTGTAATTACCCACTGCAAAACCTGATGGGACTTAAAGTGCATATGACAGGTTTTTGAAAATATTTGTGAACATATTTAGACATTTTACTTCAGTGAAGCAGCAAATTAATAAAGAAATGTTGGGAAGAAAAGTTATTTTAATTAGAATTTGCAAGCTGCTGACAGGAAGTGCAGTGATAGAGGTAAAGCTCCAGAGTAGTTTGACTCATTTCCCAACAGTTTAAAATGTTTTGCCTGTATCTATGTCGCTTCCTGTCGGTGTCCAATAAGGAAGTGAAACTATAAACATCACAAAAAATGTCAAACTAAAGAAAGCTGTTTTAACAAAAAATGTGTCATATGCACTTAAATATTTTTGCCCCTTTTGAAGATGACAATTGTAAGATTGAAATTTTCTGAATGATTGAGATCGATCTTTATTAAACATTAGGTGATGCTATGTCCACATCGCCAAAGTCACTGAGGTCTTCAACCTGGAAAAGATTTACACATTTTATTCCTTACAGCCTTAAAGTGCACATGACAGGTTTTAATGCTCTTGAAAATATGACTTATTTAGATGGATTTCATCAGTTGCATAATTATCATTTTATTTCAGTGAAGCAGCAATGTGAATGAAGAAATGTTGTGCAGAAGTGTTTATTAGAATGTTTAAGCTGCTGACAGGAAGTGACATAGAAGAAGGTAACATTCCATAGCAGTTTGACTCACTCATTTCCCATTGACTTAATATGGTTGCACGGCAACAGTTTAAAATTGTTTACCTTCCTCTATGTCACTTCCTGTCAGTGTCCAATAAGGACATAATATCACAAAAATGGCCAAACGAAAGAAACCTGGATACAATCATTAGCCAAATCTTAAATATAATCGTGTTAACTGTGTTTTAGCAACAATTGTGTCTAATGTGTCATATGTACTTTAAACAAAACAGCATAGAAACTAAAAATGTGCCAACATTTCTAAATCTAGCCACTTGTTGTTCATTTTCCTCTTGTTTTGATCCTGATGTAGTATTTTTGAGGGCACTATTGTTTTCTAGTAATGGAACTAATTTTGTTGTGTCCTCCTTTAGTATCTTATCTCACATTTGAGGGGGGAAAAAAACACTGTGCATCTTATTGTAAAGCATTTGTGTCACTTGTATGAACTTGCAGGCTAGTTCTCCAGCCTTTCAGTGACAGTGACCCTGAAAAGTGACCCTGCAAATTGTGTATTGTGCCGATAAACCCGTCCCTGTGAGGAATTGGGATGCTACAAATACGGTCGAAAAGTTAGGAATGAATTTGGACACAACTAACATTTTAATTTAGTGGCTTCTTCAGGTATAGGGCCTTTAAGTCTTGTTACCATCTAATCTCAGAATCCCACAAATCTTTCGCATTTCTTTTGGTCTAGATTATGCTTTTTTCTAGTTAATCAAAAGATTTTAGTTTGAGAGTCACTGCGCTGTTTCGTGCAACATGAAGCAACTGTCTCTCTTCCTCACTGATTGTTTTGCTGGCTGAATGTGAGAAGGTTTCCTAAGATATCAAAGCCTTGGTTATTTCTCTCAGGAAGGATATGTTAATAGAGGGGCTTCCTCCTGGTTGATCTTCCCTCAATGTAAGTGCTGGCTCTTGTCAAATGAACGCGCTCCACTTCTGACAAATGAATTTCTGATCTTCAAAGGTGGGTCAGGAGAGAGTACAGTGCCTCAATTATCCTCCCATATCTATAATACAGTGTAAGACGATAGGGACGCCGAGCAGAGGAAGTACAGATGAACTTGAGGATATCGACTGCAGTAAGGTTTCAATCAAAAATAATTTCACTTCTGACGTTCGGTGGTGTGTGAGCATATCCAAGCAGAAAAAAAACTCTGTACTTGGAAACTTAACACTGTATGACATTTAATTTATGTTTTAATAATATTTCAAGCTTATCTGCCAGTGGGCTAAGACGTCCAAATCCTAAAACCAGTGAGTCTTTTCTCCAAACAATAACTACTTACTAAGTAACAGGAGGAGCATTTGGAATTTGAGCAAATTTGAGATCACTTTAAACTTTTCACAGTGCATTTTCTTCATGCTTTATTAACTGTTGTGTGTCTTGTGTGGTGTCAGGAAACAAAGGAAGAAGATGCAGAGACACCTCCATCAGAACCAGAACCAGTGGGTGGAGCCGCCCAACCGGATGGTCCCCAACGGTCCCAACCACCCGGGCCCTGGGCCGGAGGAGATCCCCATGGGTGATGTGAGCGCACTGCATCAACATCAATTAAACATTTGTTTGTTACTATCCATGTTTTTCCGAATCAAAGCACTGGTGCTTATTCAATGTTTAAAACAACTCCATGACATTGGCAGGCTGGGGCCAGTTTTTAGGGTTTAAGGCGAGACACGGCAGGTGAAGATATTGATTTTTTTTTCACGCAGTGGTCTATGTTGAGATTTTAGTTATTTTTCTCCCATCTTAGCTGTAATGTCTGAGTAAAAATAACAAAACTTTATATTCTTCAATGAAAGTACTTGAGTCATCTTCTGTACTCAGTAGTTGGAGTCTTCCGAACGTTTCGCTTCTCATCCAAAAGGCTTCGTCAGCGGACTAAAGTCCCGCTCAGCCCGCAGCTTAGATAAAGACCACCAGGAGGAGTTGGGGTTGGCCCGGCTCCTCCCCTCTAATCACAGCTACTCTCAACTGTGGGTAAACACCTTTGACCATCTAAGCTGCGGGCTGAGCGGGACTTTAATAATTGTAATATAGTATTACTTTTTCAAAAATGTAGCTGAGTTACACTACTTTGAGTTACTTTTGAGTTACTTTTGGCCAAATATAAACTGAATATAGTAATAAAACCACCGAGCAAAAGTGCAGTCAGAGATGTCCTTTTCCTTCACTTTCCCCCATTCTCTCGTGTTTTGTTTTGACGACATTAACTACAGACTGCAGATCTTATACACCAGTGTCCAACTTGATCATGCTGCATTTTATTTGGGGGACTTTTTTCGTTCATACATTTAAATGTTCTTTTAACTCAAGTTACTTGAAATATAATGACTGATATATTCCAGTATTTTTGTGTAAGTAATATGTTATACCCCTTAGTTACTTGGTTCCCCCCAACATGTAATCCAAAAATCGTAATTTCCTCTCTGGGAAACAGTCATGAATGAAGACGGGAGAAATATACAGATGCGCAGACGTTACAAAACTTTACGGGCTGTCTTCTCAAAACGTGGTTCTCACTCCACTCTTGCAACAACATCTCCACTTCAGTAGCTCATACGCTCCAAAGTTTCCTGTCTTGAACTCAATACAGTATTTTCAAGGTTTTTTCAAAGGGATTTTTTTTAGTATCTGATTTCTTGAGCTCTGGACCCAAACAACAAGGTGAATTTGAATTTTTACACATTTTTTCACAAATAGCTCATTCAAAAACTAAACGAGATCCAAAATCCCTTCTAAGAAAATCTTTGTAACACATATATTAACAAAATAAAACTATACTTTTGGTCCATTGTTTAGATTTTGTCACTGAAAATATAGGTAATTCTGGCAATTTGTATTCATAATATTACTGTATATGAAAACATAAAATTACAGAAAACTTGCAATGCATTTGTTTCTCATATTTATATAAGTAATGTACTAAGCGAAAGTGTCGTATAAACATTGTACTCAAGTAAAAGTATACCAAGTATTTCACGCAGATTTTGAAATTGAAAAGTTAAATGAATGTTAAATGTTAATGGTATACAATTGTGGAATAAACTGGAAATGGAGTTGAAACGAAGTCCAAATATCAACCTGTTCAAATATAAATACAAACAAAAGATTTTTGAAATATACAGAGAAGAAGAAATGTGTTGCCACTAGGAGGCGCAGTAGGATCAATTATGTGTGTTTCCTCTATAATCAAGGAAGAGTGTTGCTGCTTGGAACGGTTGTCATTCTATTGCTCAAATTTACAAATTGAGAATTAGGGTAGGCAAGTTATGAATCTGTTGAGAGGGACCCTCCCAACGGGCTCAAAACCTTGTCTTTTAATGCACCACTCAGCATAGGAACATCATCTACAAAATCAGCTGTTAGGGCAGCTGGGTGGGGGTTTGTTGATGGGGAGTTACTGCCCTCTTCAACTGGCCCACTCTACACCCTGGCTTTTTAATGCACCACACTATGCAGGGCTTACATCACACTTCACATATAACTCAATTAAACAAATATAATAATAATGATAATTAAACCCAAATTAAATCATATTGAGGATGGTAATGACAACTGGGAAGTAGCAAGATCTCAGAGTATAATATGTATTAATGCACCTTTATAACATAAAAGTAGCACATTCTTTTGTTGTTTCTTTATTTTGCTGTTGTTTTGTTTTATTCTTCTTCATTATTTATTGTTACTTTGCCCTATGTTCCTTTGTTTATGATTTGCTACCTTGTAAATATTAAATGTAATGTTATTATTTTTATTTTGGGGTGGGCGCTTATAAGCCTTTGGCTTCAGCCCACTCCCTTTGAGCAGGTTAACTGCTCAAACAAATAAATAAACTAAATGACATCGCACATCAGGCTTATGTTTCCCACAAATTACTATTTTCACAACATACTCTACACAACAAAAGTAATATATAGTGCCTTTAAATGTAAGAATTGTGCTGATTTGTCAAACACCAGAGACTGAATGAGCCGCTGGTGTTTCAGACTTTATTGTTCTCATGTTTCTGATCAGAACTACTTTACTGCAGCTTTTTTACATTCAGCTACTGTGCGTCTATTGCTAAAATAAGATACTTTTGATGCAGGTAAAAATTAGTAGAAAGTAGTTACGTTCACTGAAAAGCGCTCCAAAAATAAACCCCTTTAGCTGTTTGCCATCAGTATCGATAAATAATCCTCTCACCTGGAATTAACCAACTTTACAAAAGACCACCAAACAAAAGAGCCACAGGGGGAAAAAAGCCTAAGAGGTGTTTTTACTCCTCTGCGTCTTCCATTTGTAAGTGAGGAGCTTGTGCTAAAACACAGCCGACATGTCAGAGCCTTTAATTAAATATAACTGTTTCTAAAAATAGCCGTGGTCTTCTGAAGCGCCTCCGAGTGTAATGAGCTGCAGCGCAGTCAGCAGCAGAGAGGCAGGGAACACTGGGCCAGCGGCTAACGCTAAAGCTAATGCACCAGAGAGGGAATCGCCGTGCAGGCCATTGTCCGAGTACGAGAGACATGGGAGATTTACTGCTCTGGTATAAATAATGAAAGACCGAGGCGGATAAAGGACTCCAGGCCAAGTGAAATTCCTGTTAGATCGTTGAAATCAAACAAGGCCATTCCAGCACAACCGCCTTCTGCTATTCAGCTACGCTCTGCAACTGCCTCTACCACCAGTTACTAAACAAAGAGTGACTTTGCTCAAATGAACAGTCCCTCCAGGATTTTGCGATGTTACGATCGCAACTATTAACACAAAATCAACCTCTGTGAAATCAGTGCGGGATTGCAACTTTTCCAAAAGCAACCTTCCCGCAACTATTCCAATAATCCGCGATTTCCTTCGCAACTATTCCTTAAAGGGATATTTCAGGATTTTTGACATAGGGCCTCATTTCCTAGTTATCCAGAGTGTTGTTGATGTCTGGAGATATTTTTTTCTTAAATTCATGCAGTTCTTATATTTGAATAGTCTATTGGCGCTAGGCTAGGGCAAGGCTAAAGCATTTCTATGGTAACAGCTAGCCTGCATTAAAAACAGTCTGACCCACTCCACGGTGCACCTGAGGTAAATCACTTACTGTATAACGCCAGACTAACCATATAAATGTCTGTGTTAATAGAATATTTTTTTTAATATAACTGACCTTGTATCACATGAATTACTGCATTTTGAGGGACTATTTTCTCGCAGATCACTCCGCCGCTGCGTTAGCTTATAGCCACGAAGCTGATGCTGCTCAAATATAAGTTATTTTAAATGAAAAATTGTTTAAAATATTCTATCGACACAGACATTTATATGGTTAGTCTGGTGTTATAAGTGATTTACCTCAGGTGCACTGTGGAGTGGGTCAGACTGTGTTTAATGCAGGCTAACTGATACCATAGCAATGCTTTAGCCTTTGCCTAGCCTAGCGCCACTAGACTCTTCAAATATGAGAACTGCATGAATTTAAGAAAAAAATATCGCCAGACATCAACAACACTCTGGATAACTAGGAAATGAGGCCCTATGTCAAAAATCCTGAAATATCCCTTTAACTCTGCAACTTATGCGCAACTAAAGTGAGTTTCTGATCAGTTAAATCAGGGGTGTCCAAACTATTTTCACCGAGGGCAGTATATTGACATGTATAAGGCATGGAGGGCCACAGATCAGTAGTCAATGCATTCAAACATTCAACTGTGTGTATTTAAGAGAGGTTTAAACCATTCCCCATACTTGTATTTAGGCTTGGAATCATAATGCTAGCTCAGTCTCACAATAAATTATAATTTTTGAGGTTTTAATTGTGTGGAATTATTAAAATTGCTGGAAAATATCCATCTCTGGCGATGTGTCGCAATAAAACAAGAAGCCTGAGGGCCACCAAAATTTGGTCTGAGGGCCGCATTTGGCTCTCGGGCCGTACTTTGGACACCCCTGAGTAAAGTCCATTTTACTTGTAATATTTGCGCGTAGGAAGTCCCAGCGCCTCAGGGTTTAAGTCATTCAGATTGAAGCGAGGACTTTAGCATCTGCTGAGTGCTCTGTCCGAGTTGCTTTTCTCTGCTACTGGATCTTTATTTGGCGATAAATGCTTCATCTGACAGATAAACACTGCATGTGCATTCAGATCGCTTCGTTCCCCCGTGTTGCGAAGGTCTTTGTGTGAGAGGCTGGTGCTTTCTTTGCTGTGTGAACATTAGGAATCCCGACATACAGTATGTCGATGAGCAAAATAATCAGACATTCGTCCTTCCATGTGTTCTCCTTTGAGTCTCATTCATATAGACGAGAGGGGAGGGGGCGCACATGGTTCTGTTTTTTAGATAATACAACTATTTAAAATAACGCCTATTTAAGTATTTTCGTAAAGAGTCTCTTTGGTTAAAACTGACTCAAAATGGAATGAAAATGATCGCGTTTGCAAGGGTCACAAGTCAACCTATCAGTGCAGAGCCACACCTTCGTTGCAGCCAAACATCGCGTTTAAGCTGTGTTTAAGCTCCAGCGTTCATGGCTTGTCAGCTTCTCAACTGTGCTGCGACCCACCTCCGCCCCTTCACCACCTCCGTGGCTTCACTCTCCTGCATCCTACATCTCTAACCTACCCATCCATACTAACTATAATCCGTATATCGATGTCTACTGCCGGGGTCTGATCACCAAATATTTATGTCAGTAAATCTGCTTTTGTCTCTTGAGTCTATCCAGGTTGAACTGAAATTAAAAAGTGGAGCCTAAAGCACATTTAGTTGCAGTTTCTATTATGTTTTGGCTCAAAGGTGCCCCGTTGTTTCCATTTTGCTTTTAAATATTGATATTTCTTCACATTCCTGTGTTTGATAGAATGTTTGCAAATCTAAAGAAATGAAATATCCACCAATTTAATTCATTTTTTTGCATTTGCGACCTTTAAAATATTGTATCTGGGCACTAAAAAGCATTCAATTTGACTTGCTGCTACTTATAACACTGTACATATTTCTTTTTGATTATTTAGGACAGGGCACAGTAATAAACTGTAATAGCAGCCATGGGCAAATTTTCCTCCGTTGTCCCGCATTCGCACCAGTGGCGTGCTGGGACCTCATTTCGGCCCGGGAATTTATAGAATTCCCACTTTTCTGTGGGTTTATAGCTCAGTCATAGCATGCTAGTCTCTGGTGCAGGAGGTCACTGGTTCAAGTATGGCTTCGACACTTTTCTAACGCTTTCTCTTTTCACATGGGCCGCTGCACACACAGTCTGAGCCTGATACAACTCCACAATCAGCACCAAGTTATGAAGATAAAAATATTTATTTGTCCACTTTTCTTTCACTGGCTTTTTCTGTCTTTACTCGCGCGGACAGTTGTCTCCGCTGGATTGGACTGCACCAACTTCAACTAAAGCGGAGGGGTGGTCCACTTAAACACCCTTAAAAACCCCCCTGAGTTAGTTCACTGTCAAATGGTATCTCCCTGCCACAAGGATGAAAAGTTAGATGCGAAAATCTTTTCTGATTTTGACACATTTCCCCCTCGTGGCCCACCGGGAAACCTCCCGACTCTCCCTATGGCCAGCACGCCTCTGATTCGGACTCACAAACACACCCTAATTCATCCACGCTCCAGAGGGGACTCTATTGTATATGTTGTTAGTATTGGGTTAAACCAGAGCACCCGGCAGAAAGGCTAAATGCTGCACCACCTCTTTGGTTCTAACTACTGTAACCCCCTCACTAACCTTTGTCCTCTCAGAACACCCTCACAAGAACCACCGTTTGGGAGATATGACATCAAATCCTTAACCATTTCCTGTTTCCAACACGCCGTCCCGTCAGAGCTGTTGGACCTGACAGTTGTGTGTGTGTTTCAGTACATCCCTAAGAGCGTCCCAACCACAGAGTGCGTGATCACCGACGGGGCGGAGGGACCGGGGAACTGCGACGGCAGCCGGATGTCCATGCGGTCGCACCACTCCACCACGGCCTCCCACGCCTCGCGCTACGGATCCAGGCGAGTGCCAACCAAGTTGCTTTTATACTGTATCACTTGTTGATATTGTGATGGACAACCTCATTTTCTTCTTTCAATAATAAGTTGCGTTTTTGGGTCCGACACAACTCAATGGGAGAGTTTTGGAAAGAGGTTCCAAACAGAAAAACTACTATTAAATTACTTGTTTAGCAAAAATATTCTGTTGTCCAATTTACTCACCATTTCTATCTCTTCAGAAATGATAAACAGTTATATTACACAGATTTATCGCATAAACATTGTACCTTGAATCTGTTTCTTGCCGTCCTCCCTGATCAGGGGCTTGGGTCAGGGATTAGAGTTATGATTAGGGTTAGGAACGGCAAATGTCAGGTAAGTTGTGTTTCACTCACACAGATCTAACACATAGTTTTAGAAACTAGAAGGTCTTGGCTTTCAAATGAGGTATCACACGGGCACATAGGCTGTAAACTCTCCTGTCAATACGCTTTGAGATTTGGATATGCATAATTGTAAACCTAACTCTAACCCAATAACATGGCCTCTACATTTCACACTGAAAACCTGACAGATCTCTCTCTCTTCTCAGACACGAGGAGCAGACGTGGAGCATGGAGCGGACCGAGAGTATGAACTCAGACTGCCAGTCGGGCGGCCTGTCCAGCTCGGTGGGCACCAGTAAATGCAGCAGCCCGGCCTGTATGGCGCGGAGGGCACACTGGGGCTGCACAGAGGGGTCCGGGGCAGGGATGGCGTACGGAGACTCCTACGACTCTCTGCGGGACTCTCCTCACAGCGACAGGTACTACACACCATTACCGTTCGAATACTGTTTAGTCGCATATTTCTCAAGTGGTGAGTCAGGATCACAAAAATAGCCCAATTTAATATCATTTTAAGAACAGATTACAAAATTGTGGCATATTCAGCATGGTGGGTCTTAATTATTATTGAACAGAAATTAAAAATCATTGCAGTGTCATGCGGAGGGGCTGACGGTGACTGGAGAGTTTTTCTGGATGATGCGGGGCCCTCGTGTGGTACAAAAGTGAAATGACAAAAGCAAGATTTAAGACAACACTCACACGAAAGTCAAGATCGTCATTGTCTGAAACTTGTATTATTTCTATCAATAATCCAGAAGGTTTACAGTCGCACATCACACAGTTAAAATGTGTGATGTGTGACATTGGTCATTGTTGTTTTATCACTGATTGTAAGAGTGTGTCTTGCAATGTTTTCCAGTTACAGTTCAACTATTGGGAAATATTAGATAAGTGTGATTAATGTTGCAAAACAGACTTTTATTTTATAATGGACAACTACTTTTGTTCCAGATACGTGTCAGCGCTGACCACCCCGGCTCGTCTGTCTCCAGTGGAGTTCCACTACCCCCATCTGCCTCCACAGGTGCCCACGTTTCAGATCACATCCCCAAACACGGGCCACGCCCTGTCCCTGCCCCCCGCGGCCGCTGCCTACCACCGTGAAGACGACCAGCCCCTGCTGCGCTGCCCCGAGGTCTGTGAATATCTCTCACCAAGAAGCTTTGTTTTCAGTGTGTCCATATTATTATACAGATTTCATATTGATATCAGCTTCTCTCACCTGTGCTGCCCCCTGCAGGACCGGAGTCTGTACCGGCAGCCGCGGCGGCCCCGGCGGCCCTACCTGACGGAGAGCACAGGGAGCCTGCCCTCCAGCCCGTACCACATCCCGGACGAGGAGGCGTACGAGACCACGCAGGAGTACGCCTCGTCCCGGGAGCCCATCCGCAGCCGACGCAGGCCACGCAGAAACCGCCTCAACGGACACATCTCACAGCGGGCCGGTCTGCAGGACTACAGGGACTACAGCTCCCAGAGCTTCAGCGGCTCCGAGGAGGAGGAAGAGGAGGGCGAGAGCACGCCCTTCCTCAGTATGCAGAACATGAACGTGGACCCGGTCCGACCCTCGGACTCTCGGACTCACCGCGGCCTCAGTCGGCCCGGACGCTCGCAGTCGCACCGCTCCAAAGCCGACAACATGCCGCTCTAAGCCCCATCACCACCTCACACCAGGACTACTGCACCTAGGAGAAATATTTTTATTTTGTATAACAGACAGATATTCTAAACAAATGAAATATTTATTTTCATTGTCTACTAGCTAACAGCAAAGACTTTTTTTATAACGGGGGGATATTTATATGTGGAGTTTTTTGATTTACAGCATTATGAGAGATGAAAATAAGAGAATTACGTGCCAATTTTTTCACGAGTTAGATAACTAGAATAATATTGTGGTGCCTTTTGCTGTATGCTGAAGTTGGAGGTCCCATTGAGTTTTGTAGCCTTTCTTATGAAGACTCCTGTTTTTATAGAGTCCCGCCCTGTTCCTCCTTTTGCGTTGGTTTCGCGCTGGTTTGGGATCTTCCTCTTTTGAACTGTGATTCTGTTCTGATCATGCAATATCGCCCCCTTCTGTCAGAGCTGTCTGTTTACATGTTTTCCCCGCGCAGCCCCAGGTGCAGGTAGACATCTGTTTTTGAATCACGTGTCACAAATGAACACAAATTTATGTCGCTGCCCGTCAGTCTGATTTTGTTTTTTTGTGATTTTGGGAGCTGTGGAGTTGATCGATAGTTGCAGAGTGCGTGGGCCAACGGCGGTGTCCGGAATCAGTCACTAAAACCACAAGCTGTTATTAAGCACTTTTCTGTTCATCGCATATGATTTTGGAACGGGAACTCGAGACCCACGTTTGTCCTCGGTGGGGTTCATGGCTTGTCGATTTGCGCCAATTCAACCCACTTATAAAATAAAGGGGGCGACAAAAAGGCCAGAGGTGAGAAGAGTCGCCAAAATATTTACTCAAGTAAGAGTTACGTTACATTTTACTCAAGTAGAAGCATAAATTATTGACCTATTGAATTACTGCAGTGGAAGTACCTGGTAAAATAATGCTACCTGGGCAATGAGCAACTGTTTGAGAGTCAAAAAGTAAAACTTAGACTTATATTTTAGACTTGATGTGTGGTTCCCAACCTTTTTTGTCTTGCGGACCCCTTGGACCTTTCAGTGGTAGTCCGTGTACCTCCTACCTCAAGGGTGCTGCAGCTTATTTAGAAAGAAATCACTTAAAAGCGCTATTTGTAGGTAAAAAGACAATGTTGCGTTCAAAGTAAAACTAAAAATTCTCCCAAAGCAACACTGCAAAATATAGCTTTTCCTGTCAAGATGATGTTCAGTATCCCGCGCACCTGGTTGGGAAACACTGTTTTAGAGCAGGGGTTCCCAAAAAATTGACACATAAACAACTCGGGACCCCCATGTATAAAGTTATTGCCTCTTATGCTACTTTAGGGTAGAAAAACATTTTAAGATCAAGTTAAGATGTATTTAAACTGTTTATTTTTTGGGGAATAATTGAATGGATTTCACAAATTATAGGCTGTTTTACACTCAAAAATATTCTAATAAAAGTAGTATTTTCTTTTTCTTTTTGTTTCATCTTGAAATCATCTGGGGACCCCAGTCAAAGTACTTGATTTTGTTACGCGAGTAGTAGAGATACTGGTCATAGTATATTCCAATATATGTAAAAGTACTGCAGTACTTGTAGAAAATAAGTATTTAAAGTAAAAAAAAGTACGAATCATTATAATACGTGTTGTGAGTAGTAACTTTGCAGCTTCAATAACAAATGATGACGCCCACATTTATCACCTGTTTGGAAACACAAACGTCTCCACAGCGCCACCTTCTGGAGTATTTGGGTTTTTAATGGAGCAAAACTGCCAATTCTACACTTTTTACTTTGGCGCTTTTATGGGAATGTAGTAGAGTAGAAAGTATTATATTTATTTTTCAAGTGAATGAAGTAAAAGTTATACATTTTCTACAAAATTACTAAAGAAACTGCACAGTACAGTATTTAAGTAAATGTATTTAGTTACTGACCACCCCTGAACATAGCAGCCGTTGAAGAGTCACTCTGTACAATTAAGTGCTGCCACCAACTGGCTACGATACATATAATGTTGTGTGCAAAAGAACATAGAACGGTTTAACTTTGCCTCTGCCATAAGAGCTGAGACCTGAAATATCATCTAGACTTGTCTGGGAAAAAAATCGAATTGTGAGTATTGCGATTCAAGAACATTGACGTTGAAAAAATACAGCCCTAAACTAATACAAGCATTTTGGAACATGTTTGTAGAGGTCTGAACTACAGGGTTACCAGGTTTTAAGCATTCTCCCCTTTGGAGACTGGATATATTGTTGTTTGCAAAGAATATTGTACTGCCAAACTAATTGCTGTGTTTGCGATTTCGAGGTGTGATTATGTTGCAGCTCCACTTCTAGTTCAGTGGCAAATGCTCTTTCCATTGACCAACAATCCTGCCATAATCTTTCCCCAAGAAAGTCGCCGAAGTTAAACTGTTGCTGCTTCATCTTTCCCCATGTTAACAATGTTTGCCTCTCTTAAGTTCAGGGAGAATGAGTGACTGGTTTTGGACACAGCCTTTGAAACTGGCCTCTCCTGTTTCTTGTTCGATTGACAAGCTCCTCCAACCAATCCCCTCGCCGCCACAGGCTCCATCGCACTGTTAGTCCTGCCCTCGCGGAGCAGTGATTGGCCGGAGCCGCCCCAAAGCTGTCCCTGGAACCGATTTAGAGTCCATCCCCGGACTCCGGCCTCGCTGCCCCGCCTCCCGTCGCCGTTTCTTATGCCAGCAGCTTAGAGCCGCACTGTGTCTCAGGATTATCCCATCTCATCCAGCCAAAAGACTCCACAGTCATTCCCAAACCCCTCCGGCCTGGTCTACCTGACTTACCTATGGTTTTACATCCACATTACTGAGAAAAAGGAAGATACTGCTGTCCTTCTCTGCTTACAGGGTTGAAGAGGTTTGGTCAGAATAGCCATGTTTACACTGGTGCAGTACGGTATGGGTCGGGTTAGCGGGACACATACTTCGGCAAAGAGTTATGAAATCACCAGGTTATACTGTATTATGATGCGGTGACTGCTCGATCCTTGTACATGGTCCATTTACTAAAGGCAAAGCAAGAAAGAAAAAAGGAAAAACAGAAGTAAGTCGAAATTACACATTATTAAAATCAAATGTTGTTACTGATTTCCAAGGCTGTGACTAACGATTGTTTTTCTACCTATTGATCTGGCAATTTTATTTATTTATCAGGGACGATGCAATCAATTTAGTTACAACATGGGTTTTCATCTGATGTGATGTATATAGAGCTTATAACCAGTGCTCGTTTCAACTACTCTCCCTTCTTTGGCCTTTCTACACAAGTACTTTTTAACCTGTTACTTGCCGTCCCCTGAATCAGGGAGTTAGGGTTAGGTTTAGGGTCAGAGGTTTTAGGTTCTAGCTTGGCTTTCAAATGAGGTATCACACTGGAATATAAACTGTAAGCTCTCCCGTCAATACGCTTTGAGATTTGGATTTGCATAATTGCTAACCCTAACTAACCCAAAGCTGGACAAAACAAATTTGAACCACATGAAGCTAAAGTGATACCGTCGACATCTTGATTGATGCTGATTAATGTAATTCTTGCATTAATTCTGTGAGATAAACCACTTTGGAGTCTGCCACGAATATTAATTAGTTTACAGTTATTTCAATCAGTCAGTTGAACTTAACCTGAGTAGACGTTGTCCCTTTTGTTTCTTTGTAAATGTATTATACGGCTTAACAGAACTTAACTTAACAGGAAAAAGACACATATTGTTAGTCGAGATTTTTAAATATCATCGACTGGACTGGATTGAGTGCAGGACGTCTATATCTCCAGGAGCTTCTTCTCGCTCTTGTCGTCCAGTGTAAGACTGATCAAACCAATGGATGAGGAAAGCCCTTCTCTTTGGTCCTCATGGCGGGGAGCTGACATTGCTGTAATACCACCCCCTGGTGGCCAGGGGCGAGTCCACAAGACACTTTGTAAACAGCGTTTCTATGTGGCTTTGGACCTCCCTAGCACTGCTTATATGCCTGGCTCCAAAGAGATTTTCTTTTTCTGAAATTTGCCATGACCCATGTGACAACACTGGGCCAGGTGACATATTTTTAACCACGCTGTTTTTGTACATCAGCGCTAAAAAGTGGAAGCCTAAATCTGTGATTGGCAGGCTCTGGAGCTCGGTGGAGGCTCGCAGCCGGACCACAGGGCTTCCCGCCTTTTTGCCCTTTTAAGGAACAGGCTTTGTAGGAGGAGATTGAGCGGCCATGTTTCACAGACCACTCGGGATCATTGCTATTAATGGGGCTGAATGGAACACTGGTTATCTCTTGTATAACTATGGGTTAAACACACACTCGAGGCCGGTTTAAACGCTGCACACTTCTTTATGGGAGGGGTCTGTCCGAGTGTGTGTAACGTACTGCCCAGTGTAAACTTGTCCATCGACGACTTTTGTGAAAACAGAAGATTACCCAAACTCTGGCACATTTTCAGGGTTGTAGGTTTTTGCTTGAAGATGTCCTGGTCCCTCACTTTTTTCTGTTCGAATCCTAAATCTCTATAATTGCCTTCTGCAGCGATGGTTTTAACACTGTACCACTGGGAGAAGCTGTTTATGGCTCGGTTTACACTAGAAGACTTTCTGTTGAGCTCACGGCCAAACAGTGCTAATGATCTGAGCACTGCATCCTCGGTTCTGCTTTTTGATATATTTCTAGATACTTTGCTTGGTCATATTGACTGGATGATCTGTTACGTGTTAGTCCTCGTCTGTCCCGTCGCCACGCATCCCCCGACCTTTCACTCTTCACCTCGACTTCCTGTTACTGACCTCAGACGCAAACATCACCTGTGAAAATCCAGCACACGTACGCACACACATTTGGGCTGTGGACTGTGTGAACACGGACCGAGCTAACGACAAGTATATATCTCATCTAAACACATATTATATATTTTGGGCCTGAAATGTAGGGACAAAGTATATAATAAGCCTGGGATCTGCAGCTTTCAATGACAGAAGGGCCACTTCAGTTTTCAAATGAAAGTCGGAAAATATTTTAATCTGCAGAAAACCAAGGATTCCATCACCATTAGATGCTTTATAAATATACTGTTGCTGTTGTTGATATGGTAAATGAAATGGCACTGTTTAATAAGATTAAATAAAATAGGATAAAAAATAAACGATATAGTAAAATTAGCAACACTCTGAGTATACAAAATATACACAATAGGCAGCCGATGTGAATAACCACGTAGTGCAAATATAGCAGTGCAAATGGCAGGTAACAGGTTACTTGGTGTTCATGATTCTGTGGCAGAGGGAAAAAGCTGTTCAGGAGGCAGGTGGTTCTGGGACTGTAGCCTCCTGTCTGAGGGGAGAGGGTCAAGCAGTCAAAAGAGTCAGCTATGATCCGAGCTGCCCCCGCGTCCTGAAGATGAACACGGCCCGGACATGTACCACTGGTGGCACAGAGAGTTCTCAGGGTCAGCTGCAATTATAGACTTATAAGAGCAGTGGTTGGGCATCTGAACCCACCAATGCCCTACGAGCACAAGCTGCGACCCAAAGAAGAATTACATTTGTTATATGAAATGTACTGGAATCTCCCACAAATGATTGTTGAATGAACTGTATTGTGAATCTGAAAATAGTAATCAAAACAACTCTGAAAATGGTCTTAATACATTTTCAGTAGATACATTTAGAAAACAATTCCCCAGGTAAAGGCTCATCACCCACTTTTGGGTCCCGATCCACCACTTGAGAATCACTGAATGAGAGATAATTTAAAGGCCACCGTTTTTCCACACTGAAATATGTTCTTTATAGCTTCGACGAGTTGATGCATAACTGTCTGGTCTTTACGCGTGCGCTCAGTCACGCAAAAACACCGAACATGTTGTTAGCATTTAGCCTCTCCTCCTCTATGGGGCCAAACGGGGGTGAAGTTTGAAGCGACCAAGCTCTTCCACGTTTTCCTGATTTAAATATGGTTACGTGAGTAGTTACCAGTGGCGGGCCTTCAATAGTAACCTGGGTTCACGCAGTCAAATTCTTCTGTCCGGGGAACCAAGCGTCTACGTCCCACTGTCGTTCTCACTGCTTTGCTGTCGAAGCTCTTCATAAGGAAGGGCCGCCAAATATCCATGATCAATAAGTCCACTTCATTTTGCCTTGTTCGGACATTTCTTAGAGGAATACAGTGAGGAAAATAAGTATTTGAACACCCTGCTATTTTGCAAGTTCTCCCACTTAGAAATCATGGAGGGGTCTGAAATTGTCATCGTAGGTGCATGTCCACTGTGAGAGACATAATCTAAAAAAAAAAATGCAGAAATCACAATGTATGATTTTTTAACTATTTATTTGTATGATACAGCTGCAAATAAGTATTTGAACACCTGAGAAAATCAATGTTAATATTTGGTACAGTAGCCTTTGTTTGCAATTACAGAGGTCAAACGTTTCCTGTAGTTTTTCACCAGGTTTGCACACACTGCAGGAGGGATTTTGGCCCACTCCTCCACACAGATCTTCTCTAGATCAGTCAGGTTTCTGGGCTGTCGTTGAGAAACCGGAGTTTGAGCTCCCTCCAAAGATTCTCTATTGGGTTTAGGTCTGGAGACTGGCTAGGCCACGCCAGAACCTTGATATGCTTCTTACAGAGCCACTCCTTGGTTATCCTGGCTGTGTGCTTCGGGTCATTGTCATGTTGGAAGACCCAGCCTCGACCCATCTTCAATGCTCTAACTGAGGGAAGGAGGTTGTTCCCCAAAATCTCGCAATACATGGCCCCGGTCATCCTCTCCTTAATACAGTGCAGTCGCCCTGTCCCATGTGCAGAAAAACACCCCCAAAGCATGATGCTACCACCCCCATGCTTCACAGTAGGGATGGTGTTCTTGGGATGGTACTCATCATTCTTCTTCCTCCAAACACATTTAGTGGAATTATGACCAAAACGTTCCATTTGGTCTCATCTGACCACATGACTTTCTCCCATGACTCCTCTGGATCATCCAAATGGTCATTGGCAAACTTAAGACGGGCCTTGACATGTGCTGGTTTAAGCAGGGGAACCTTCCGTGCCATGCATGATTTCAAACCATGACGTCTTAGTGTATTACCAACAGTAACCTTGGAAACGGTGGTCCCAGCTCTTTTCAGGTCATTGACCAGCTCCCCCCGTGTAGTTCTGGGCTGATTTCTCACCTTTCTTAGGATCATTGAGACCCCACGAGGTGAGATCTTGCATGGAGCCCCAGTCCGAGGGAGATTGACAGTCATGTTTAGCTTCTTCCATTTTCTAATGATTGCTCCAACAGTGGACCTTTTTTCACCAAGCTGCTTGGCAATTTCCCCGTAGCCCTTTCCAACCTTGTGGAGGTGTACAATTTTGTCTCTAGTGTCTTTGGACAGCTCTTTGGTCTTGGCCATGTTAGTAGTTGGATTCTTACTGATTGTATGGGGTGGACAGGTGTCTTTATGCAGCTAAAGACCTCAAACAGGTGCATCTAAATGTAGGATAATAAATGGAGTGGAGGTGGACATTTTAAAGGCAGACTAACAGGTCTTCGAGGGTCAGAATTCTAGCTGATAGACAGGTGTTCAAATACTTATTTGCAGCTGTATCATACAAATAAATAGTTACAAAATCATACATTGCGATTTCTGGATTTTTTTTTTTAGATTATGTCTCTCACAGTGGACATGCACCTACGATGACAATTTCAGACCCCTCCATGATTTCTAAGTGGGAGAACTTGCAAAATAGCAGGGTGTTCAAATACTTATTTTCCTCACTGTATCTGTTTATCCGGTTCACTTCTGAGTGGCTGGAACGTCTTGCCCATGCGCGGTTACATTAGCGGTTTTCCCAGGCGAAGAAAACGTAGGGGAAGCTACTGAAGGCCTTGGGGGGCGTACTGTCAATGTACATCGAATTCTGATTGGCTGATAATTCTGTCAGTCACGCTGGCTGTCAATCATGTGTGCGGCCTGACAACACAGGGCCTGCAGAACCTGTTCTGCAGGCCCTGAGGAAATTACAGTTACACCTCAACAAAACCAGTATAAGCAGCTCAACTGTACATTATATAAATACATTAGAAATTAAATATACTATTAAGACATTTTACACTTTTTTTCTTCATTTGGTCAGGGCCAGCAGAGAAGGCCCTGCTGGCCCTGACGGCACACCGCTGGTAGTTACACGATCCAAGTATAGTTACACAAAATTACACATGTTGATTTTTGGATAAAAAGGGGGCACTACAGTATATTGTAAGGCGTAATGACACCTTAGGAGCACTTCTACTGCGGGTGGCTTATTCCTTTAATGTAAGCTTTAGTAATGAATTCATTCAGGTAGTTTTCTGGTCTAGACCCAGTTTACACATATTTTAGTCTAATTCAGGTATTTTAGATCCTGATTTGATCTTGATCTAGACCTGGTGGTACTGGGAAGGTCAAATATTTCAAGAGGTGGCGCTTGCTGTGATAAGTTTGAGAACCACTGATCTAACGATTTGAGTTTCCACCATCTGAGTCAACAACATAAGCTACTGTACAACCCGCCCAATATTCATACCTAACTAATTTAACAGCAAGATGTCTGTGTAAGCTCTCAGTCGTACAGGAGTTGTCCATCTTCAATTAAGTTTCTTGAGTCATCTTCTGCACTCTGTAGTTGAGAGGCGAAACGTTCGAGACTTCAACTACAGAGTACAGAAGATGACTCAAGAACCTTCATTGAAGACTAACTCATTTAACTCATAAGACCCCCTGAAAGGGATTGACTCTCGACCCAATATTTTACCAATACCAATATTTGATTCATACTTCAAACATGCAAAGCCCTCTCATAATTCATAGAGAATGTCCAATGTCCAAAGCTGCCTCTGCCCATGTTTACACAGTCCACAGCCTCACATAACACAACGACGGAGACGCCGCTCTCCTACACAGGGTTCCGGACCTGAGTCGCTCATAATTAGAAATTTTGTTTTATTTATTTGTAAACGACACAAAATGCATGAACCACGTGAAAAGATCGACTCGGAGGGGGATTACAGGATTGTTATGATTATCATTAGGCACAAAAATACTAAATAGTTTTCACTTTTTACTGTATGGGAAGCTGGAGATGATATAGAAGGAGGGTCTAGTGTGCTTTTAGAGTTAGCCGAATTCTCAACACAAAAGTCCCGTGTTTTAACGCATCTTTGACACAAGCAAAACACAACTACTGAAGCACACATCTCCACACTCTCCATATCGTTTGTCGAGCAGATTGTCTTTTTTAACCTCCTCCTGACCCCTCCTCTCTCTCTCTCTCTCGTCCTCTGCATGTCCTAGTGGAACTGGTAGTTGGGTGCATGGAAAAAGCAGCAAGCAAAATCGTTTTTCCACACAATGAATAAAAAATAAAAATAAAACGTGTCCTCATTTTGACATTCAGCAATAAAAATACCCTCCTCCTTCTCTCATGTCCATCCTTCTTCTTCTTCTTCTTCTTCTTCTTCTTCTTCTTCTTCTTCTTGGAATATGCTAGAAGATTTTTTGCAAGTTTTATCAGTAAACATTACGACTTGTAAAAGAAGAGAAATCCAAAAACCACCCCTTCATGTGGAAAATAAAACTCTATTCCTACCATTTGAAACAGTCCTGTCGTCTGTCGCACTCGGAGTCACGGTGGTGTTGTTTAACAGCGGCTTCAGGAAGTTTTCAGACCTCTTTTAATCATTTCTTTTTTTAATATGTAGCAGGTGCTAACGCTGTATACAAATCAACAATGAAGTGATTTTTTTTTAGGTTTTTAAGTTTATGTCTGCAGGTCATTATTATTTTACTTTGACCTTTATTTAACCACTTAATTAAGATTTCAGAATCGCTTTGTCAGGGAAGTCCCGGTCACAAAAGGGACACTGTTGTACATGTTTATAGTGGAAATGGGCAGTGGTTCTTCAACTTTATAGTATAACCTCATAAAATATTCAACAACCAGACCTACATGTAAGACTTAACTGGACTGACTGCACGAGGGAAGAAATTAATAATTACTGCACCAGAAGTAGATTTGAAATGAGTAGGTGTAGATTCAGGTAATACTGTATTTTCAAGGTTCTTTGGTGCAGTAACTGGAGGTGGGCGACGTATCACATGGGTAACATGGACCAAGATCAAATCAGATCAAATCAGACCTAAACTGGTTTGAGTTGTGTCTAAATTGTGTGTAAGCAATAGGGCAGGGGCAAAATATCGCAATATATCGTAATACGTCTTGCCAGCAATACTTTAGATACAACTCAGTTCTAGAAGTTTTTTTTTACTTAAAATTGATGTGGTTAATGATACCTGTTTTGGTGCTGATTGGTTCAAACAAAAGAGGATGCTTTTAAAATGTGTCCGCCATTAGCAGTTTTCAAAATGTTTTACTCAAGGCCAAAAAAGGCCAAAACTGACAACTTTTCAATGGAAAAATGAATTCCCAAGTTGATCAAGATATTTTGCAGAAAGACCTGAGACATTCACAACAGCGTGGAATAAGTAAGTACACCCCTGTATTTAATAGCTGGCGGACCCTTCTTTTGCAGCAATAACTGCTTTTCTGTAGTTGCAGATCAGACGCTCACAACGGGAAGAATCTTGGACCATTCCTCTTTACAAAACTGTTGCAGTTCAGCGAGATTCCTGGGTTCACTTACTTTTTCCTCCCTGTCCTGTGAATGTTTACATGTTATGGCCATTAAAAATATAACATGTAATTGTTTGGGTGGTATTAGTTTAAGCAGACACTGTTTATTCATTCTTATGATTTTAATAAAGATCAGACCACATTTTATGACCAATTTAGGCAGAAATGTGAGAAATCCCAAAGCGTTCACATACATACTCCCACTGTTTATTTCAGATAACCTTTGCAGTTCATTATAATAATCACAAGTGTATCGTCCCAGCCCTCGTAAACAATATCTAAACTAGAAAAACAAAATGCATTACTTTTAAGCATGAATGAAAATATCTGTAAATAGAATGAATAAAGTCTAAAATTGCAGATGACCCCGACCACCTGAAGAAGCTGCGAGTACCACAGTTTGAGAAGCGCTGGTCTGGACGGGGGAAGCCGGAGAAAACAAAACCTCCATGCGACATGCAAACTCCAGGAGACCATCACCTGGTCCGGGAATCGAACCCAGGAAGTTCTTGCTGTAAGGTAAGAATGGTCTCTATATAAACCCGAGAGTAGATTAGTAGATTAGAATCTATTGTAAGGATAAGCATCAGACTTAGAGAGGTATGTTCAAGTCTTTGTGTTGAGCTGTCCAATATGTCCCATGATGTATTGCTCCGGTGTATAGAAATGCATGCTTTTGTCTCCAGCAGGTTAGACTACTGTAACGGCTGCTCACTGGCCTTTCTAAACGAGCTGTTAGACAGCTGCAGAACATCCAGAACGAGTCCTGACAAGAACCAGGAAATACGACCATATTAGTCCAGTGCTCCGGTCTCTGCACTGGCTTCCTGTCACTCAGAGAATAGAATTTAAAACAGCTCTGCTTGTGTCTTATCATGGTTTAGCACCAAAGTCCATCTCTGACATGTTCGAGCCGTATGAACCATCTCGGGCCCTGAGAACTTCAGGGAGGGGTCTCCTGGTGGTTCCCAGAGTCAATAATAAACACGGTGAGGCTGCGTTTCAGTTTCATGCAGCTAAAATCTGGAACAGTCTTCATGAGGATGTGAGACAGGCCTCAACTCTGACAATGTTCAAATCCAGGCTGAAAACAGCTCTTTTTACCCGTGCATATGAAAACAAAGTATTTTATCTGCACTCTTGCCTTTTACTGTCATTGATTAACTTCATGTTGCCGTTTTATTGATTGATTTGATCTGTTTTCTTGTAATTTTATGCAACTGTGAAGCACTTTGAATTGCCTTTGTGTATGAATTGTGCTCTACAAATAAACTTGCCTTGCCTTGCTTAACGCTTCCAGTCATTCTAGTTTTTTGACATTACTGACACGCCCCCAAGCTTGACATACAAATTCCTACATGTGACGTGTTATGAACAGCAGCTGACTCAAAGCTATTATTAAATCTACTTAAACTTTACATTAGAATTACAACTATTGCTAACAACTCACTGCAGGGATCAAATACTCCTGCACTGAAAATAATAAGCTTATCCTTTTACATTAGTAAGTATCCGGTAACAACTCCACCTCTGTTTTCTCGACTGAGGTGGTGAATCCAGTCCAACCAGATGTGAGTAAGTGTGACTGAATCATCCTTATCCACGGGCCATGTTGTAGAGTAAAGAGTATAACTTTATAACTATAATTAAAGCTAAGTATCAACATATTTTCAGTGACAGTATCTCACAGTCTTGTTTCCCCGTCACCCAGGCCCTCTGCAGCCTCCTCTCTCCCCCACGGACTCGAAGGATGCTGTGTGGCACACTCCTGGCGACGAGCCCACGCCTATTATAGTGAACATACCTCAGCGTCAGAAGTCACTAAACCAGGAACAGTTCTTGTTGTGGATGTTTCCAGTTTATTGACTGCTAGTGCGCGACTGACACGGACCAACAAACAGGACGGAGAAAACAGAAGATCAGGTAAGTGGGAGGCCGTTTCTCACTTATACTATGAGTGAAGGTGGCAGATTGGTTAGTCTTTGGGATGATTTGGTCATTAAACTAGCATTTCACAAAAGAACAAATGGTAGGACAAGATAACAATCACAAGTGAATCGAAATTGCCGTTTTAATGGTGGTGGTACTTGGGTTTCTTCAGGATCTACTCAGGGTCATCAACTTGTTCATCAAATTTCAAGACTGAAAGAAGAAAAATGTAATTATTAGCGAAAATGTGAACATGTCTGTCCGATGGAAGACCTTGATGACTTTGTGTTATATTATGGCGTCTTGTGAAATTGGTAATTTGGCGACATTTTGTGCAGCGTTATTTTCAACAGTTTGATCATTCACAAGTTAACACGTCTTTATTTGCATCCGCCGTTCTTTGTGAAAAGGCTGTTATCGCAGTGTGTTTTCATTCTGCAGTGTGTTGCACCTGATTTTTATGCCAATAAGATGTGGGCTGGATATAAAACACTATCCAGGTGATTGCAGGGTTATTCAGTTTTCTCCTAAATCTTGACAATGCTTGGTAAACATTGAGTGGAGATTCCCCTCCCTCCTTTCTTTCTTTCCACCAGCTAATCCAGTTTAACCAGGTGAGATTGTAAAAGTTTAAGATGCCATCACCCATGTCCCCAAGATCCCTCAACTGACTTTATCCATTACAAAATGTCTCCAATAAAGTCCTATGTTAAATAAGTTAAAAGATCAACACTTTCTTTATTAGCTCATACAGGGCCTGCAGGTTATCTCTGCTGCTGCATCTGATGACGTGTTTGTTTTGCAGAAATATGGCGCGGATACACTGTCATTGGAGGAACGTGCTGATATGTGTGTGTGTGCTCGTCCTCTGTTTCCTGCTGTTACTGATCTACATCTGTGTCGCCATGGTCGTTGCTTTAGAGCCTCGAATAGCCACCACCACCCCCACCCCCACCACCAGTCCCAGTCCCACAGACGTCGAAGTCGAAAACCTTCACTTTATAGCTCCAGGAGCCATAAGGACTGGAAAATATGCATCTACTCCCAAATTATTTTGGCAAAAGAATGATAAAGTCGCATTTTGGAACCAACTCCAAAAAGCTGTAGACCTTCATTTCAACACCATCGATCGCATGGCGGCCTCAGAGCCGGGGCAGCTGTATGATTCTCTGCTCTCTTACTCCCTCTCTGAGCACCAGGGCCACTCAAAGAATCTGTCCCACAGAGTCAGGGCCCTGCCAGAGCAGATGCAGAACTACGTAACCTCCATGAGCAGGAGGCAGTACCCGGTGCTGATGGAGCCCAGGGGCCAGTGTGGCTTCGGGGCGACACAAGAGAGGCGGCCCGTGCTGCTCTTGGCCATCAAAACATCAGTGCACAACTACAAGAAGAGGCAGGCCATCCGAAAGAGCTGGGGCAGGGCGGACTGGGTGTGGGCACAGAGGGGCAGAGGAGAGCGGCGGGGAGCATATGTGCACAGGATCTTTCTTTTGGGAACAGAGCGCTCCCCTGAGCTGCGGGACATCTTCTCTGAAATGCTGCATTATGAAAACCAACAGTATGGAGACATCCTGCAGTGGGACATGTGGGACACCCTCTGAACGGGACAGTGAAGCAGCTGCTGTTCTGGACCTGGTTCAGAGACACTTGTGGACACGTGTCCTTTGTGTTTGAGGGGGACGATGAGGTGTTTGTCAACACTCCAGCAATGGTCTCTTTGCTCCAGGAACAGCTGCAGAGACCCCCGGCCAACAGCAGCCTGCAGGACTTCATGATGGGGCATATGGTGTACGGAGGGCAGCCCAACAGAAACTCCGACTCGCAGGAGTTTATCCCTGAAAGCTTCTACAGAGGCTGGTACCCATCGTACGCCCGCGGGACGGGGCGACTGTCCTCCGCTCTGCTGCTCAGACGCCTGCTCCAGGTCTCTCACAGGGTGCACCTGTTCCCCATCGAACAGGTTTATGTGGGGATGTGTCTGATTCGACTGAACCTGTCACCCAGCCATCACCCGGCCTTCCTCCCCTCTAACTGGACTAAAGAGCGGGAGAAGCAGCCCTGTGCGGTCCACAGAGTGCTGCTGCTGCAGACTCACAGCCCCACACACATGCTGCATCTCTGGGACAGCCTCAACACCAACACTGGGCTCTGCTCCAACGTCATCGTGGCTCCAGTCACAGTTAAAAAGATCACGAACAGTGAAAGAGAGAGGAAACATGTCTTCTAAAACACTTACAAGATACTATTTCTTAGATTGAATATTTTATGTTTTATAGTCATACAAAAGAAACTGTTCAGCATTTAATTTGTGTTAATAAATGAACTTTGTCATAATTTAATAAAATATAATGAACATGTTGAAAGTTGCACCTCAAACATTCAGGTATTTTCCCCCGGTGAAGTGCTTTTTTATAGAAATCTAGTATTGGTTTCTGTGTTTAATATTATGACCACACTTTTACAACTATTACTACCACTTTATACCTCCATTACAAGTACAGGTTGTTTTCAGGGGGGTCCCAGATCTAGAGGGGGACCTATTGTACATATGGGTTTATGCATTTAATAAATCAATAAATAAATAAAAAGGTTTAATTCGAGTTTACTTGGATCTGAGTTTTATTATTGTGGAGTAAATTTATTTTCGCACCACAGAGCTTGTTACATCGTCTTCCCCTGAATTTGTAACGAGCGATGGAAGAACGTAAAATCTAAATTTGTGCCATTTATTTTGGTGGTCGTTCCCCTGCTCCACTTTTCTACCACTCAAAGCTGTACACGGGCACATGATTAATTTGCTTGAACAATTCAAATGTGCAGGAGGGATTGTTAGCGCTAGAAATGATTAAAACCGCACTAAATCTGTTTGTACAATATATTTAAACAAAAACTGCAACAAAATAAAACACCCTATTCATATTCAAAGGGAATTTCAGTGTTAAACTTTGACAATGGGCTTTCTTTTGGTTTAAGTGTTTTTTAGTTTTTTTACTAGTACTTTCAACAAAAGTTTCCTTTAGATTTTGTCTACATAATTTTGCCTAAAATGTTTACTTCAAATGTTTGTTCTGTGTGTATGTATGGCCGGGTCGCTGCCTTCACGGGACTAATAAAGTTTTCTCATTCATTCATTATAGCAACAAACCTGGAGTTGAACCCCAAGTTATGTCATCAATATCCAATTTAAAACCTCTTGATTCATTGGGTGGGAAATTGGGCAGGTTGATTCACGCTTTCTGTGACAATTGTTATCTTTTTAACTCAATGTGGCAACACTTCAACACTTCCCTGTTGCTTTGTTCTTCCTCACATGGCGGTGAACCCTAGTGATGGGCAGATGATACCTGGAGGTGTGTGTGACGCACTTCATGATTTTATCAATCACAGTGTTGGTAGATACATTAATTGGGCGCCATCTGGTGGTTTATAAAATACATTACAGCAGCTGGTCGAGATAAAAAAGTGAACTCGTTCAGAAATGTGAACCAACTGTCAAGAGCTTGTTCAAGCAGCTGAATAAAGTGATAATTAGCGTAACTCTGGATATTGAGGATAGAAACTAATGCATAAAAGCCAACAATAAAGCATAATAAAGTGATTGAAAATGAACTCACTGATCCAGGTAAAATGGTGACATACTGTATTAATCAATTACTTGTGACCGTGATCACTCTCGCTCCCTACGTACAGCATTTTCACAAAGCAAACAACCAACATGACTAACCTTTATTTGGTCAATGTTTGATTGAAATATTACAACTACAAAAGGAATAATTGCTTATGATTGAGATTCTGAATCAAAGTCCTGACAAAATGGCCAGTGTTTTGTCTCTTCCAACATTCTCCATTAAACCAGTCCAGCAAAAAAGTAGCAATGTATAAAGATTTACTTTGTGACACATTTATTTATTTTGGTCCTCGCCAAATGTAAGTGTTATCAGATAATCTGATAAAAAAAATTGAGTTTAAAAAAGAGAAAAAATGATTAGGGCTCCTGTCAGTCATTGCGAGTCCTACACTCACGGCTCGGATCAGGATTTGTCCTCAGTCCTCTCGTCGTCCTCTTCGCTGTCCTCCTCACTTTCACTGTAGTGATAGTTGCAGCGGTTTGTATTCACAAACAAGTCGCTCTCATCGTCCTCAGAGTCACTATATTCCCCTTCATCTTCTTCCTCATTGTCACCCTTCTCCTCCTCAGTCTTCTTCGGCTCCAATGAGGTTTTCTTCCTGGCCTGGTCAGTGAACGCCTCGGGCCTAATGTGAGACACAGGGATGAACAGTGAGTCGAGGTTGGGAACACAGAAAACGACAGATTTTGCAAAGCCTTATTGTAAAATTTAATTGGGCAACTGCAACTCTAGGAATTGGTATATGATCAAGACAGAATGTGTTGTGTAGGATTGGGACTGGCTCAAAAGTACCTGCTCACAGGCCATTGTGGAGGACAAAACACTAACTACAGTTGTGCTCAAAAGTTTACATACCCTGGCAGAGTTTGCTCTTTTTAAATCATAATGAAAAAAGAAACTACCAAAATGGCCCTGATCAAAACATACCCTGGTGATCTTGGCCTGATAATATGCACACAAGTTGACACAAATGGGTTTGAATGGCTACTAAAGGTAAGCATCCTCACCTGAGACCTGTGTTTGTAATTATTGTGCGTGTATATAAAAGGTCAGTGAGTTTTGGGGCTCCTGACAGACCATTGCATCCAGTGCTCCACTTAAGTTTCTGGTTTCTGATTCATGAAAGCAAAAGTAAACAACAGGAAAGGGTTTAAAACAAAAAGATATCCAAGGTACTGAGAGCAGTGTTCAAACTCTAAGAAGTGGAAAATGCAGGATTATGTTGAAACCAAACCACGGTCAGCAACAACTGGCAGGAAAATTGTTGTTGAAATGAAAAACCAAGAGATAACTTCAGCTAAAATAAAGGACTCTCAAGAAAAAAAAAGTGGTGTAGCGGTTTCGAGATGCACAAAGGAGGTACTTGATGGAAAATGGGCTGCACGGCCAAGTCGCCAGAAGAAAACCATTACATCGCAAATGCCACAAAGTATCTTCTTACAATATGCCAAACAGCACAGAGACAAGCCTCAACATTTCTGAAAATGTCATTTGGAATGATGAAACCAAAATGGGACTTTTTATTTATTTATTTATTGGTTTATTTGGTAGGGACAGTGCAAGTTAATGAACAAGCCACACCGGATTGTAGCCTTGGGCTAATTTCCATCCGTTGTCCCCCATGCGCACTCTCAAACACACTCTCATTAATCCTGGCCTATTGTACATGTTTTTAGTGGTAGGGGAAACCGGAGTACCCGGAGGAAACCTACGCAGACATGGGGAGAACATGCAAACTCCACACAGAAAGGCCCCGTCCCTGGTGGGAATCGAACCCGGACCTTCTAGCTGTGAAGCACGAGCGCTAACCGCTGTACTACCGTGCCGCATGACCATAAACGTTACATCTGGAGGAGTCAACAAGGCCTTTGATGAACGGTGCACCATTCCTGCAGTGAAACACGGTCAGTAATGTTTAGGGGGATGTGTGAGCTAAAATTGATTTCAGGATGAATACAGCAAGTTATTAAAAAATACTGGAGGAAAAGTTGCCCTCATTGTTGTCATGTTGAATGTTCCAACATGACAACGATCCAAAGCACAAGGCCATGTCGACCTCTCATTGGCTACAGCAGAATAAAGAGAAGGTCCTGTTAGTATCCATCTCAGTCTCCTGACCTCAATATCAATGAGCCACTCTGAAGAGATCTAAAATGTGTAGTTCATGCAAGACGCCCAGGAATTTACAGGAACGAAAGGCTTTTTGCCAAAAAGAATTGCCAGCTTTACCATCCGAGGAAATAAAGAGGCCCAGCCACAACTACCACAAGAGAATCCAAGCTGTCATTGATGTTAAAGGGGCAATACACACTATTAAGAACTGAGGTATGTAAACTTTATCAGGGTCATTTTGGTAGTTTATTTTTCATTATGATTTAAAAAGAGTAAACCTGTATTATCTTTCATATTCTCTGAAAAATTGCCAAAAAAATCTAAAATTCTGCCGAGGTATGTAAACCTTTGAGCACAACTATATGTTGTGGAGTATTGAGTTTATTACTGCTGCAGCTGCTACTATTACTATGACTGTGAAAGACGTAAAGATGGACTTCAGTAAAAACACAGCAAAATAACACTTTTGAAGCATATTTGGGTTACTTTTGCCATTTACACATCACGTACCAGAGCTGCTGCTTCTGCAGATGCTGGACATGGTCCTTGTAGAGAATGAAGCTGATTTCTGCCTTCACTTTTTCTCCTTCTTCAATCGGATCCACGATCACAAAATCACCTGTAAACGGACACCAGGCTTTTAATCCATGAAATAATGAAGAAGAAAAAAAATGCGTCACAATAAATGAGGCCCAACAATTAGATGGCGCAGTCATGGATATATAAAGCATAGCACTTCGTCTTTCCTTTGAATAAGATACACATTAATTTAGAGGTTGTGAACACTATCTCCAACTCTGCCATGTCATCATTGTCTTCTCTACATACAAACATGTTCTCTAAATTCGGCTTACCTCTTTTGATCCAGATGTTTTTGCGGAACTTGGTGGGCATGCTCACGAGAAAGTTGTCCCCATCAGCAGTGACGATTTCATGCAAATTATTACCACGACTTCCAATCACCTGTCAGATTAGAAATACCGGGGCACCTTCAGGACTATCACGTATTAATGTAAAATATATATATTTTAATGCAATGTACACACACCTTTACTATCTGTTGATTTTCAGTCGGTGTTACGAAGTCTCCAAGAACCTCTTTGACGACGTGTTTACGCTTTGTAGCTTGGGACATTGTCAAAAGTGACGTTTAACTGTGTTATCCAACTGGAAAGGACAGATGATTGATATTAAAAACACAAAATCAGGACAAATGATTAAATGTTAATACCGATTCTACATCCAAGTGGTCAGAACCTGTTGTAAACACATAAGCTAGCCACTTGGATGCTACGCTGAAACATTTTATAACGTGATTATTTTACATAACAGGCCAATATACCTCGCAAAACTGAAATTCCAAATGTGACAAGTTAATATTGAATCCAGTTTGAAGATTTAGATGAAGATTTAAACAAGAAAACACGTCCAGCACTTTGCTACGACGTAAACCCTCGTGTAGTCGGCGCAGCAGAGTCACCGGGCACCGACGAGTCACCTTCAAAATAAAAGCAGCACATTTTGGTACTTGTACTAAAGCGACTAAATCATGGCAAATATGTACCTTTAGGAGCTCGAATCATTGTAAACTTTCATATTTCATGTGCGAGCTTTCGTTAACGCACGTTGTTAGGTGTTTTGAAATACTTTTATTTATGCAGACCAGTTGGCTCTCTTTCCGTCATTTGTTGAATTTTGGGAAATTGAGTTCTGAGCTGCATTCAAGAACTCAAACGGTTTCTGGACACATTTTTGCAACAGTACGTGTGTGCTAAAATCGGAATAAGATTAATCTATTTATCTGAGAGTGGATAGATTCCACTCCTTTGCAGCCTGTAATATAGAAGTAAAACTATTTTAACCGCTTAACCCTCACCTGAACCGAGCACATTTTCTCTAGTTTGGCTTTACCCAAATCTAAAAGCTTCTTGAACAAAGCGTCAAAATGAGAAAACGTGGATGAAAACGCAAAAAAAAATATAAAAAAAAACGCAAAGAAATACATCAAAAAGTGACAAAAAGAGCCACAAAAAAAGAAAAGTAACAAAAACTCAACAAAAAGGGGCAAAAATTTGATGAAAACGCTATAAAAAGCAATAAAAGATCATAGACATATCAGAAAAAAAGTGACGGCAACAACGCAAGGAAAAATATCAGGTTAGATGAGTTTTGTAGGTCTTAGCTTTCAAATTAGGCACTGGCCTAGAGGCTGTAAGCTCCAATCAAGAGGCTGAACTGGAAAAAATGCGCTCGCTTAAGGTGGGTGGTAAGAGGTTAAAAAACTTGCAGTGGAGAGACTTTGGTGACACGCACCAAGTAACGCCAAATGTTTGACTTGAGCTACATCTAGTGGTCACAAGAGGAATAATAGAAACCAGACCATACTGGGCTGACTGACGTGGATAATATTCTTCGCAAGTTTTGTCCAGACACATTTTTACCAACAGCATTTTTAAAGTCGTTACATTAAGATTTATAATTATAAAAAAATGGTTTCACTCCTAAAAAGGCCAAATATTATTTTATATGTAAAAGTCTGCATTTCTAGCGCTATGTGCGGGGCAGTCAGATTTAAAATTTAACCTTCCTTAACAATAAGCATTTTCTCCAGTCTGGCTTTACCCAAATCTGAAAGCTTGTTGACTGGAGTTTACAGCTTATAGGTCAGAATAAAATTTGAAAGCCAAGACCTACAAAACAGATCTAAACTGATCTTTTTCCTTCATTGTTGCCGTGTTATTGTCACTTTTGAATTATTTTTTTCAGCGCATGTCACTTTGTTGGGTTTTCATCCTTGTTTTTGTCGCTTTTTTGTTGATTTGTTGTGACGTTTTTGTCCCTTTTGTTGCTTTTTCATCCTCTCATTTTTGTCACTTTTTTCTCGCTCTTTTTTCGTCTTGTTTTTGTCACTTTTTTATGGCTTTTTTGTGTTTTTGTCTCTTTTTATCCTCGTTTTCATCTCTCATTTTTGTCTCGTTTTTGTCTCAAATGAGGCCTATAGGCTGTAAGGTCAAGTCAAGAAGCTTTTAGATTTGGGTAAAGATAAACTGGAGAAAATGCGCTCGGTTAAGGTGGGGGTTAAGAGGTTAAAACTTTCTAATGCCATTTCATGCCCTTTTGAGCAAAAGATATTCACAATTTCAGCCTAAACTACAGTTCAATGGGTTTTAGGTAAAAACTTGTGAAGTTTGGGGGGGAAAAGTGAGACAGCGTTGGTGCTTTTAGTCTGTGCTGATAACGTCAGTGAATTCAGGTCAGTCGAGAGAGCTTTGTGTGGGACAGACATCAGATACAGGGCTGGATATTAAGCATTTTACCCGACAACAAAAAATGTGTTTATTTTAAATGAAGCTAAATTATGGGACTGACCTTAGTTAATTTATGTTAACAGAGAATACTTGAACTTTGTGTCCGTTTTTGTCTCGTATGGACAGGACCATGAACCAGGTCAAGACATCAGTATTTTAACCATTAATGTAAAATTCTAATCTACACTTTACTCTGTCAACACCTCTTCAACTACAAACTACTGTCACTAATAAGTGTTTAGAAATGTTGTATTTAGTGAGTGTGTTGGGTTTCAGGGCAGGTCTGTGTCACACCCTCCCTTTCACCTCCGTTAGAGAAACCTTCATTGTTTTATGAATAAAACCACAGAGACTTTGTGTAACCTTTTTTATTCACCCTTCATTTAGAGTTAAGAGTATGGCCAATTTGATGAAAACATAGATTATATTTTATGTGCCTTTCAATAGTCCTTTGAGAATGAATAACTTTCTCAAATCCTTACGGTGAGCGTTTCAAAAATGACACATCACATGCCTTGGCTAAAAAGTAAAGTATCCTCGACCTTATGACACGGTAAGGTGAAGGGCTAAAATATTGCACGCAAACAGCATCAATAATGAGTTAAGCTGCTGGGAAAAAAACGTATCTTTGTCATTTGTAATTTGTGACGAAATGTCTACAGGCTTGATATTGCTGATAATACTGACGGGAGACATGAGGTATGAAGGTAAAGTGTGTTTTGGGAGATTCAGTAGCTTTGACATTGAAGGTGCTGGTGTCTTGGTGCATTTTGAACACAGTTTGATGAGAGTAACTTTGAGACGTGAGCTGGTTCAGTTGACCACAGCTGAGGAAGCCATCTTGTTGATCCCGCAGGCGTTGGACCCTCTGTACAGGTAGTAGTAACCCTGGCAACGAGAAGTACAGCATCAATGAGGGCGTTCTCTAAACATCTGCTGTCATTGTTATATAATGAATAATAATGTAAATGCAAAAACGGATTAGAGTCCATTTAAGTCCATTCTAAGCATAAAAACGACACTGTTAGATAGAGTCACTGCATTAACCTCTCAACCCCCATAAATGTGCCTGACATTGCTGCAATACTGCCCTATAGTTGCCAGGGGCGACTCCCAAAGGTTTAAAGAGGGGGTATTATGCTTTTTTCAATCACATAGCACCAGTCTATAGCATACTACAATGATGCCGTAACCTTCTGTTGGTCTGTATATGCAGTAAATTAAAATAACTGCCTTGAATAAAATTGCTCTCTCAAAATGGCTGTACTGAACGTCTTGAAATAGGCCTCTGTCTCTTTAAGAAGCTTTCCGACACGCCCCCTTCAGCACACTGCTGTGGCATTTAAACAACAACACTGTGCGGGGAGGGGGCTCTGCTAAGCTGAGGAGCAGTGGTTGGTGGCTTGGCTGGTGACGAAAGGTCCAGAGGCGTCTCCAGGAGGTGGGGGCGTTCCTAGGAGGACTGAGGCATAGCTACACCTAAAATGGCTGCCGTCTAAGTTTTTACTGATTACTCAAAAATATGTGAATGAGCCAAGGCAACACTCCAGGCATGTGTTTAATGAGGGAATGACATAATAACATGATATAAAGCTTGAAAAAGTCGATTTTACATAATACCCCCTCTTTAACACAAAACAACTTTAAAGGGATATTTCAGAATTTTTGACATAGGGCCTCATTTCCTAGTTATCCAGAGTGTTGTTGATGTCTGGAGATATGTTTTTCTTAAATTCATGCAGTTCTTATATTTGAAGAGCTTAGTGGCGCTAGGCTAATGCTAGGCTAACGCATTTCTATGGTATCAGCAACCCTGCATTAAAAACAGTCTGACCCACTCCACAGTGCACCTGAGGTAAATCACTTATAACACCAGACTAACCATATAAATGTCTGTGTTAATAGAATATTTTTTGAAATATAACTGACCTTGTATCACCTAAATTACCGCATTTTGAGGGACTATTTCTCGCAGATCACTCCTCAAATATACGTTATTTTAAATGCAAAATTGTTATAATTATTCTATCGACACAGACATTTATATGGTTAGTCTGGTGTTATAAGTGATTTACCTCAGGTGCACTGTGGAGTGGGTCAGACTGTTTTTAATGCAGGGTTGCTGATACCATAGAAATGCGTTAGCCTATCATTAGCCTAGCGCCACTAAGCTCTTAAATATAAGAACTGCAACAACACTCTGGATAACTAGGAAATGAGGCCCAATGTCAAAAATCCTGAAATATCCCTTTAAAGCCAGGCTCCAAAAACGTTTTTTGTTTCATTAATTTTTATTTTAGCTGTTGGCTTTGATCGACAGGCCCTGGCGAACTGTAGAGGAGTTTCCCGCCTTTTTGTCCTTTTTTGGAACACGCCCTGCAGGAGGAGACGGAGCTGCCATATATTACTCTCTCGAATGGCGTAATCTATGTAAATGTGGAGGAATGAGGAATAACAGCCAACTAATATATTTGTCTATGGTTCCTGCACACTTTGACATTATAGAAGACCATTTTTCAGACCATGAATATTAAAGTTTAAGACCACAGGCACCTAAAGACAAGACACATACCGCGTTTTATGTAAATTAAATCAAATTGAAACAACAGATTAGTCCAAGCCTAAATATGATAAATACACAGCAGAAAACGCACCATCTTTTATACTTATAGTTATAAAAGAGGTCTCTGCAATAATGGGTGTGCAAGTAGCCAGAAGCCTTTTTAATTAAAAATGAATGAAAGAGCGGTAAACACACGATGTATAATAAGTATAGATAGATATTGTTACCTGCTCCCCATAATCCTCTCCCCAGCTGTTCTTGATGGCCCAGAACGGCACGCCTTTACCTGCGAAAAGCAAAACATCAACTACATAGTTTTAAAAGACCTTACAAGTACTTTTCCATGAACAAAGTGACTTACGGGCTCCATATCCAACCAGCAGCACTGCGTGGTCAATCATCCAGGGGTTGCAGAAGATTTTGAAAGGGTGTGACACTCCCTTTCGGTAAAACTACACACATTGGAGTAAGTAAAGGAAACAATGAGTTCCTGATTCGCTAAACCTCGTGTGACCATGTGCTGTAGTGGGAGAGCTCACCTGCATCGCAAAAGCGTTTAGAGCGACAGAGAGTGGTCCGTGTTCAGCCAACCAAGCAGCAATTTCTGAAAGATAAAACAATATACACAACACGGTGTTTGTTGAAGCTCTCACTGGAGTTTTCCATCATATAAAACATTTTTGAATCCATCATCTGTACTGGGCTGTTGTAAACATAGGCATGGCTCATCCCCACACAACACTACTCACTTAAAGAGCAGTTTTTCTTTAAAGGGACTAAACAGAATCTAAAAATGTAATTATGTGTTTCCTACCCACTGTCACTCAAATGTTGGTCTTTCGGGCTGAAATACCAACCTGAATTACCAAGCTTAATATAGAAACTGCAGTTACACGTAAGACCTGAGGTGGCAGTGGCGAGTAAAAAATGACAACTTCCAACTAGTCCCTTTAAGTGTAGGCATTGACAATGAGAAAAAATGAAATCTTATCTTAGACAAAAATGACTTAAAAGTGCTTGAATTATCGGTGTTTGTTCTGATTTTGAGTAGGTTTGGACTATTGACTTGCCAATGGAACTAGACAGATTTTTCTTGTCTTTGACTTTTTTGTCCCGTTTCAAGATTTTTTGTCTTATTTTAAGTGCTCAAGTTAATTTCTCTTATTTTAAGCAAATTAATGCTTGTTCCATTGGCAATCTTATTTCAAGACAAGGCCAAACCTACTCAGAATCAGCAATAAAAGTCTTATTTCAAGCACATTTCAAGCCATCGTTCTAGGATAAGATAGCATTTTTTGCAGTGAGAGTCCAGCCTACTGCTATAGATCATTAGTTGCTGACAAAGCCTCTTGGGGTGAGAGGTAAAACATCTTCAAGTCTAAAACAATCCAGCACAGATGACAAAAACATTTTCTAGGATAAAACATAGTATCAATAAATTCATTATTCAAATAATCTGGCACACAATTAACTAAAAAAATTGTCTTATTTCTCATTAATAGACAGAGGGACATAGCTGAAAATAAGATATGCTATTTTGTGGGCATGTTGCAACAGTTTTTAAATTGCATGTATTACGGTATTAGGGCCCCAAATCTAATATGTTATTGAGAGAATAATAAAATGGTATAATAAAATGACTAAGCCTACAAATTATCTTGGGATAATTCATGGGATTATGAATTGACAAACCTTTCTCATCTTTGTCGATCTCGACGGAGCTGTTGATGTAGGCGACCACTTTTCCACTGGTGAAGTCGCACTTCTGCTTGTGTCCGGTGTACGAGTAATCGTTCTCCGTCTCCACACCCCCTGCAAACAACACACAATGCTATTTTACCATTTCATCCAAATGTATAATTTTCTTGCCACAGATTTCATCCCAAAAAAGTAAGATTATTATGATGTATGTAGTACCTAGTTTCTCGATGGCTTCGTAAGCGTTTGAAGGCAGCCCTCCTCTGCAGGCCTTGTCCACCCCGTCACAGTCAACCAGCTCTGATAAAATAAATAAATAAATAATACAGCACTTATTTGCTTATTTGTTGTCCATTCATCAAAAGGACATGGTAATTTAAAAATGTAAAAGCTTCTTGGAAAGAAAAAGTCAAAGGTCCGAAAAGTGACAAAAAATGGACGAAAAAGTGACAAAAAATTGACGAAAAAGTGACAAAAATGTGATGAAAAAGTAAAAAAAAAATGACAAAAAGTGGCAAAAATGTGACAAAAATGCGACAAAAAAGTTATAAAAATGTTGAAAAAGTGACCCAAACAACAGTAGAAAAAGAGGCAAAAAAGTGATGAAAAAAATCCTCTAAAGTAACGACAACACGGCAACAACACAAGGGGGAAAAATGAGTTTAGATGAATTTTGTAGGTCTTAGCTTTCAAATGAGGCGTGACACTGGCCTAGAGGCTTTAAGCTGCAGTCGAGAAACTTTTAGTCTTGGTAAATCTGAACTGGAGAAAAGGTGGGACTTAAGGGGTTAATAAAACCTGAGAAGTGAGTCCAGGCTAACAGAGGGTATGCACTAAACAAAACCCTAGTGTCACTCCTTTGGCTCCTGTTGTCGTGCAGTTGCTATGCTGTGACATCACTCGCCTTCCCTCTATATACTTTTTTTTTTTTTCATTATTGACAAACACTAAAGGCTGACCTTGCTCAGAGAGGGAGATTAGAGATCCATTTTTAAGGAACCACTGTCCCTCGATGTTTCCAATGACGGAAAACGCCCAGCAAGAGCCGCACATGCCCTGCAAAGACAAAAAACACATCAGAAAGCGACCTTTCCATTATCGATTCCGCTGAAGGACGGGAGCTTATGTAACTCAATGGGATTGGCACAGTCTTTGAAATAAACCTGTGATATAATGATACTAGCAATAAACCTATTCAGCGAGGCCAAATAAAAACAGTTGTATATTTGTGAAAGGAGTATTTAATCGACCTGGTTCTTGACGGGGTTGACTGCGCCATGCTCCCTCCAGTCCCAGCTGTCGGGCGCGGGCTGAGCAGCAGGGGGCGCTCTCTTCAACTCCCTGTGCTGCGTCCACTGACTCAGCATCGGGTTCAGGTACACCGAGCGAAACTCCTCCACTGGACACAAAGCACTCAGGCGTTTTCATTTAGACACCAGACAGAACCGAAAGAAGACACTAAAGAAAACTACTGATTCGTAGGCCTTTTATTTGTTTATTGAATCACTTCAGGAACAGGAAAGATCTAGACTGAGGTGCGTAAAGACAAATTTGAACTCTAAAGCAAAATGATTAGTATATTATGTCCATGATAATTATTATACGTCTCACCAGTTAAATCGCTGAACTTGGTCACGCCGTACTCTGCTGAGCCCTGGTCCAAAGACTGGAGCTTCTCTGCTGTTTTCAGGTTTTCATGGAAGATCTTCAGACGACGATCGGCCTCTGCAAATAAACAAACAAATAGATTAAAACATTGCATTATCAGATGAATGTTTCTGGGCTTTGTTATGTCCTGCAACCGAACCCCAAGGCCTTGATGCAGCACAAGCGAGTCGCCGCAGGACAGGTGACAAAAGGTGGCTGACCACATATTGACTAATGCTTGTTGTTTTGTTATTTTAAAGAGGGGGTATTATGCTTTTTTCAATCACATAGCACCAGTCTATAGCATACTACAATGATGACGTAACCTTCTGTTGGTCTGTATATGCAGTAAATTAAAATAACTGCCTTGAATAAAATTGCTCTCTCAAAATGGCTGTACTGAACGTCTTGAAATAGGCCTCTGTCTCTTTAAGAAGCTTTCCGACACGCCCCCTTCAGCACACTGCTGTGGCATCTAAACAACACTACTGTGCGGGGAGGGGGCTCTGCTGAGCTGAGGAGCAGTGGTTGGTGGCTTGGCTGGTGACGAAAGGTCCAGAGGCGTCTCCAGGAGGTGGGGGCGTTCCTAGGAGGACTGAGGCATAGCTACACCTAAAATGGCTGCCGTCTAAGTTTTTACTGATTACTCAAAAATATGTGAATGAACCAAGGCAACACTCCAGGCATGTGTTTAATGAGGGACTGACATAACAACATGATATAAAGCTTGAAAAGTCGATTTTACAGAATACCCCCCCTTTAAAAGATTTGGCTTTTAAAGACATGAAGAGAAATGGGTTTATTAGACAGACAGAAATGGGGTGAAGAATTCAGCAGATGTTCAAAGTAGAGACTCAAAACATTTTCAAACATGACAAATGGAGGATCTTCAGAATGTTACAAATGGAACAGTTGTGCCAGATGTGCAGCAGACTTAAAGGGACAGGCCACCGTTTTTCCATACTGAGATAAAAGGGGTACTATATTGTAGTGCTGGGCGATATGACGATACATATCGTGGGGACGATAGAAAAGTGCCTATCGTGCCATTTCTCTTCTATCGTTTCTATCGTTTCTAACCTAATTTAATCAATTATTAAAGCAAATATTTCATTATATAGGCCACAAGAATGTATTAGTGTTGTCTTGTCACTATGCATCGTCTAAGTTTATATTAAGTGATTATAAACAAGAATAAAAAAGAACTTTTTCGCAAAAAAACTCTGCCTTGTGGTTTTGCGACACCACCCTGCTTTACGATATCTCTGTCCGCCGCCACACCTGCTGTAGCAACGGCGACATCTAATGGACGTACACGCGGGGCTCTCTCTCCCTGTTAAACACCGCATGGTTTCACTGCTTTACGCACGGCAACTAAACTGCTTTTTAGTGATGGATCTTTTTAGCGCGTGGATCTGGATTAAACACACGAGAGAGAAGAGAGAAGAGGCGTGGTGCAGGAGGTAAGAGACTGATCGGGCAGCGCGTAGAGCAGCTAAAGACGTACAATACAAACTGCTCGCCCACTGTTTCTTAAACATTACATTAAAGTTGAGAAAATGGCGGTAATAAGCTCCAATTTACATTTGTTTTAGTGTAATATGAGCCTTGATATTGAGGAGCAGATGATGCTCTGAGTAAGTCGTTCTCTACGCACGAGTTTACACATTTCTGTTGTTAAATTCGTGTTGACTCTGGTCAGATCATGTTTAGCCCATTTATCCTGCAGTCTCACATTTTCCTGACATTGACAATATATGCTATATAAATTATCCATAGCAAAACCACTGCTTCAAAATAAAGTTGAAAAAAAGTAAGCAATGATATTTTTGTCAAACTTTTCAAAGAATAACTGAAAACTGACTTTATTGTGGTATATCGTGATATGTATCGTTATCGTGATATAAAATAATCCATATCGTGATATAGGTTTTTTCCATATCGCCCAGCACTACTATATTGTAAGGCGTAATCACACCTTAGGAGCACTTCGACGTCCACATAGTAATATCTTCACTTTACTGCGTGGACGTCGAAGTGCTCCTAAGGTGTTATTACGCCTTACAATATAGTTCCCCTTTTTATCCACTTAGAAAATCGACATGTTTAATTTTGTGTAACTTTACTTGGATCGTGTAACGTATTGAAATAGGAAAAACGTGGAAGAGCTTGGTCGCTTCAAACTTCACCCTCATTTGGCCCCATAGAAGAGACGAGGAGAGGCTAAACGCTAACAACAGCTTTGGTCTTTTTGCGTGACTGAGCGCACGCGTAAAGACCAGAAAGGTACGCATCAACTCGTCTAAGCTCAGGTAAGAACATAACTCAGTGTGGAGAAACTGTTGCCTGTTCCTTTAACCACTCCACAATCAACTACTCAGAGAAGTTAGAGAAATTAAGTGTGTTCTGAAAATAGTACGGAGTGAGTCCTGTTCGAGAGTACAAGTCTGATAATAATAATAATCCAACGGACATGAATGACAAAATGTTGATATTTCCAAACTCACCCATTCACTCTCTCAGTTACACACAATACGCAGGTACAAAATGTCCAAAGAAAACATAAAACATAGAAATAATGGACAAACTACTATGTTTCCTTCCTGTCGTCATGAATCTTTCATCACTTACTAGAAGTAAGAAATACTGTGGAATAATTTTTAAGTACAAGCTCTTCCAAAAGTTACTCAGTGTCATGTACTTGAGTAAATGCAACTAGTTACGACTCGCCTCTTGTTACTCCTATATTCTTCAGGGAAAGAGTTGTCTGGCCAGGCCACATTTATTATTTATCCCAAAATGTCCAAAATTATGTAAATAACTTAGAGGGTCTAATGAAATAAAGTAATTGATATAAGACACAATTTTCTTGGATTACAAATATTCTGTATTCTTGTTTCAAAACTATTAAAGAGCAAAACCATTGGAACTGGTTTTGCTCTTTCATTTGTAAACAAGTCCCTTCTTGCAGACGTCAGAGAGATTACTTAAATCCTTTTTTTAGTCTCGGTTCAAAGTCACATTGGTGACATAAATCGCTCTGAATGCCGTACCTTCCTGAGTGCTGTAGCCTTTGTTGTATTTCACCATGAACTCTTTGAACTGGCCCAGCAGCTTCATAGACTCCACCTGCGAAACATAATGCAGCAGTTTATACCAGAGAAATGTGAAGGAGGACTTCATCTAAAATGAACCCAGTTGTGTTGAGCTAAAGTCTATCATACAGTGTGACCACAGACAACTTAAATAAACTGCATTAATTCTCTTTTCATAGTGACACCTATTGTTGGGGGATGATTCTCAGTAAGTGTATCATATTAATCTAATGTGGTAAAGGAAAAGTAATGAACTGGTGACAGATGATGCCAGTGGGAGAGCAGTTGTGCCACAGCTTAATGGTTATTTTGGTGCAGTGTTTTCATAACGTCATGTCTTTGTTACTGCACCTCTTCAGCCTGAGCAGACCAGTCCTCGATCTTGTTGGTTTCTTCCAATTCAGGGTCCACTGGGAAACAGAGAAGTAATGAATGCATGTGACATTGTTACCTGTGCCCTTTTTGTTTCATATATTGAAACCATAAAGACACACATTTGCATGACATTATACTGTTAACTTAGTAATAAACTGAATTATTAAATCTGTTAGTTAAGTTCATGTTTATCTTGAAATTCTTATCACATAAACAATATTAGTAAAAGCCATATTTATGTGTTGTTAATATTAAAGAACAAACAAACAAAGTCAGAATTTGAGATTCTCCAATAATAAGGACAAAAAAAACATGATTTATTTTTTAACTCCCATAATAAATCTAAATTGTGACTTGAATGGTCACAATCCTCAAATGGCATATACATTCTCAACTGGGTCTATAATTTTAGATTTTGATTTATTTTCACATAGTAAAAAAATAAAAATAAAAAGTATATTAAAAAAAGGGGGCGCTCTCCAGATTTAAAAAATGTACAATTGATATTAAAAACACAGAAAGGAATTCACAAAAGTGCATTTCAACAAATAAAATGTACAGATGTACTACATACACAAGCTTAGAAATGTATGTGGGGAATAGCAATGACTCAGAAGCAGAACTTTAGAATAAATATAAATAAATAAATACATTTAAAAAAAAGATTTATGTTTTAAATTAGAGGTTCCTATGAGTATGTGTTTAACATCTTTGAAACTTTTCAGATACTGTAACATTCGACTATAATCGTACAGACCTGAAACATAATAAAATATACCGTAAACATTATCATAGACGCACTTTTGGGCTCGCACTTCTGTTTGAGCAGCGTGGAGGTGCCCTCCCACGGGATGTCCCACACCTCGAACAGACACACCTCGGTCTGAAACAACAAAGACACGGCGCTCTGTGAGGAAAGGCCCAGCGCCACATACCAACACAGACACACACGGCTCTACTGTGTATTTCAAATGAAAGGGAATGAGTAACAAAGGAAAATGCTGGTTCGGCTTTAGAAATCAGAGGCGGAAAAGGCGTCTCGGGTTCTGGAAATGACTCATGAAATATAATACACTAAATACCTATAGGGCTATGGAAGAAGTACATAATATATAAGTAAGCAGAATCAGAATTTTTGTATTGACCATTGTTAGTGAACAGGTTCAAAACTAGGAATTTTCTTCAGTTCAATCGTGCAACATGAAACATAAACATATAACACATAACTTAGATAAATAATAAACTATAAAAACTTAAGACTATAAGACTATAAGGGCATGCATGAGAAGATTACAAACTATGATAAAGACAACAACAATTAAACGCAGAACAACAGCGTGAGTGTGTTTACAGATGTGCATTAAGTGATTGCAGTAGATCTGAGTGTGGACAGACCACATAGTGCAACAGAGCAGTGCAAATGGCTGGAACAGGTTATTACGTTCATGAGTCTGATAGTTATTTGGTCTTGTTATCGGTAAGTAAGTGCTATATATATTTGTATTTTCCACATGATTACTACTGTCCCTGCAACATCAATCAGGGTACTGCAAAGTTTACTTACCACTAAACTGTAGTTACTAAACCAAAGTTAATCTTGGAAATAGTTGCTTTACTGCAGATGTATAGAACTCGTACAGCGTATGCACTTAACATCATTTTCAGTTTAAACAGAGCCCTCAAGTTTCCGGACTAATAAATAATAACACATTTCATAACTGAGCATTGGCCTCATTTGGCTTCTGTGGTCATGCCTTCGTCTGCATACTCTGCCAGTAATATCTCAACATAGAAAATAACCTATGCTACAACTTGTGCCCTACAACTACAAACATTACAATTGCAATATTTAGCTTGTGCATTTGCTTGACTGCATTTAGAAGAAGTTTTTTATTTCTTGTTAATCGATGTGCAGCTAGGGGACAATCTTACAAAAACAAGTAAGGCCCACTGTAGTACTAATAACATTACCATAGCTATAGAGACTTTTAACCACAAACACTTTCTATAACTAAGTGCATAGTGACCCATGTCGTTCTACTTTCCCTTGGTTTCTGCTGCAAAGGGTTAAGTCCATGTCACAAGATCAGGCGCGTGTCAACATGTTGGCTGCTGAGCAAACAGGAGGATGCTGTTGCAATTAAAATTAACACGGAGTTGATGGACTTCCTCTTTCTGGTCCAGACTTCCCCCTCCCGCGACACTCAAGAACAACTAAATAAACTAAAATAGACTTGAACCTAAATGCACGGACCTTGAGGCTGTGAGCTTCTGGGTAGAAGTCACATGTGCGGAGCGTGGCCGACTTCTTACACTGTGTGTTACTGAGCTCCACGGTCAAGGAGTAACGAATGCCTTTCACCACCTACAAAACAAAAACACATAATGTCACTTTATTAGATTGTATTAGAAGAGATAGAATACAAATTCAGTTACAAGAGTATTATAACCCCACCTAAAAACATTATTATTCATTAATTACTTTATTTAACAGTATTTAGAAACAAATGGTCGCCTAAACAAAACCAAAACGTAAAAGCTCTATTAGACTGTATAACATAGACTCCATAAAATAGACTTAAGGCTCATTCATACTTCACAAGACACAAGAACTTCTTGTTCTTGCACCCTAAGCTGCAGAACAAAATGAAGTCACTTTTGCCTTATTGCCATGTCGTCAGTTACAAAACGTTTCCATGGCTACGAGGCAAACGTTTCTGTGGTACTTAACTTAAAGCTCAGGGTGCAAGAACAAGAAGTTCTTGCGTCTTGTGAAGTATGAATGAGCCTTAAAGAGGGGGTATTATGCTTTTTTCAATCACATAGCACCAGTCTATAGCATACTACAATGATGACGTAACCTTCTGTTGGTCTGTATATGCAGTAAATTAAAATAACTGCCTTGAATAAAATTGCTCTCTCAAAATGGCTGTACTGAACGTCTTGAAATAGGCCTCTGTCTCTTTAAGAAGCTTTCCGACACGCCCCCTTCAGCACACTGCTGTGGCATCTAAACAACAACACTGTGCGGGGAGGGGCCTCTCCAGGAGGTGGGGCGTTCCTAGGAGGAGGCATAGCTACACCTAAAATGGCTGCCGTCTAAGTTTTTACTGATTACTCAAAAATATGTGAATGAGCCAAGGCAACACTCCAGGCATGTGTTTAATGAGGGAATGACATAATAACATGATATAAAGCTTGAAAAAGTCGATTTTACATAATACCCCCACTTTAAGACTTAGGTTTGCACTAATTGTTTTTGCCCATCTCTGTCTTACATGTTGTCAGCTACATCTGCAATATGTGGCCAGAACAAATTTCACCATGAGGGACAATAAAGTTTAATTAATTAATTTAATAACCTCTTAACCAAGCACATTTTCTCAAGTTTACCTTTACCCAAATCTAAAAGCTTCTGGACTGGAGCTTACAGCCTATAGGCCAGAGTAATGCCTCATTTGAAAGCTAAGACCTACAAAACTGATCATAACTTTTTTGTTGTGTTGTCGCCGCATTTTTGTCACATTTTGGAAGCGTGTTTGTCAAGTTTTCGTCTCGTTTTTGTCTTGTTTTTGTATCTATTGTTGCCTTCTTCATTGCTTTTTGTCGCTTTTTATTGTATTATTGTTGCTTTCCGGCACGTTTTTGTTGCTCTTTTTTTTGCCTTTTCATCACTTTTTAAATCGTGTTTTTGTCGCTCTTTTGTTAAATTTTTGTATTTTCATCCTCGTTTTCGACATTAGACATTTCTCCATTGTGAGATCAATAAAGTTCTATATGATCTCTTATTTTAAAAGTCAACAAAACCCATACTGTTGATAAGCAGCAAAAGACTGATCATATTCTAATTCTACCATGACTGCACTTGTTCACCTGGTTTTGTCCTACGAATGAGTTTACTGTTATTTTAATTTACAGTATATTGCACTTCTGTTTATTCTAGTGGGGGAAGTTATAGTTTCAAATATCAGAATCAGAATAGTTTTTATTGCCATTGTTTGAGAACAGGTTCACAAACTAGGATTTTTTTCTTGATGCAGACGTGCAACAGAAAACATATAACACAGAATTTAGATTAAAAAAATAAGCTTATAAAACTTTAAACTATAAGGCTTTAGGGGGCATGCATAAAAAATATTAAATAAATAAGATACAAAATAAAAAGTAAAATATGGTAAGACGACAACAATTGACATAGAACAGCAGCGGGATTATATTTACAGATGTGTATGAGTATAAAGTAAAGTGATGTATAAATATGACAGTTTCACAGTAACAATTAAAACGTTTGATAATGATGGGGTTCTGGTCAAATAAAACATGAAATGAAGTAATAACGTTAGTTTATATTGATACAAGTGCAGTCTGTACTTCGACCTACATTGGCTAGTGATGATTTGATGGCATTTCCTGAACGCATCATTTGTTATTGTCCCATTACCAAGCTGTTTACAACAACTGAACTTCTCTATATATGTTGTAACTACATATGAATTACAAGATTACACCCCAAACCCTGTATAAATATTATTATACTTTGTTTAAAGGAATAAACGTGACACTGGAATTTGTCATCGTCATCGTCAGTGTTTTGTAAGTGACCTGTTTAGTGGCGGAGATCAGCCGGCTGACTCTGCGCAGATGCATGGCGTTGGAGCCGCGGTTGTATCGCTCTTCGGCGAACTGCAGCGCTTTCCTCAGGCCGGGGTCCGAGTCCTGCAGCCCGATAGGAGACCCAGGGGCCGGCTCGGTGCCCTGCTGGGGCCGGGGAGCCGGGGAGGTGGTCCCGGAGGAACGAACAGAGGCCGCTTGAGGTCTATCCCGAGCGCGACAGACACGGCCAGAGCCAAGAAGAGGAGAGGATTAAAGCGCAGAGCCGCCGCCATTTCTGCCACTGACGGCGTGAAGAACCAGAGGGGAAAGTGTCCAAAGAAATGCGAATTCAAACAGATGTTTATCGAAAGACGCTCAAATCTATAATAAAATGTCCACTGTGGTCACGAGCAGTGCAGATGCTGTTGTGTTGCCAAACAAACGCTGGGCGGGGACTGTGGAGGTGTGTTCAATAAACTCTGGAAATGTAGAGCCCAGCAATAACTTATTATTACTAAGTTATTATTTTGTATCATAAATCACAACGCGAATTAGAAGGAGTTCAGAAGGGAATATTATTTTATGTTATAAGGGTGTTGGATTTTTAAACCTTTTTTTTTTTTTTACTAAATCATCAACAAAGCTTTATCAAGACTTCGTTACATCTTTAAACCACAGGAGGGCGACACACTACAGTTATACAGCTGTCATTGTTCACTCATTTCTTGACACAAATGTGACATTTGCGTGTTCCGCGATGCAGTGAGTGGATTAACTGTGTTGTTTTAAATCTATTCATACTGTTCATAAGTTTCTGTAGTAAAGTAAATGGAGTAGTCTTAGTTTGAAGGGGTTGTCATACCGGAAGTGTCTGTCTTTACAGACCGTTTACCTGAAGCTGACACATCTGTGAACAAACATTTAAGTTTCTGCTTTAGATCTCTCCGATCCCTGCAGTGTCTCTTCTGTAACTCTCAGGGACTAAATCAATTCATCCACCGCATGGATCTGTGACAGTGCGGCGGATGTGGACGTTATTATGACTCATTTTATGTTTAGTCTGTGGACGCTCTCTTAGCATTAGCATTTGTTAGCTTGGAGCTAAAGTCTGGAGAAATGGAGGCTATGGGGGCTGAAGATATGTTCGACTTTCGTCGGTGAGTAGAAGGCAGTATTTCACCTTACAGAACCTTTGTGCGGTGATGTGTTTGGTGACTGAAAGCATAATGATTTAACTTGGCGATAACCTCGGCTGCCAACTGCACATTCATAGTTTCATAGTTATTAATAGCCTCATGTCTAACTTTATTTCACGGGTCGTGTTCGGATTATATTGGCTTGTTTATGTGGCGTCACATGTAACACAGTAGAACCTGTGTCCTCTCGAGCGAATCAACAACCTCCAGTGCTTAAATATCTTAATCTATTGCTGTAATCAAAACCCAGAGATGGTGACTAAACTATAGTAAATATCTGTTCATAAAGCACTAGTGCTGATTTATAACTGGGCTTAGAAATAGAAGAAGTAATACATCAAATTCACTTCTGTTCTCTCCCAGATTAGCCTGAAACAGTTGATTTTCCAAACTACCTGATAAAAGCTTGTTTTTAATGTTTTACACATTACTATTGCACGTGATGCAGAGCCCTTATATAATCACTGGAGACATGAATAATAATAACTGAAAATGAAACCTAGTTATCCACTGATGAACAGGTGTATAGCAGCAGGCCCACATAGAGAAAAGCACTGTGGCTAGAACTTAGTTTTTATTTATTATCTGCTTGCTATTTTTCCTATAATGCCACTGCCTTATTTTATTTGTGTTATTACTGATGTATTGTATTTATGAGATGGATGAATGTGTGGCTGGCAAGCTGCAAATGAATTGCCTCCTTCAAGATAACATACTGTGACCTATTAAATATGCTGCAGTGCAAACTCAATAGAACTAGATAATATTGTCTCTCTTGTGTTGAACAGGTTTCCCAAAGACCCGCTGACTCTGCTGCTGTTGCTCATTTATTCCCCTGTTGGCATTTGTTTATTGTTAATACGGATCTTTATTGGAATCCATGTGTTTTTAGTCAGCTGTGCACTTCCTGAATGTTTCGTTAGAAGGTAAGTGCATTCAACTCATTGACAAATTGCCTAATAAATAGGTAGTAAATGTATTATTAATTCTCTCGGGGGTCTCTTTTTTTGCTGCAGATTTGTTGTGCGGATAATGTGTTCTGTTTTGGGGATGCACGTGCGACAGAAGAACCCTCGCTTCAGAGACAAAAACACAAAGCTGTTTCTCTGCAATCACATGACAGAGTTCGATCACAACATCATCAGCCTCCTAACACCTTGCAACACGGTGAGCTCTGCAAGAAATCACAAGCAACAAGGCAGAATTTGCGTCTCAGAATATGGGTTTTTCCTGTAGTAGAGGTCGGTAATGTAACAATTTAAATTAATGAGCTTTTGCAAATGACATGTTTACATCCTGTGAAATAGTCTGATAGGAAATAGACCTTCAGTTGTAGAGAAACATCTTTGTTACAGTGCTCAAGGGTAAAGACGGCAATGAACGCAGCAGTCACAAGCTAAAATGATGGCATCCACAGCAAGAGCATCTTACACTGTTTTCAAGTTGTGCAAGCTTCACTCTTGAGAATCATTTAACAACTTGATGTGATCGAGGCATTAAATTCCTGCTCCATTGTCTTCAGCCCCAGTTGGAGGGCTCCACGGGGTTTGTGTGCTGGGCGCGAGGCTTCATGGAGGTCCAGGAGGCGTCAGGTTCAGCTGCGATGGGTGACACTCTGAGGAGGTACTGCTCCACAGAGGGGACCACACCGCTGCTCCTGTTTCCAGAGGAGGACACCACCAACGGCCGTGCGGGGCTGCTGAAGTTTAGGTTGGTGGCAGCAGTGGTAGTACTCGTAGCAGTTTTGCCTCCTTTCCCTTTTATTGTTTGAACACTCCTGTTCTCTTGCAGGTCTTGGCCTTTCTCTCTCACAGAGCCCATTCAACCTGTGGCCTTACGGGCGTCAAGACCATTCATTGCTCTGGTAAGTATTGTAATGTGAAAAGTAGAATACTTAAATCTTTCACATGCAGTGTTTGTGTTCTCAAGATTGGCACACTTTTAAACACAATTTTCCACTTTCCGCAGAGCCTCCCTGAGAGCAGCTGGCTGATGGAGCTTCTGTGGACATTTTTTGTCCCATTCACAGTGTATTACGTGAGGTAAGAAAACGACTGTATTCTGTCTATTAACTATTATTGTATTTGTATCCAACATGAGTATTTATTATAAGGTAAAAAATAGATTTTCATTTGCATGGTTCACCATTTCTTTATTCTTTCTTTTCTGTTGAAGCTGGCTCCCTCCAGTGTCCAGACAAGATGGAGAGTCCACACAGGAGTTTGCAGACAAAGTTCAGGAGGTAAAAGAATTGTAATCATTAGTGCATTTCTGTTCCTCCTTTGAAATTTGCTGCAATTTACAGGCACAAGTCAAATACCAATGTGAAAAATAGTTAACCAATGAATTTACATGTTTTTATGAATCGGATAATTATATTTTGAATACTTTGTTCCCCATGTTTTATGAATTGTTATTCTGCAGCTGTTGGCCTCTGAACTTGGCCTTGTCGCAACCAAACTCACCAAAGCTGACAAAGCGGAGCACGTGAAGAGGAAAAGACACTCGGCTCCCCAGACTCAGACAAGTACCTGCCTCATATCATTTTCATCAGTCTTAAGGAGTCATATTCTGCTTATTACCGGCTTTTTTAAATATTTTGTTTGTGTCATAGGCGTCAGACCAAGCCCCATTGGTCTTGGTTTTATCCAGAGCCTCGGCACAGATGAACACAGATTGGCTAAAATGGCGCAGCAGGTGAAGGATGTGCTTCCTCATGTCCCTCTGAATGTCATTACTAAAGATTTAGGTGAGTGCTCAATGTGTCATTATATGGTAAACGTAAAAAAAAAACGCTTTAAATTTGTTGTAAATGTTTTCAGCAAAAACCAACTGTGTGGACACAACCATCACAAACTTACTGGAGAACAAAGAGGAGCCCACGGAGGCTTCAGGAGCATCAGCGTTTAGTTCTTCCCTTGGATCATTCTCCAGCTCGGCCCCCACCATAAAGGTCCGAGCCACTGCAGCTCTGCTTCAGCAAAGTCCTGGATATGTGACATTAACACCTGTTCTGTTTCTGGACTCTTCCTCCACAGCCTGCTGCCAAAACATTTGGGAGATCACCAGTTGACAGACACCTGTCTCTCCAAGAGAGAAAGGAGGCTCTATATAATTTTGCAAGAAGGTGAGCCTAAAATTATAAACATAAAGCCAGCGTTATCTTTTACATTCTTAAAGTGATTATTAAAAATCGGTTGAAAAAAACTAAACAGGGAACACTATTGGTTCTGTCTGATACTTGTAGTCAATGTTTTTAAAGGTATCCATATAAAACATGCAATCTTGCCTCCACTAAACGTATAAACTTATCTTTCTGTCCATTTTCAGACGTTACATTGAAAAACATGGCCTGCCTCAAGAAGATGGTCATTAAACTCTCAAGCGTTCATTCAGAAACCGCCGCTGTCTCTCTTTAAACGGTTTTATATTGAGTCACATTCTCGTCATTTTCCCTGAGGTGGATGATGACAATGCATGTGTTCGATCCCTCATTTCGGCTGGTACATAATTTTGATAACAATTTGTATTCCACTGACTGTGAATCATTTATTTATTTTTATAATGTCCAGAGCATCAATGAGAATAAAGTTCCGCTTGACCTTGTGTGTGGTGAAGTTATCTTATATATTTCTATAGAGTTCGGATGTGATGTCATATTGCTAAGCATTATGGGATTAGCAGCACAGAGGATGTTTTCCATTTAAGCAGTGATTAAAACGAGAGAAATGACAGTATTACCTCCTGCCACTATGATAGTATGGTTTTAATGGGCTTTGTTGACACCGTGGGTAGTTGTGAACTTTGACCGGAACATTACCACGCATGCCAGTGATTTGGCTTTTTATTTTTTATTTTTTATTTTTATTGCAATAAGTATACAATGTATACAAACAGTATGCCAGGGGGTATATAATTATACATTCACAAATATATTGTATTTTGAACAAATACAGATGGTTTTCACAGCCTTTTTGTTATCAGAACTTTCCAAAATCTTCATATAAGAGAGAGTATCACTATAAAAAATGTGTAAAGTTGGGTTTCTGCTTGGAATATTTACATTTATGGTTATAAAATTTGGACAAAAGGATAAGTAAATTAATAACTCATGCTCCATCCGAAACCACTAAATTGGTAAGAGGTCTTACGCCAAACCGGATGTGCGTCAGCGTCCACCATGATAAGATGCGTCCGAATTGGTCTGCCAGTTAGGAAGGAGTTAGGGGAAGTGGCCTGTTTGCTAACTATCATAGCCACTTTAGCATAGGGACCTCTGATGCTAACTATCATAGCCACTTTAGCATAGGGACCTCTGATGCTAACTTACTGGCGATTAGGAGCTATGTGCCATCCCATAAGCCACTGCGGCAATCTCCCCACCCCCTCGCCCCCACCCTCGAGTGATTCATGCGCAACCACTGTTGATTGACAGGTGCACATTTGATTAAAAATAAAAATTAAAAATAAGATTCTGCACAAGCCAAACTTTATAAAAGTGACAAAATACATGTTAGAGTCACCACAGCACAGTCACATGGTTTTAAAGAGCCTTCTCAGTAAGTAAGTAAGTAGTTTGTGCTTTTGTTTTCATTTAGTAGAAACTTAAGCCACATGGTTAATTTGCATACTGTAGCTTTATGAAACAGCTGTTGAGATAAAATAAAGGGAAATGTGAAGGATCATTTGGATGTTTCTCTTTCTTTCTTTTCTTTTTTTCCCACCTTAAATGTCTTTATTTGGACACTATGTTGTTGTTGGACAATATACAGTAGGTGGCGGTATGCACTTTTGTTTGGCCTGCACTGAACTTTAAAGAAGACAACAACAGCTGTTGGTGATGTCACTTCCCCTTCCCCTGGGTAAGGACGGTCGAATTGGGCAAATGCTGCTGAAGCAGAAGTTCACTAACTGCATAGAGATCTAACAGTTGACCCCATGAAAGGTTAAGGATTAGTAGCTAGTGTTAGTACTTAGTGGCTACAATGTAATGGTTTCGGATGCAGCCAAAGTAAATGTAATGCTGATTATTCGAACCGGAAGTTTTGAATGACTTCTTCCGGGTGTGTGTCGGAAGTGAAGTGGTAGGCTAAAGGCTAAAAGTTAGCGATTTAGCTATGTCAGGTTTAGAAGAAATTGTAAATGAATCGGTGGAAATTAAAGAAGATGAAGATATCGACGCAGACCTAGGAGATCTGAGTGATGAGGAGTATGTGGATCCGACCCGATATGTTTTCTACAGGTAAGAAAGTTCACGTTTTCATCAATGATTCGTTAGCACTGGCTAGCACAGTATTAGCATGTCATCAACTTGTAGCCTATCTCAGTAAATTATGTTTGTTTTTGACGTAGTCGTAGACAATTAAATTTGGAAATTTACGTGTGGACTTCAATAATGAGATCACGAGCTTTATCTTTAAAACACCTTATGTTTTGGTAATAATTTTGGGTGTAGCCACAGTGCATTGATCACATAAGTGGGCAGTATGGTGGCCCTTCATTCAAAGTCTAAAATGAAACGTAAGAATAAATAAACTTTGCTTTCAAAAAAACTATAGCCTGATAAAAAATGGGGGCAATGAGTTGCATGCTGACACCTAAAGTTTAAGAAACAATAGAGATCAAAATGTGTATCATCCCTTTTGTTTGGTAACATTAATGTAGTTATGCGTGCATTAAAATGTCCATTGCATTTGTTACAGGGACAGGAAAGAGTGGGCGGATCTGGAGCCTGTTCCTCAAGATGATGGACCGAATCCTGTAGTGAAAATAGCCTATTCTGACAAGTGTAAGTTCAATTGACATCTTTTAGCTACATATTTAAGGGTCACATGAGTGTTGGATTTTAGCCTCGTAACCCGAGCACATTTCCTCCAGTTCGGCTTTACCCAAATTTACTAAAAGCTTCTTTTGGCTGGAGCTCACAGCCGATAGGCCAATGTAACGGCTCATTTGAAAGCTAAGACCTACAAAACCTTTCCTCGCCTTGTTACCCCGCTGTCATCACTTTTCATACTGTAGTATGATTGGTGTGTATTTTTGTCATGTTTTTACACATTTTCGTTGCTGTTTTTTTGTTGCGTTTTCATCCTCATTACAATCTCATGTTTGACGCTCTTTTCCAGAAGCTTTTAGATTTGGGTTAAGTCAAACTGGAGGATATGTGCTCAGTTAAGGCGGGGCTAAAGTCGATTAATATGCGCTGGATAAGCAACAATAACAAGAAAAAAACAATTAAAAAACTACAAAGAAGCTGCACTAAAGCAACAGAAAAGTGTCAAACATGTAAAAAAAAAAAGTGATGATTACGTTACAAAAAGCGTAAAAGACATGGCAGCAAAAAAATTTAGATCAGTTCTGTAAGTCTTAGCTTTCAAATGAGGCATTACACTGGCCTAACTTTTAGACACTTGACAAGCTTTTAGATTTGGGTGTAAAGCCAAACTGGAGAAAATGTGTTTGGTTAAGGTGGAGGTTAAGATTATCTTGAATTATCTTTCTGTTACATCTGTTTTCTCCTACCTTTCGCCATCTAAAACCATGTGTTCCATAAAAATTAGCCAGAATCTATTGCTTCAACCATTGCTTACTTTATCAATTGGAATCAACAGGCTTATAATCCACTAAAATAACCATTCTACTCATTTATAGAGCAATAGTGAGTAGCCAACTTGTGTAACTCTTCTCCATTGTTTACTCTCCACAGTCTCAGATGTGTATGATTATTTCCGCGCGCTGCTGAAAAATGATGAAAAAAGTGAGCGAGCTTTGGCTTTGACCAGAGATGCCATCGACCTCAACGCTGCCAACTACACTGTCTGGTGAGAGTGTAGTGTTGTAACGTGCAGAAATGTTAACAAACTAGACGGTGGTTCACATTACTGTCTGCAAGAGGCAATTACCTGTCCTATTTAGGGCTGGGTACCGTTAAACGATACCAGTCTGGTATCGAGAAAAAAAAGTTTAGGTACTGTAGGTGTCGAAAAAATGAAAATCGAAAGAAGGAACCGAAAACAATCTTCACTCTTTCGATCCAAGTTTTGATGCTGTTGATCCAGGGACAGGATTAAAGGAAGTGACTTGGCTGTTTCTTCTCAAATAAGTATTTTTCCCCCCCCATTTCTTTGTCCAATGTTTGCCTCATTTAAAACAAATTTTGGACACAATATTTTCTTATTTTTGCTCCAATTTTTTCTCGTTCTCATATTTATTACTAATATTTTCCCCCATTTGCCCATAATTTATTTCCCATTTTTTCTCATTTTGTGTCAAAAAAAAATTACAAATTTTTGTCCCTATTTTTGTCCCAATTTTTAATCGTTTCCCCCAATTTTTGCTCATTTATAACTAATATTTTCCCCATTTTATTTTATTTTTTTACAAAATGTTTCCTTATTTTTTCCACAATTTTCACACATTTCTTGACATTGGAGATGAACCTGATATTGTAAATGTCTGTAAATTGCTTCTAGACTAAAAATATTTGAGTATAGGTATCAAAAACCAAGTAATGGTATCGAAATAAAAATGTGACTGTGCCCAGCCCTAGTCCTATTGAATAATGGCAGAAATGTAGCTGTGTTCTATTTTGGGGTTGTGTGATTGCAAAAAAAATGTGGGTGAAAAGTTTAGAAACCTGACTTCGATCTCCTGTCTGTTTTAGATTTATTTTATGTGATGCTTTTGTTGTTGTACACAGGCATTACAGGCGAGTGCTACTACAGGCTTTAGGGAAAGACCTGAGGGAGGAGATGAGGTACATCACGGCCATCATCGAGGAGCAGCCCAAGAACTACCAAGTCTGGTGAGTTCTTTGTAAACATTATTATATCCCTGGTAATGCATCATGTATGTGCTGTAAATAACTTTGTTTTACGTTTGTCCAGGCATCACAGGCGGTTGGTGGTGGAGTGGCTGAACGATCCCTCTGAGGAGCTGGAGTTTATCGCTGACATTCTGAGCCAAGACGCCAAGAACTACCACGCCTGGCAGCACCGGCAGTGGGTCATCCAGGTGTGATTCTGTAATAACTAAAAAGTACTGGAGTCGCCTTTTCTATCCTGTGATATATATATATACAGTGAAGTCTCGCTCTTTTGTCGACCTGTACTCGAGCAAATCCCTCAAATTGGCACAAATGTTTCTGTTTTTAACCTCTTAACCCCCACCTTAACGGAGCACATTTTCTCCGCTTTACCTAAATCTAAAAGCTTCTTGACAGGAGTTTGCAGCCTAGAGGCCAGTGTAACGCCTCATTTGAAAGCTAAGACCTACAAAACTGATGTAAGATTTTCCTTGCATTGTCACTTTTTACATCGTATTTTTTGTGGGTTTTTTGTGTGATTTTGTCGCTTTTTTGTAATCGTTTTGTTGCTTTTTCATTGTTAGAGAAATAACAATGGTGTTCGAGAGGTTTGATGAAGAATAGGCAACAGTCAGGGTGTCTTATACAGGAGAAGTTTATTTACCATCGTTACGGGACCCGGAGACATGAACTCAAGTCTGTCTATGCTTCCACAGAAGAGGGATAAATAGCGTCTAAGAGCGTCATACTGATACGCAAGCAACACATTCAGTGGCTGAGAGTGTGGGCGCCTGAGCCCACAGTCAAGGCTATGACAGAGATGGTACGACTGTACAGCTTGACCCAGTATGATAAATAACGATTTAATGTTATCCTTTTAACATTCATCACTTTTTTTTTCTTTCCCATTTCTTTTTTGTTGCTTTTCCATCACTTTTTTGTTGCTTTTCCATCACTTTTTTGTTGCTTTTCCATCACTTTTTTGTTGCTTTTCCATCACTTTTTTTTCTTTTTTGTTGCTTTTCCATCACTTTTTTGTCACTTGTTTTGTTGCGTTTTTGTCACACTTTTGTCACTGATAAATAGCGATTTAATGTTATCCTTTAACATTCATCACTTTTCTTTAACATTTCTTTTTTGTTGCCTTTTTATTGCTTTTCCATCACTTTTTTGTTGCTTCTTTGTTGCTTTTTTTGTTGTTGCTTTTCCATCACTTTTTTGTCGCTTGTTTTGTTGCGTTTTTGTCACACTTTTGTCACTATGATAAATAGCGATTTAATGTTATCCTTTAACATTCATCACTTTTTTTTCCTTTTCCATTTCTTTTTTTGTTGCCTTTTTGTTGCTTTTTCATCGTTTTTTGTCGCCTGTTGCGTTTTGTCACTCTTTGATTCCCTATTTTTTCTCATTTTGTGCCAACATTTTCTTTTTTTGTGCGTTTCCATCCTCATTTACGTCTGGTTTTGTCGCTCTTTGAAGCTTTTAGACTCTGTTCAGGCGGGGGTTAAGAGGTTAATCTCCTTTCATAGCCGTGTGTCTGCCTCGCCTTTTCAGGAGTACAAACTGTGGGAGCACGAGTTGGCGTATGTGGAGAGTTTGTTGGAGGACGACGTCAGGAACAACTCGGCCTGGAACCAGCGGCACTTTGTCATTTCTCACACCACGGGGTTCTCTGATCCGGCCGTCCTACAGAGGGAGATAGAGTGAGTTACGACTGCAGATGCCATTGTTGTGTTCTAGTCTTTTAAATGAAAGTGCAGACGGCCTGAGAATGATGTAATACAGTGCCTCTTGAAAGTACTAATACACCTTGAACTTTTGCACATTTTGTCATGTTTACAACCATAAACATGAATTTTTTACTGAAAGTTCACACACAAGTAACAAACAACTGGACAATGACCCTAAACACAAAGCTAAATCTACAATGGAATGGTTTAAAAACAAACATATTAATGTGTTAGAATGTCCCAGTCAAAGTCCTGACCTAAATCCTATTGAAAATCTGTGGAAAGACCTGAAAACTGCTGTTCACAAACGCTCACCTTCTAATTTGACAGAGCTTGAGTTGTTTTGTAAAGAGGAATGGGCTAAAATGTCAGTTTCTAGATGTGCAAACCTTGTAGAGTCATACCCCAGAAGACTTGCTGCTGTTATTGCAGCAAAAGGGGGTTCCACAAAGTATTAAGTTATGCTGTATGAATACTTATGCACGCCCCACTTTTCACTTTTCTTTTTTATGTAAAATAACAGAATCATTTATCATTTTGCTTTCACTTCACAGTTGTCTGTTACTTGTGTGTGAACTTTCAGTAAAAAATTCAAAATAAAATCTTTGTTTATGGTTGTAAACATGACAAAGTGCAAAAGTTCAAGGTGTATTAGTACTTTCGCAAGGCACTGTGTATTAGTGTAGTCTAATGGTCATTTATCCTTGTAACAGATTTAGTTTTAATGTAGCTGTGTTTCCTGTTTGCTGCAGCTATTGTTTGACCCAAATCAAGAAAGCGCCTCACAACGAAAGTGTCTGGAACTATTTAAAAGGGTAAGTCCAGTTTTAGGCTCATTGTTTTTTATTCTGCGACAAATTTAAATGTGTATGTCGATGTTGTGAAGCAGCTGTAGTGCGCAATTCACCTTTTTGTAGTCGTCTTCTTCTTTCAACATTCTTGGTTTTGAGACTATTTAAGAGTTAGTGTTAAAAAATCATCAGATGTTAACAATCGGGACAATATGAAGTGCAGTTACAGTTTGACGAGCTGAAAATCCCTCGTGTGTCCCAGGATGCTTCAGGACCGCGGCCTGTGCTCACAGCCCGGTTTGATGCAGAGGATCCTGGAGCTGAAAGAGTCCCACTGCTCTCCCCACCTGCTCGCCTTCCTGTTCGACTGTTACGAGGACGTCTTGGACAGCGGCAGCCAATCGGAGACGGAGGAGCGGAAGGACGCGCTCGGAAAGGCTTTAGAGGTGAGTAAGGCTGTGTGACCTTTGAGACGGCGCTAGAGAAAGTTACTTGTCTGTAGGGCTGGGAACCGTTGCTTTTTTTTTTCGATACGGGTACTTAAATGATACTTGGTTTACGATACCGATACCTGAACGATACTTTTTTTCGATACCTGTGCTATAATATTTGTCATATACAGGTGAAACTTGGAAAATTAGAATATCGTTCAAAAGTTCATTTATTTCTGTAATTCAACTTAAAATGTGAAACTAATATATGATATGGACTCATGACGTGCAAAGTAACATATGTCAAGCCTTTGTTTGTTATAATTTTGATGATTATGGCTTACAGTCCATTTTCAATATATCCTAATTTTATGAGATTTTAAATTTGGGGCTGGGTCGCGGCGGCAGCAGTCTCAGCAGAGATGCCCAGACTTCCCGGTCCACAAATAAAGGCTATACATATCTCACTTTGCATGTAATGAGTGTATCATATATTAGTTTCACAGTTTAAAGCAGTACTAAGTAACTTGTTTACCTTAATAAATCCTTTCCATAGACCCTCTAGGGGTAATACAAGTGTTAATGCGATGATTGGAGGGTCTTTCATCTCCCCCTGGTGCCTCTGGCCAGAAAACCACATTTGTAACTTCCCTGCCTCCGAGTCAGAGTCACCAATACACACTAATGGAATCACGAAGAAGCAGCTAACAGGCTAACGGGCAAAGCTAACTGTGGGCTAGCGCCACTTAAACAGTATTTACAGCCAAGATCTTCATTGTGTAATTGGATGTACAATATCCCTCTCTCCCTTTGTCTTTTCTGTCAGCGTAGTATTTACTCTCACGGACAATTAATGAGTAAAAAAAACGCAACATGCTACGACACCTGCAGTGGCCTCTAGGGGCATGAGTTACTTAGTACTGCTTTAAGTTGAATAACAGAAATGAATGCACTTTTTTAACAATATTCTAATTATCCGAGTTTCACCTGTAGAACCATAAAGCAGATGAATAATGTTAAAAATGTTTTTCACCAATTATTAACCAATTTTCTCATGTTTTTCCCCTAAATTTACCCACATTTTTCCACTTGTTCTTTCCATTTTGTTTTTACTTTTTTTTTTCTTCCTAATTTCCCCAAATATACCCCAGTTTTCCTCCCTTTTTTCCCCTTTTTTCCCCTTTTACATTTTCATGACCAACAGCATCAAAACTTGAATATGAAGATTTTATATTTCATTTCCGTACCTGCTTTCGATACTTTTATCTTTTCGATTCCAGTAGTGCCTACACTTTAAATATGCAACTGTAAATCTAATGTTAATTGATTAATGTTCCTTTTAATTTCTTTGCTGCAGATTTGTGACCAGTTGGCGACCAAAAAGGACACGATACGTAAAGAGTACTGGCTGTTTCTGGGGCGATCTTTAAAAAACAAATACGGTGGTGCGGATCTGAACGGAGAGGAACCCGTGCCTTTGTCGGAACCGTAGGAGCTGCAGATTTCACTACATGTTACCGCGGAGCTGTGTGGTCTGGCTCAGGTTCAGTGGACATTCTTTGCAGAAAAATGCTTTTGACAGTTGCGCTTGAGCTTACAGCTACAGCTACACAAATAATGTATTCGACGTAATAAAAACGGAGTAATTAACTTTTTAAGGGACATATAATGCAAACTCGACTTGTCTGAGCTTTTTATAAAAATGTTATGACTTCTTTCTTTCACAGTAAACATACCAGAAGGATTATTTGCTTCATTCACATAGTAATCCTCCTTTTTTTTATATATTTGTTGTTGTTGATTGTTTGTTCTGTTTTTGAAAGGCTCTGTTCTGCATTATCAGACTTTTTGGGTTTAACAGAATCTGAAATATTCCGCCACATTTTTAAGTCTCATAAACCAATACCAGACCTGCTCTGAGCCGTTCTGCATTACTTTTCTCACTGTCAATTTGTCATTTGGTAAAATGCACGGCGTTTACCATCGCAAATCCCCCCTGCTGCCAGCGGAGGGCGCTCCAAATGATGCAAATGATGCATAACACACACACATTCATTCAGATTATGACGCGTGGCTCATAAATCAAGTTTATAAGCCACAATTATGCGGGATATGTCCACTCCAATCAAACTGCAGATTATTTTCTATACTTAGCAAACAACCCTGCCCTGAGTTGACCTGTTAACCCCGACATTAACCGAGCACATTTTCTCCCGTTTGGCTTTAAACTGCTAACAAAAAGTGACAAAAAAAAAAAAACAAGACATAAATGAGGATGAAAAAAGCAAAAAAAAGCATCAAACAAAGCATCAAAAGAGCAACAAAAACGCGTTAAAAAAAAAGCCAAGAAAGAGTCAAAACTACGACAAATACGTGACTAAAAAGCTAGAAAAACGAGATGGAAAAGAAAATCAAAAGAGTGACGAAAACAAGAACAAAAAATTGATGAAAAAGCGACAAAAACAAGATGTACTGTAAATGAAGATGAAAACAACAAAAGAGCAACAAAAATGTGTCAAACAAGTGCAGAAAAAGCGTCAAAAATACAGCAACAAACGTGAGGGTAAAATCAATTTGTAGGTCTTAGCTTTCAAATGAGGCGTTACACTGGCATATAGGCTGTAAGCGCCAGTCGAGAAGCTTTTAGATTTGGGTAAAGCCGAAATGGAGAAAATGTGCTTGGTTATGGTGGGGGTTATGGGGTTAATATGTATTCTTATTTGTCGTTGTGGGGAACTTAATGTCTTCTGCACTGGACTTACGTCTGAACATGTGCTTTTAGGGCAACCTCAATGCAGCGCCAAAACTCCCATATCCAGATCTTCGGCTACAATCGTTACTTTTATTTTGCAAATCTAAAAAAATGCACTTTTCCAATTACAGATTTTGAGTTCACCTCGTGAGTCGGCGTCACCAATCTGACCCATACCACACAACTCCCGTGGAAACGAGTCTTTACTTTGTGACCGTATAGTATCATGTATAGTTTATAAGATGGCCAACGTTTAGCGGCTTTGCAGAAATGTGCTGAAACATTTGCTAACCTTTCTCTTTTCTCTCACTTTGTTTGATAATGTACTGACATAATGTCTTATCTACGGCGCTTTATTAAATGTGGAATAAATTGCCTTTGTTTGAACTCATTTTGAACTGGTTTGTTTATACTTCTGGGCACGTCCAAGTTCAAAAACATGGTTGTAAACTCAATAGCCTGCATGAACCGTGGTCTGTGTAGCGTAGCCCTGAAGGGACGTTTTTCATCACAAGAAAGCAATAGAAACGAGGATTGTTGAGGTAAGGAGGTCATGAAACTGAATACTTGTGTTTATGTATGGCTTCTGGTAAAGTCTTGGATGAGGGATGGGTTTGGTTTGAGATGAGATGATTCAGGGGTAAGGGGACTAGATGCAGGTTGGTCATTTTTATACTCTCTACTGCCACCTCAGGCCTTATGCGTAACTGCAGTCTATATTAAGCTCGTGCATGACGGCACTTCAGACCCAAATTAACACCTTTTTGAGTGACTGCAGGATTTTAGAGGCAGTTGTGGTCAACAGGTCTGGGCTCATTCTACACATTAGGACATTGCTGACACATGTAGGGGGAGGAAAATACATAATATGAACATTTTTAAACTCCGTATAATCCCTTTAAAGTCAGATTACTTGGCGAATTGTAAGTGAAGTTTAATTGCAACATCCAGGAGCGGACTGGCCATATTATGTCCATTCTGGGAGAGCACAGAAATTGAGTCTGACCTCTCAATTTCCTCCTTAAAATATGTTTTTGTGGAAGTGCTGCATTTACACTAATTTGGGCCAGGCTGGTCAGAGTCCAGGGCAGTTTTTCAATCCTAGTCATTGTTGAAGACACGAACGCCATAAATAACAAAAAACACGTCCAACGGAAACTATTGTGTAAAGGTGTGCACACAAATATTCACACTTCACATCATAAAGTTGCTTTTTTTTTACTAATGCCATTTTATTGAATAGAAACAGATGGGGGGGGGAATCAAAAGTGCTTTTACATTTTTATAACAATATTTAGTAGTGAAACATCAGTGTATGTAATAATGGCTCAAAATAATAAGGGATGAACAAATTTTTTACACACTGAGACAAAAATTAGTTCATCCCAAAGACAAAACTCCGAGCCACAAACAAAGCAATGTGGTTTATTCTATTCGATGCAAAGAAGAAGAATGCAAAGAACATTATATTGGAGAAACTAAACAAGTCTTACAGAAGAGACTTTATCAACACCGAAGAGAAAGCACGAGCGGCCCCCAGTCGGCGGTGCACCTCCACCTCAGAGCCTCCAACCACTCGTTTGATTACGGGGAGGTCAACATTTTAGCTAAAGAAGAACGTTGGTTTGAAAGAGGAGTAAAATAAGCTATTTTGTCAGGCAAAAAAATCCCTCCATGAACCGGAATGGCGGGCTCAGATTTAATCTTCCGTCACTTTACTCTAATCTCCTTCGGGGAAAACCGACAGGGCACTGCCAGTCCAAGGAGACGGCACCTCAGCTAACAAAAGAACAATAGGCAGGTAATTAGTAGTGATCATCTATGAAAAGGACAGGACATCAAGATCTCTACTTTTCATCACTGACTTGGCATTAAAAAAGGGTAGGAATTTACATTGTGCAGCATCCAGCTTTCAGTCAAGCAAAATACAAACAAATGTAAATAGGCTAGACTGACATGTAACTGTAGATCGTATGTCTGAATGATATATAAAGAAACATGATCATTTCTCACTTGTAAGCGCACTGTTTGAGGCTAGACAAGCCGACGCCCAGCCCTGTACATCAGTGTTTTAGAGCAGAGGTCACTAAACGGCGGACCTCGGTCCGGATCCGGACCCATGCGCCAGCCCATCCGGACCCGAACCTTGGATCCGAACTTTGGACCCGACCCGAATCCCCTCAGGCGAGCGGCTGCGTGTGCTCTCTCTCTCTCTATATATATATATATATATATATATATGACTGCACCAGAGCGGTAAACTACAGCCCAGATGAACAGAAAGAGAAAGTCCTTCATCTTAGGTCCATTATACTTTTAACATTTTTAGAAATGATTTTGGAATGACTGAAATAAGGCTCGCTAAAAAAAACAAAAACAAAAAAACAGAGGACAGCCTAATTAAATATGCACGCGCGATCGTAATGCGCAAATAGCACGGCTGTTTCTCGATCGGCAGCGAGCAGGTCAGAACCAGGACTAAACCTGGACTAAGCCGGGCTCAGTGTGTTGAACTGAGCCAAGAAACACATCACTGTCAAATATTATGTGCACATTGTGTATAATAGAGGCGATATGCATTCTTCTATTTAGGAAGCAATACTTATCTTTAGAGCAAAAAAACAATAACAGGATTCAATTGATTACATTATTTTCAAATCACAGTAATAGATTTAATAAAGGCTTACACATCCTCATATAACCATGAATTAACCCCGTATGTTCCGGACCTTTGCTTGACAATTTATTCTCATTTCGGACCTTGGTGAAATTTAATTCGTGACCCCTGTTTTAGAGCATTCCTCATGTGCATAATATTTTTAATTTGTTTGTCTATGGATAAAAAATTACTTCCCGCACACTGCCAACCTTGCAAATGTAGTTTATTAGGATATGGTCAACGTTTCGGTCCTGAGACCTTCATCAGAGCAATTTGCCTGATGAAGGTCTCAGGACCGAAACGTTGACCATATCCTAATAAACTACATTTGCAAGGTTGGCAGTGTGCGGGAAGTAATTTTTTATCCATGTATACTGGGATTTTCCCTCATCTCCAACGCACCTGCCTCAAGTAATTGATGTGCGAAGTTTCTCTTCTAATTTGTTTGTCTATAAAAACTACCTTACTTTTCCTTCCTTGTCTCCTTGGACCAGTCCTTGAGCAAACACGGTTCCTCCCTTCATCAAACACACGCACTGTAGCAGGTGAAGTTTGTAGCAGAAGTCTGGAGTGAACAGAGGAGTACACGTGAACAGGTGAGAGAATCAAGCACTTGGCTTTATTTGACTTATTCCGGGTCTTTGTGTGCTTCATTGAAATTCTACTGAAAGTGTTTTGCTAATTTTATGTGTGAGCGACACACTGTACAGCAGGGATCTCCTGGCTGTAGCGCTCCATCGCTTTCCAAATAGCTCCCCAAAGGCTTTGCTACATTTCGACATAAGCTTGAGGAGACAATTTGGATTATTTTTCCCTCAACATGAAAAAATGTAGTATATAGTCAATATTAGAGCTGGGACAATACAGTTTAGTCACTATGCAATACAGGGGACGATTGCGATACAGTAAGTATTGAGTTAAACCTTAAAAGGAAAATATAGGTTTAATAAAGTGATGTGTAATAATAATAAAGAGAAAGATAATAATGCCTCCAAACACTAACATTAACCTCTTAACTCCCACCTGAACCGATCATTTTCTCCAGTTTAGCTTTACCCAAATCTAAAAACTTCTTGGAAAACAAAGCATCAAAACAGCGACAAAAAACAAAAAGAAAACGAAGATTTAAATGCAACAAAAAGTGACAACACGGCAACAACGCAGGTGTAAAGATCAGTTTTGTGGGTCTTAGCTTTCAAATGAGGCGTTACACTGGCCTATAGCCAAAGAGGAGAGAATGCATTTGGTTTAGGCAGGTGGTAAGAGGTTAACAGAGGCCTATTGTAAATCACTTCATTTCGACCAAAACTAAACAAAACGTCTTTGTACTTCAAGAGACAAAACGTGGGTATAGCATTTGCATATTGAAACTAGAAATACAAAAAAGTCTGTGATGTGTGCAAGTTTGTATTTTCTTGTTACTAGGGCTGGGTACCATTAAATAATACCAGTATGGAAAATAAAAAGTTTAGGTACTACTGGTAACGAAAAAATTAAAGTATTGAAAGCAGGTACAGAAAAAAATATGATCTTCAGAGACCAAGTTTTGATGCTGTTGGTCATTAAAGGAAGTGACTTGGTTGTTTCAGTTCAAATAAATGATACACATTTAAAATATCTTTCATGGAATACATTTCCATTATTCTTCTGTTTTCTGGTTCTAGATAACAATTACTTTAGTACAGGTATCGACAAAATATCGTTCAGGTATCGGTATAGCGAAAAAACAAGTTTTTGTAACTGTGTGTTTTTTACTGCCTCTTGGTCAGGAATCCCTTGAAAAAGAGGTTTTTAATCTCAATAGGACTTTCTGGTTAAATAAATAAAGTATTGAAAAATGTAGTACCTAGCCCTAGATATAAACTTCTAGGGTGGACACCAAAGTCGCGTAGTTTTTGTGTGTTTTTGAAGGCATCATAAGTAGCTCTCAGCCATTTTTGTTACGTTACAGTCGCTCACATGACAAAGGTTGGAGATCCCTGCTTTAACCAGCATCTACTGTAGCATGAAACTTGAGACATACTCCAAGTGATTTGTATCTTTCATGCATGTTTGAGTCCGTCTCCTTCTCAAACGCTCCTAACACACTGTTCCACCGGATGATGTCATGAGGTGGTGTTCTTTTGGGGTTTCTTTATGTCCAGACTTCAACTCACTCGTCCTGATCCTTTTATCGCTCAGACAGATTCTTGATCAAATATCTTCTATTTACCAGCTGACAACTGTTGTTTGTAGCTTTATTAAAATACATTCACTCATATGTTTGTCAGCAGAGCAACGTCAGACATTTTGTTTGCTTTGGGACTTAATTACCTGTTTGTTTTTGCTCTAGGCCAAAACTCATTGTAAACATGCACATTATTGAACTTATACAGCAGGTCACGGCATGGGATATTGGTTATGGTTATGGTTATGGGTAATGGGTTAAGTTTAGCTTTTTTTGTCTTCCTGCAGACTCCAAAATGTCTCCACTATTGAGCGCTCCCCTGCTGAAAACTATGGGCAAAATGTGAGATCTATAAGCGGACAGTGACCCCTGATTCGTGAGGACACTCGGGTGAAGATGTCGATCAGTGTGACTTTGAGGAAGGTGTGGAATTTACCCGGCCGCAGCGACAGGAAGGTCTGCCTCACATTCAGAGGTAAAAGGAGCTCTCACAGTTACATTTCTATTCCTTTCTTCTTCTTTTTGGCCTGATTTTTGTGTTTGACAGGTTTCAGTCACAAAACGAGGATCCTTCAGAGAGAGGACACCGCCATCTTCAATGAGGTTAGACTCTCCCACTACTACACATAAACTGCTGCTTCTGTACGCCTGTGTGAAGTTAGCCCCTCATTGTGTCCGATTCTCTCCAAAATGGTGTCATTTGTTAGTGCACAGAGAGTCCAGCGCCAGGGGACCTTTCTCCAGAGTCAAGCCAGGCTAATTGTCAGAATTACTTAGCCTGAGGATTAACCTATTGTAAATGCCTATTGTACAGAGAGAACGTGCAAACTCCACACAGAAAGACCACATCTGGCCTTTGAACCCGGGACTTGTTGTAAGCAAGAGCGCTAACCACTGTGCCACTGTGCCATCCTGTCTTTTTATCCTCATTGGTGCTCTAATGAAGCACTAACAAATGACACCGTTGTGGAGTGAATCAGACACTACGGGGGGCTAACTTCACACAGGTGATTTATCACTCACTACATCTGCAGGTAGATCACTTCAAGCTCTGAGTGAGTGCCAAGTAATTTAAGCAAATGGCACAAATAAAAAATTGAGAATCTGCGCTAGACCATCAGTAACACATTTAAAAGTCTATATTAGTTTTCCAGGACTTTTTTCTGATTTGTTTTATTGGACATCCTTAAATAGGCACCGGCTGTGACAAAGAATTCCATGACTGTCACTGTGTAATCATACTGTACATAAAGGCCATGTTGCCAATCAGTGACATCATCACCAAAACCTGTTTTGTTTTGACTTACTTTAGTTGTGGCTTTTTAAAACCTGATTTAAAACGAGCACTGTTTTTTCCCCTCTCGTTTAATAATGTCTTGTATGTACATACAGTAAATCTTACAGTAGCTCTTGAGTTCTGATTTTAAGAGCTTCTATCAGTAATAGATCACATGGTGCATCTCCAATAAACTGTGCCGCTCCTGTTCTGCACACACTGGCCCTCCTTCATCACACACTACTGTACAGCCCACAGATACTGCACAGGTATTTATCAAATACAGCCCTATGTGACATGGGTTTGTAAAACTGTGGTGTTGTTTCTCTTTTGTCATATACTCATACAGGAACCACTCGTTTAGGGATAACTCATAAAGTCCTATAGTTGATCTTGGTTTAGTCATGAATTAGCCCTGGTTTTGAAAAGGTAGAAATCCAGATTCCTTTGAACTTTATTGTAGCAACGCCAACGCACTGCGACACTGATTCTTCATCAGGTTAGAGCAGGGGTTGGTGGGTAGTGTAGTCCGCTGTTACATCGCTGGCAGGTCATGAACAGGTGAGCTCGGTGTTTGTTTTCCAGGTGGGAACCCAAACATTTGAAAGTGACGTCAAAGTAAATCTGATAAAACCCATTCTAAACTTCATGTGGCTTTGTTTCCTCCACTGTTTTTCCTCTAGGGAATTTCCAGTGGTTGTATTGTATGAATTACTTTTGAGTACTTTTTAATATATTTTGAATTGCTCTTGTTACATTGTGTTTGTATTTAACTGTAATTGTCTGTCTTTTCGCAGTATTTCCGCTGGCCTCACTATGGGAAACTCGGCAAAGACGAAGTGCTGACTGTCTGTGTTTACAACTGCAGCAGAATCTTCTCCAACAGGTCTTTGCTTTAAAGGGGAGGGGATTATGCCGAATCAACTTCTGCTACAATGTTGTTCCCAGATCAATAACATATATTATGTTGTGTTTGGAGCCACTAGTACATCTTTCAGTAATCTTTGAATCAAACCCAGTGGCTATTCTCAGCAGAGAAAGCTCCTCCTGAGATCCTACCTATCCAGGAAATACTTTCCTATCATCCAAAGCTAATTCACATCATTGTGGAGTAAAACACATGCCTGCAGAGGAGAGCATGATGGCTGCTCAGTGTCCTCCAACAGAGCATGTTCCAAAAAAGGACAAAAAGGGTGAGAACGCTTATATCAGGGGTGCTCAAAGTACGACTAATTGTCCTCAGGCTTTCTGTCTAATTGGCACACACATCGCCAGAGTTGATGCAAAGTTAATAATTCCACATGATTAAAACCTCAAAACTAACATATTGTAACATATCATTATTGTGAGATCAAGCTGGAATTATGGTTCAAAATGTCGCCCACAGAAAAAAACGACAGTCAGAAAGTGAAACCACTGGATATTTTGTTTTAGCTGTTTTAGATCCATATTGCATTTCCAACTAATAAGATGGTGATAAAGATGTGTTTGAGGTTATTACCAAATTCCTACAAAAAGCATAATGCCTCCTCTTAAACACTCTTAACCCCCACCTGAACCGAGCACATTTCCTCCAGTTCAGCATCACCCAAATTTAAAAGCTTCTTGGAAAAAAAAGTCAAAGGTCCGAAAAAGTGACAAAAATGTGACGAAAAAGTGACAAAAAAAACAGTACAAAAAGTGACCAACATGTGACCAAAATGCGACAAAAAAGTTATTAAAAAGTTGAAAAAGTGACCCATACAACAGTAGGAAAAGTGGCAAAAATGTGATGAAAAAAATCCTCAAAAGTGACGACAACATGGCAACAACACAAGGAGAAAATAATGAGTTTAGATGAATTTTGTAGGTCTTAGCTTTCAAATGAGGCGTGACACTGGCCTAGAGGCTTTAAGCTCCAGTCGAGAAACTTTTAGTCTTGGGTAAAGGTGGGACTTAAGGGGTTAAACACTCTTTCTTTTGCATAACCCATTTCCTCCTACATTCTTTATGAGGAACATTACGCACAAATGCATTTTCCAGTCTAGTATTGCCCAACATTCTCCAGCTCTGTCTGCCTGATTTTGTGGACTTTATTTTAACTTGTACCTTTATCTTGTCCCTTTATGTAATGCTGTATTCTGTAAAGTGCCTTGTCGATTGTGCATAAAGTTAAAGTTCTCATCTCAGACTGCTGGGTCAGTTGGTGGTCAGCCTGCAGCATGTGTTGTCGTCTGGACGGTTAATTCTCAGGGAACCGCTCACTGACGCCAACTACAGTCTCACAGATGTAAGTGCACTAAGTTTTTTATCTTGCATTACTCTGTTTTTGCTTCGTTTTGGTAAAATTGTGGCAGATTTTGCTGAGATTATTAAACTGTAACAAACTGTGTAGCATGGTGTACGTGTACCTGTCGGTCTTTGCCAAATCATTACTCCATGTGGTTTGATTGTTAATATTAGCATTTCTATTAATGTTTATGTTTAAATGTAATTGGCTACTTTGATCTATTGTCATTTTAAGTTGTTTTTACAATTTTTCCTATATATTTTTTTATTGAAGTGCATTTTTCTATTTTGATTCCAAGCCTTTAATTCAATGACTTAATATTACTTGTTATAAGCAAAAACAGTAGCAATGTCCAAGTTGTGTTTGTGATAGTAACTTTATTTATGGATATGTTAACTTTTTTTCTTCTTCTTTTTGTTGCTTAGATTTACATCGAGTTGGACATCAGGTACCATCCAGTTCAAGGAGCAGCTGGAAATTGGGATGACCAAGAATTTATTCAGTTAGAAGACGAGGACGAGTGAGAAACACATATTTATGACTGGAAAATATTCATGAATTAATTCTCGTTCAAAGTTCTGAGTAAATATTCGTGGTTCTCCTTTTGTTCACGTTTTATGTTTTTCAGTTCAAACCTTGTGTTCAGAAACTTTGCGTTTGACGATGTCGAGAGGTGAGAGTGAAAAAGACTTTAGATGTACCGTTTTTGGAGTTCACATTCAGCTAAAACACGACTCGTCGTTTATAGTGAGCAGACCGTGGCCCGTCCCCGCCAACTGGAGCGCGAGGTTCGGCGTTTGGGACGGGAGTTGGTGATGAGTGGCGACGACGACTACGACAGCGATGAAGATTGGGATGAAGATTACACAGAGCTGGAGAATGTCACATTCACACAGCTGCTCAGGTAACGGCCACCAGGGACAGTAGAGAGCTATTTATTTATGTTTGGATGCTGCATATAGCCACCAGGGGCAGTAGAGAGTCACTGATTTAGGTCAAACTCTTGAATACAACCACCAGAGGGATAACTGAGCTATTTATTCATGTTTAAATAATGTATACAGCCACCAGAGGCAGTAGAGAGCTATTTATTTTATGTGGATGCTGCATATAGCCACCAGGGGGAGTAGAGAGCCATTTATTGAATGAATGCTGAATCAATACACTTCTCGAGTAGTAACAAAAAGGAATAGGTTGAAGTTATTCCTTTTGCATACAGCCACCAGGGGAGCCAAGAGCTATATATGTAAACAAAATCACAGCCTAGTGAGCCACCAAAAGTCTATGGTACATAAAGAAAAGTACTATGGTACATAAGGCAGTGGGAGTAGAGAGTCTAATACCTATATGTAGCTGTCCAGTATAAATACCACGATTATCTTTTTTCAGCCGTTGCAGACCACTGTCAAAGAGAGAAACCGGTGCCACTGCAAAAGTGCACAGTTTTCAGGTGAGTAATCCATGATGAAACAAATAAAAAATGATTCTTTGTTTAAATTATAATGACATATTTTGGTCTGTGTGATCAGATAAGTGTGAACATTATGGAGGCTCAGAAACTGGTCGGAGTCAACATCAACCCGGTCGTGTTCATCCGAGTGGGGAGTCACAAGAGGAAAACGGCCACGCAGAAATCCACCAACACACCCTACTATAACGAGGTAAACAACATCATGGGCACGAGGGTTCAATTCCTGGGCCCCCAAAACAAATTGAATAAAATGGTGGCATTGGTGGTTTCAGTTGTGTGACTGTTTTTAACTAATTTGAATTGAGCACTTTATTTTCAGCATTTTCCTAAATTTAAATGAATAGTTTTTTTCTTTCCCCATTTTAGGTGTAGTTTGATGATATATTGCGCGCTGTAGGAACCGGCAGCGTAATAACGGCCAATAATCCAATAGATTTGGCCAGTTTCAAAATGTAATTTGCCAATAACGTAATAACGATTTACTGTTGACTGATAATGTAAGTTATTACGTTTTAGCCTAACAAGATGAAAATTGTTCACAAATGTAATCAATTCAGACTGAGCCACAAAGTAAAAGAATGTTCACCTCTTAGAAGCAGCTCCCATAGAATAAGCCTATATCTGTAATTCCAAGGTTGGAACAGCTGGTGGGACTTTCTGTCTGTGACAGGCCCAATGCAACTTAAAATTACATCATATAAACTGTATCCTAAATTGTTAAAAAAAAATCCATATTATGTAGCATACACACTGTATACACACTCACTGACGGTCTCATTCACTTTCACTCATTCACTACTGAAACCACATAATTTCCCATTGCCAATTGGTAAATAAAGTTTCTAGGAATATAACATTGTAATACAGACTGTATTACATTCCATTATTACATTTGAACGATTTTCATCTTGTTAGACCAATAATGTAATAACCAGCCAATAATGTAACAATGTATTACATAATCGGCAGGTAAATCGATTTTAGTAATGTGGTGATGGGTGGGATCTGTAAAGGAAAACATCTCACTTTGAGGCTTGACACAATATGGGGCAGAGGAGGATTTCAACACAAAGCAGAAACTAAAGGATGACGGAGGGGAGAGAGAGAGAGAGTGCATTCATGTGAATATCTTATTTATCTTGCAGAATTTTGTGTTTGAGCTTCAAGAGGCTCCAGAGATGCTCTTCGACAAAGTAATCGAGATCAAGGTGTGGATTTATCAACAGTTCTGCTTTTAAAATTTTAACTCAGTCACTCTTCTCGATGCTGATTCACACTTGTTAAATATTTGTTTTAGGTGTGTCACAGAAAAACACTGCCTTTTCTTCTGGATCTGATTGGAATGTTCAAAATGGACTTAAGGACGGTCTTCAACCAGCCAGGTACCAGCCCTTCTTTCATTTCAGACTTTGCCGCTGTGAATCATCTGCTCCATCAAACCATTTCCTCTCCATCCTCTCCTTTCACACCAACTAACTTAGACAGTATAATAACAATTAACTTTGTGCAATGGCTCTATAAAATGTCCTGATAACCCAAACGTAACTTGTAACTGCAGATCAGCGCTTCTACCAGCAGTGGGCGCCGCTGTGTGACCCTACAGACACGCGCTCGGGGATCAAAGGTTATGTGCGGGCGACAGTCGGGGTCCTGATGAAGGGGACAGTGTGGGCACCAGCCTCGATCCGAGTTCCAACACCACCGGGTCTCCTGACATAGAGAAGTGAGTTACTCTGTGTGCTTCAAGAGCGTGGTAGAAGAGGCACTGTGAATCTCAAGATTGAAACAAAAATACTACTACCATATTCTTATAGATAGATTTTTATAGAATTTTGATTATTTCTTTTATTTATTTATTTGCCATTTCTCAAAAAATATGAATTAAAACAAAAACAAAAAAAAATTCACTCATGGTCAGTGATGTTGAAGCCATTTATTGTGAAAAAAATGTGTGAACTCATTTCTAATCACCATAACAAAATAAAATACCAAAATGACCCTGTTGAAAAGTTTACACACCCCAGTTCCAAATACCATGTATTTCCCCCTTTTATATCAATGACAGCTTGAAGTCTTTTGTGGTAGTGGTGGAGAGGTTTCTGTATATAATCTGATGGTAAAGCGGCCCATTCTTCTTGGCAATAAGCCTCCAGTTCCTGTAAGTTCCTGGGCTGCTTTGCATGTGTCTTGCATGAATTGCGCGTTTGAACTCTCCCCACAGTGGGTTCAGTGATATTGAGGTCAGGAGACTGAGATGGCACTAACGGGACCTTCACTTAATTCTGCTGGAGCCACTGGCATCAGCGAACCAGCTCCATATTTCACAGTAGGTATGGGGCACTTTTCATCATAGGCCTTGTTGACAACAAGGCCAGTGATGTCATTGATGCTAAAGAGGGCAATATGCGGTATTAGAAACTGGGGTGTGTAAACTTTTCAACAGGGTAATTCTGGTATTTTATTTTGTTATGGTAATTTGAGTTCACACATTTTTTTCACAATAAATGGCTTCACAACATCACTGACCATGAGTGAAAAAAAGGTTTTTGTGCTTTCTGTTATATTCTCTGAGAAATGGCCAAAAAAAAAAAAAGGTGTGTGTAAACTTATTGGCAAAACTGTGTGTATTGCACTGGTTGCAAAAGTAAAAGCTTTTGATGAAAAAAAAAAACTGTTCACTGAAGGACGACAAAAGGAAAACTATGAAATGGACAAGACGGCCTCAGTCCTCTAAGATGAGCTCAGATTCTGTTGTTTGTGCACTGTATATTTGATGGTAATAACCTTGTTGCTTTACCTCTTCTGTGCCACAGAAACTTGATGCTGCCTCGAGGCATGTCCAAGGACCGGCCCTGGGCCCGGTTCAGGGTCCAGATCTATCGAGCCGAGGGTCTTCCCACGATGGACTCTGGACTCATGGCAAAGATAGACGTGTCAGACCGTACTGTGTTCATCGATCCCTATGTGCAAGTCACCTTCTGTGGACAACAAGTGAGACTATACTGTTTTAGGTTGCTTAGTCTTGCTTTTACAGCATTTGTCTTTTCTTATAAGCATTGGTTTCATAAATGTTTTTTTGTGTGTGCTAATTTTCCTCTGAGAATCACCCTTTGCATTTTGGTGTAATCTTGGTATTAAGCTAACCGGGATGTGTTGCTTTGTTGTTCAACTCCTCAGCTGACCACTAAGTAGCCCAGAGATTGAAGAGTGATTTTATATATATATATATATATATATATATATATATATATATATTTATATATATATATATATATATATATATATATATATATTAGGGCCGGGACTTTTTTCGATTAATTGTGATTAATTAATTACATGAGGTTTAGTGCGATTAAAAATATTAATCGAAATTAATCACACTTTGCTTTCCACACTTCAGTTTCCTTTTTCCTGCAGACGCACAATTAATGGCAATATTGCACTGGTCTGTTGGACTTGGTTGAACAAAAATAAACAATATTTTGTTGCTTAAGCTTATGTATTCAGTCATTATTCAATGGTATACTAAAAATCCTTATGAAAAAACTTACTTCTCACTGTTCTCAGGTCAAATATTTATATGCGATTAATTTCGATTAATTAATTACAAAGCCTCTAATTAATTAGATTAATTTTTTTAATCGAGTCCCGGCCCTAATATATATATATATATATATATATATATATATATATATATATATATATATATTCAGCCCCATTAATGAGGACTATTTAATGTAAATTAACATTGATAAAAATATACATAATGTTAAATGTTAAAAGCACCAAAACAACAAGCAACAATGGTGCAATTAAGCAGGCACCCTTACCTTTAGTATTCAAGCAATAAACCTCAAAATAAACTGACTAGTTTCTGAATATGCTAAGTAGTATTATTGACCTGTGCTCCTCAGGGAGAGACCTCAGTGGCCGGAGCGAGCAGTTGTCCCGTGTGGAACGAGGAGATTTCATTTATCGAACAGTTCCCACCATTGGCTCAGCGAATCAGGATCCAGATCCTCGATGATACAAAGACCGGAGACGTTCCCCTGGCAACGCACTTCCTGGACCTGCAGCAGATCTCAGACCCGACCAGGAACGGTCAGTGTGGACTCCAACAACAAGAACATACACTGTGAACAGGCGTCTCAAATGTTTGCTTTCTGACTAAAATAACCTGTGTTTAAGGTTTCAATCCTACGTTTGGTCCGAGTTGGGTGAATTTGTACGGCTCTCCTCAGAACTCCACCCTCAGAGACATTCACCAGGTGCTACACATGCAAAACTACAACAGTAACTTTGCCTTCAGGGCCAGTTGTAACTTTTGCAACTTTTGCCCATGGCCTGACAGGCTCTGAACGAGGGACTTGGACAAGGGATCTTCTATCGGGGCCGTATCCTAATCTCTCTGACTGTGGAGGTCTATTCTTCTCCTTCAGCTGCAAACGAGGTCCAGCCTGGTGCTGTGGCAAAGGTATTCACTCAACAAATCTTAACCATTACAACTGAAACCTGAAATCGTATCCAAATTGTATCCCATCTGCACTCGCATCTTTCTGTAAACTACAGTCACATCTTGTTGCCCACATTTGCTTCCTATCTGGGCAGGTGAAAGGAGTTCTGGGTAAATTTGGGCTGAGGAAGAAGAGAAGCAGCAAGAGGAAGAACCAGGAGCAACAAACACGTAAAGAGGCTTTGATCTTACTCCTTTCTCAGTCTTGATGTGACACTGGTTTAGTCCAGTTTTAGTCTTGATGTGACCTGGTGATAATCCTGGTTTGTGTTGTAGCCCCTCCGTCTGTCGCTGAAGAAAATGCTGAGGATTTTGGGGAAGTTCCTGAGGCTGTTACCGTGGAGACAGAGGAGATCCACCCTCTTCCTGAGGTCAGGCCCCTAATGATCTTACGTTTTCTCTCTTTGGTTGTAGGTTCAATAGTATGTTAGATATTGATGCTCAGTTTTGCTATTGTAAATCTTTGGATGCTGCTGTCTGCTATCAGTAAACATGCATTTTTCTCATAACTTAATCCCAATCTCTGGCTGTAGTTGATCGGGTTTTGTTAGAAATGTTGATCCTGGATGTTGTATTTCTGCAGGGTTTTCTGGGAGAGAAACAAGACTTTGTGTTGTTTGCGTCGCTGTTTGAGATCACCATGATGGACCCGAGAGTGGGCAACAAACCTCTCAACTTGGAACTCTCCATCGGTAACAGACGCCTCATAGAAACAACTCAATAAGCTCACTTTTGCATCTTGAAAGCCTTATTTTATTTGTATGGAGATCCATCTTGTCAGCCACACTGTTAGATGTGCAAACTACAACAAAAGTGAAAAGATGTAAAGATGCAAGATAACGCAGCAAATATTTATTGTCTTAGCGAGATCCACATTTTTGGCTTTTTTTAAGTAATTGACTAAGTTCACTCTTGAGTCTAGGATCTTTCTAACATGTAACATTGTAGTCCCTTCAGCAAAGTTGATTCTAACAGACTGATCTTGTCAGGTAACTGTGGTAAGGCGGTGGAGGTGATGCGGAGGCGCGCACGGAGCAAAGAGGAGCTGCGTGGGAGTAGACAGGAGCTGAGCGAGGAGAGTCAGACTCTGCTGGAGTCTGAGGACGATCTAGACCAGGACCCGGACAGACCACAGACCCCGGACCGCGAGCTGGACACCGACCCACAGCCTGAGAACCACTCTGTTACTGAACCAATGAGGCCGGAGTTCACAGACTATGACAGGTAACACACACACAGTTTCTTTATATGTAAGGATTAAACTTTGGTGAAACTAAATTATATATTTGCTTTTATTTAATGTGCAAAGAGGGCCATTGAGCTTTGTCCCACAGACTTTAATAAAGTAAAACATTTTTAGATACCATGGTTGTTTTGTCAATTCAAATTTAGTTTTTTAGTTTTCTTTCAAAGAGGCCCAATCACAGAAATGGACTCATAAAGTGACACTTCGAGGGGTCACCACTGAACCATCTTTCAATATTTTGTTTCACGTGGACTTCAACCAAAGTCACAGAGTTATAGTTTTTAATCAGTTATTTGTGCATGTTTCCTATGTGAGATCTGCCTTTGTCGGTCTCCGGACAGGTGTCCCTGGCTTGGGCCTAACCAGGATTATCTAGAAATGTTCATTTGTAGATTAGTGGGAAGGGCCATTGCTTTGCTATCGTAACCACTAACATGAAATGATCTTGGTTTGTTTTTGGTCCCTGCAGGTCCTTCCGGTGCATCCCACTGCAGTCCAGGCCTAAACCCTGTCTGTGGGTGCTGTCCCGGTTGGAAGACCACAGTTCTCGCCTGCATCAGTCCAGCTGGCTCCACAAGATCTCTGACCGACTGCAACTGGGTCTGGACCATGTCGAGAGGCTTATGAGGAGACCGGGGTCCAACGCTAAAGACAGGCTGCAGGAGGCGCTATTGGAGCTCATCGCATCCTTCAAGTACGTACTGAAGAAGGACAGCAGACTGAAACATTATCAACTTGGACTTTACAAAACCAAGACTATTTGTTTTTAAACCATGGGACTTATTCATGACTAAACCAGGTTAAAAAGTCTTACCAAAGCAGGACAATACTATTAAACAAGAACTAAATCAGTACTCAACCAAGATTAAGCACAGTACTAATCGCAGTGTCTTCCTCAGACATTTCAGTGTGTTCTCAGACAGACGCTCCCAGTTCAGACCCAACGCGCTGGATCGCTGCCGTAAGGACTACATCAAGAAGAACCTGGTGAGCTTAGCTGCTAAATGCTTACTTTCTGCACTGGAGCTTAGACCTAATTGCATGGACGGAATATTTTCGTCCTGATTTTAGCCAAAGTAATCTTTCTATGACTAAAACTTAATCAAAAGACACTAAAACTATGTCTCCAGATATGTTTGTCCAGATTTGTTTATGACTGACAAAAACAAAGCAAAAAGTGAAGAATACTGACTAAAAATATTTAAAGCACTAAGTAACTTGTTTACCTTAATAAATCCTTTCCGAAGTCCCTCTGGGGGTAATACAAGTGTTAATGGGATGATTGGGGGGGGGGTCTTTCATCTCCCCCTGGTGTCTCTGGCCAGAAAACCACAATTGCGACTTTCCCTGCTCTGACCCGGAGTCACCAATACACACTAATGGAATCACGAAGAAGAAGCTAACAGGCTAACGGGCAAAGCTAACAGCGGGCTAGCGCTACTTAAACAGTATTTACAGCAAAGTGTGAGTGAAAAAAATGATTTCCATTGTGTAATTGGATGTACAATATCCCTCTCTCCCTTTGTCTTTTCTGTCAGTGTAGTATTTACTCTCACGGACAATTAATGAGTAAAAACGCACCATGCTAAGACACCTGCAGTGGCGCTTATGGCCTGTAGGGGCATGAGTTACTTAGTTCTGCTTTAAACTTCCAGTGACATTTTGTAAGAGCCTCATATCATCACTGCCAAAGTAACAGGGCCATGTCCAAGTGGGAGAAGCTCCATGGAGCACTTTGATTAAATATGTCTGAATAAAATCAAAGACGCGTAAGGTTGCCAAAATAATTCAACATGTAGTCAACTAAATCTACATGACATTTTTGTAGACGAAAACTAAAAGTTAAATTTGGCATTATCATTTGAGATCTTGACTTAAACTAGACTAATGTTAATAAGTTTGTCTTTTGTAGGTGATCTTGGCGCGCCAGGCGGTGAGAACACGGAGAATCACCAAACGAAACATCAAACTGAAGCTCATGGACGCCAGGAAGATACTCAGGAAGCTCCGCCTCCTGGCACATGAGGTAAGAGGTCACAGTTTGGAAGTAGCTTTCAGGCCAAAGAACTCTTTAAAATGAAACTTGAACACCGTCCTCTGTCCCGCCAGCCCCAGAGCACACTCCCTGACGTGTTGCTATGGTTACGCAGCAAGAGGAAACGATTGGCTTACATCCGAATCCCCGCCTACTCCGTGCTCTTCTCGATGGTCGAGGAGCAGAAGGGACGGGACTGTGGCCGAGTGTCCACTTTTTACATGAAGGTATGGCGGTTATACACTCAGACATTTGCTCTTCTTCACATTTAGAGCTTACATCATTGTCTTGAAATTAATTCCGTTTGTATTTAATAAGATGCAAAATTTTGGCTAAAATTGAAAAATGCTCTAGATTAATAAAACTGAAATATAATTGGGCAAAATTAACGCCAATTTTGAGAAGGGGAGACCGGGTATGGTTGTAACATGGGGAGAGTTGTAACACAACCAATTCCACCATTCAGGGATAAGATAGGAGTCAAATGATCATATCAGTGTTTACCCACTTCCTCCCTGATCCCACATGGTGATTGTCAAGGTTGTAAACAGGTTCATGCAGATTCTATAGAGAAAAAATTGATTTTGAGGTATGAAAGTAAATTTTTTGACCAAGACTATATTTTGTTTAGTGCTTATACTATTGCACATAAAACCATATGACTTACATTAGATTAAATTGTAGTTTCTCAGGCAATATGTGATGCACATTTCCCCTGCTAATATCAAACCATTATGCTAATAGAGCTCGCTAAACAATGGCTGACAGGGGTGGGGATGGTTGTAACACAATCATCCCCTATTTACAACTAATAACACTTACTTGATTTTAATACTTTTACAGAATGCCTAAACAGTGGAAAAGAAAGACTGTGCCAGCTAATGTAAAAAAAACAAAGAAACAAAACATCTGGTGTGGTCAGAAAGAAGGGCAGGTCAGATCAGTTGCAAAGGCACATGTGATCTGCCATGTAAAACTGAGCAGATACTGTAAAACACAGCAGAAGCTGAGAGACCGGGGTCCAGTGATCATCCCAGTGTTACTGAAGCATCTACAGAGTTTTTCTCTGAGGTGCAGGAGGAAGTGTTGGCTGATTATTTGACTCAGACAGCAGACCTGTATTATGGACTGACTCCACCTGAGGTTAAGCATATGACAGGTTAGAGAGAGAGAGAGACATTGTTCTGGATTGTTCTTTTATTTAAATAATCCTCTATTTGAACATATCACATGACGTGGCCTCTGTTTTTGCTTCTTTTGTTTAAATGTTACAATTTACCCCAGCATGTGTTACAACCTACCCCGGTAGTGGGGCAGGTTGTAACAAAGGAACACCATGTATTTGACATCAACTCACGAGGTCTGTGATATTCTTGCATAGGTTTGAATTGGTGCCATTTGTAGTTAACAAATGTGAGTATTTTGTATAAAAGTTTGAGAACTGTAGCTCAAAAATTCAGTGAGTTACAGGTGCTGAAGCAAAAAGTGTTACAACCATACCCGGTCTCCCCTATGTGCTGATTGTAATCGCAATGTGAGATCAAGGCCATGTATAACTGGAAATGTAAGTGTATGTGAGTTAATGCATGTACAGTATACAGGTGCTCGTCATATAATTAGAATATCATGAAAAAGTGTATTTACTTCTGTTATTAAACTGTAAAACTAATATATGATAGACTCATGACATGCAAAGTGAGATATGTAGTCTTTATTTGTTATCATTTTGATGATTGTGGCTCAGCTTGTAAAAACCCCAAATTAAAAATCTCAGAAAATTAGAATATTTTAAAAATTGACTGTAAGCCATAATCATCAAAATTATAACAAACAAAGGCTTGACATTTGTCACTTTGCATGTAATGAGTCTATATCATATATTAGTTTCACATTTTAAGTTGAATAACTGAAGTAAATGCATTTTTTCATATATTATATGACGAGCACCTGTATATGGCAGGCCTTCTCAAACTCCGGACTCATCAATAGTGATGCAAAACAATAAATCTGCAGACTAGACTTCACTGGCAGAAGGTTCAGACCAATGGGCGAGGAAAGTGCTTCTCTTTGGTCCTCATGGCAGGGAGCATTGCTGTAATACCACCCCCTGGTGGCCAGGTGCGACTCCAAAAAACACTTGGTAGACAGGATTCTATGGGACTTCAGACCTCCCTAGAATGGCTTAAAAGCCTGTCTCAAAGAATTTTATTTTTGTAAACATCACTTCAGCGCCCACCCCACCTATTTGCCCTTTTAAGGAACAGGCGTCGTAGGAGCAGATAAAGCAGCCATCAGAGAGGACGCGGGACCTTTACAATGAATGTGGCTGAATGGAACACCGGCTAGCTCTAATTATTAAATCTATGGTTCAGACAGAGGTTTGGTTTGGGAAAAATTGGGTGCTTATAAAATGTTAAATTGGTAAGTACCTAAGAAAGTAAATCAGTGATCTGGACAAATCTAAACAGAAGAAAAAGTAATTTAAAGAACAATCTCAGCTGTCTGAGTAATGTACATTTAGGTCAGTCATTGTCTTGCAACAACCACGTTTTAGTGGTTAAATTAAATTAAATTCTGTTATTATGCATTTTTGGCTCAAATGTTTACAGTTTTAGTGCTCTGAGCATTTTTGATTTTGTAAAATAATATATTTTTCCTTTGACTTCTGTGAATTTTATTTGTCTAACTTTTTGATTAAAAGTTTGAGAGCCCCGATATATAGGATAGGTATCTCGTTTTTTTTTATTTTTGCATTTCTCTAATATTTATTTATGTTGTATTGTACTTTTGTTTTGCAATGATTCAAAATGTTTGTGGTTGAATGTAATTATGTATTATTATAAGATAAATAAATATGTAACATAAAATACTATGAAAAACAAGTTTAAGTCATACTAATGTTAAGTTAAAGCAAAGAAGTCGCCTGCCTGTCTTGTAGCTCATTCACCTTCGCCTCATTGGTTTTGAATGTTTTATCTCCTAAATTCTCCTACGTTTGATATTCCTTTGTTCCAGTTTTCTTTTGAGTCTATATTTTTAACCCCTAGTCGCCCGGTTCAGCTCCAGGGGAGGTGTTTGCAAAGCTCGAGCTCTACCTGTGGCTGGGGCAGAGTAAATACAGTAAAGATGCTCTGACTTCATTACCTGAAGAATTCACACCTGTCATACCTGAGGAGGAGCCGGGGAGCAGATCATTTCCTCTCAGTCTGGCCTGTCAGGGTGAGTAGTTACCAAACCTTATCCCAGTCTGCAAGTGAACAACAAAAACTGCAAGAATTGGCAACAGAAATGGTTACGTACATCATTTGATTGAACCACTTAATTTCTGGTTTCTTCGAAGCTGTGTGCTTAACATGTCAATTGACTAATCCATGATGTATTGGTGTTTTATCCCAAAATAAACCTTAGGCAAACATTCCCAGTGCAATATCAGGACTCGCAACCTTGAAAAACATTGTTACCATACATTATTTCAAGATATAACGCCTGTAATACCATTGGAAAGGGATTCAAAGATATCACATTTTCCTGAATAAAAGACCCAATATCATCCTTTGACAATTTCTTATCATTCCAAGAGATTTTTCTTTCCCCAGCAAGCCACAAACTCTTCAACTAAACTAATTACAAGAGCACATTTTATGTATTAATTGTTTTACCGCTTTACCGCCGTTATACATTGGGTCCCGGATTACACATCTAACACAGTAGTGTGTCTCTGTGCTGCGTCCACAGACAGTCGTTATTTCCAGCTCCGGTGCCACATGTACCAGGGAAGAAGCTTGTTAGCGGCTGATGATGACGGACTCTCGGATCCATTCGCCAAAGTGCTGTTCTCCACACAGTGTCAGGTCTCCAAGGTGAGTTTTCTTTTGCTTTTGAAGACAACACATACAAAGCGTAATACTATGCAATCATATTGGGGTCTCCACAGTTTGTCAAAAAAGGTTCACTTGATATTGTAAAAAGCCTGTACAGATGTTTGCCTGGTTTATGGTTAATATCTTATTATATCTATCATTTCCAGACCTATTTTCATGAAACAAAAACTGGCATGAAGTGTATTGTGTTCTCTGTCAGCACAATTGAGCTAAGATGAATGTAATATTTCTCTACAGTATCAAACCGGTCACTTCATTCTTATAAAAGACAGAATTTGTCAAGGTCATGTTGTGCTGCGTTCAGGTGTTGCAGGACACGCTGTCTCCGGCCTGGTGCCAGTGTTTACTCTTCGACAGAGTTTTATTGGAAGGATCTAGAGAAGAACTGGAGCAGGACCCGCCCCTCGTCATCATCAACATCTACGACCAGGACGCCATGGTAACACCTCCTGAAACCTCCTCAAGTCAAGCCCTGGGTCCTCAGGTGCTCTTTGTGTGAGAAGACGCTGGTCGTTCTCATCACAGGAGCACTTACTTCGAATGTAAATTGCCTTGAAAAAATATGTTTCGCCGTATGTTTTGTGGGTTTGGGTCCAGTTTTCAGCTACCCTTGTGCAGGCTTTTTTGATAAAACCTGGGAATAGTTAAAATAACCTTTTTTGTTTTAACCTACATGATTTATTGAGGGTCTTCACAGATACAGTCATGCTCAAAGGTTCACATACCCTGGCAGAATTTCATCATAGGCAACACAAAAGTGCCCCATACCTACTGTGAAATATGGAGCTGGTTCGCTGATACCACTGGCTCCAGCAGAATAAAGTGAAGGTCCCGTTAGTGTCCATCTCATTATCCTGACCTCAATATCATTGAACCACTGTGGGGAACCAACTGTGCAGTTAATGCAAGACAGCCCAGGAATGTACAGGAACTAAAGGACCGCTTTACCATCAGAAAAAATAAAAACTTCAACCACAACTACCACAAAAGACTCCAAGCTGTCATTGATGCTAAAGGGGGCAATACATTAAAAACTGGGGTTTGTAAACTTTTGATCAGGGTCATTTTAGTACTTTCTTTTTTCATTATGATTTAAAAATAGTAAACTCAGTTGTTTCACCATAAATGGCTTCACACAACCACTAACTATGAGTAAAAAAAAAAATGCTGTTATCTTTCATATTCTTTGAAACATAGTTTCTCTGTTATATGTTGAAGGACCATTCTAACCCTGTGCTTGGTGTTGCGTTCAAGGGCAGTCCGCGGTCCCTGGGTCGGGCCTACGCCGAGCCGCAGATCCAACGAGTGGAGGATGTTTACAGTAAACCTCAGCTGAAGTTCTACGATGTGTCTCTGGGCAGAGCCTCGGCCGGAGAGCTGCTGGCCGCCTTTGAACTTATCGAACTCGACTACTCCGGACCAGGAGAGGTACAGCAGCACGCCATTGACCAACTGTACTTAAAGGGAGGGGGTGGGGGATTGTGCAAAATCGACTTTTCAGAGCTTTTTGCCACAATGTTTTCTCATTGAAAATACCTTGAGTTTTTTTCTTGCACTTCTTTGAGAAATTTTTGAATCTTTCCGAGAGGCTTTTCTAGCTCCTCCTGAGGTCCTACGTATCCAGGAAATGCTTTCCTCACCTCTCGATCTCTTGCTAAGCTTAATCCTTTCATCGTGAAGTAAAAAACGACTTTTTCCACCTCTTTCTTCTTTATTGAAAGAGGTATAAAGGCATGTTTGAGATTACAGTATTACCAAATACCTGCAACAAGAATAACGTCCCCTTTTTAAACGTAAGGTTTTAAAAATTATTGGGGTGTCCAAATGGTATCACAATGGTCTCATACATACATTTGTCAGAGTCAATTACGTGGTAAATGTTTCAGCATTTAAGTCTAATAATTGGGTTTTTCAGGTTATAGTGAAATGTAATTTTGTTCAGTTATAAAAACAAAACTCTATGGCAACTTCTGGAGCCAAATCATTAACAAGAACGTTTTCTAAAATGCACTTAATTTCCAATTTCATGACGACGCTTCTCCACTGATCACATGACTCTCTCTAGCCTCGCCTCCCGTACAGCCTGGACCCTCAGGAGCTCGAGTATGCTGAGGATCGGACCTTTCTGATCCCAGAAGGAGTGAGACCAGTCCTCAAGACCTTCAGGATCGAGGTAAAGTTCGATAGGGGCCGATATGATTCAATAGGCGAAAGTCTGTGTGATAGAATAATTCCACCATTTGTTATTGCAATTATAGGTGAAAAAGTAAATAATCATCCCTTCTGTCTTCCTACATCCAGGTCTTGTTCTGGGGTTTGCGGGACCTGAAGCGGGTGCAGCTGTTCGAGATAGAGCGGCCCATGGTGAGAGTGGAGTGTTCGGGCAAAACTCTGGAGTCGGAGGAGATCCAGGATTACAAGAGCCAGTCCAACTTCAAGGACATGGTTCGATGCCTGGACGTGGTGAGGAGTAAAACTGTCCCGGACGAAAGTAGAAGGACAAGGATATCGAGGATCTGCTAGTACCAAATTAAAACATACTGTAACAAGGCCTAATTAGGAGACTTACAGATCTATTCATCTTCCTCTAGTGTGGTAACACTTTGGAGAAAATATAAATAACCTCGGTCTCTCTTTGTGGTTAGGAGTTGCCAGAGCAGGTGCACCTCCACCCGCCCCTGACTCTGTTTGTGGTGGAGCGGAGGGCCTTCGGGAGACTGGTCCTGGTTGGGTCCCATGTGGTGCATAGCCTAATGTCCTACGCGCCGCAGGAGCCGGGGGCGGAGTCAGATCAAGAGTGGGAGGAGCCTAAGAAGAAAGGTATCACCCACCACAGAAGAGTTCACACACTGTTTTAGTTCCATGAGTCAACGTTTTGAGCTTTTAACTCTGATAGACTTTCATTCAGTAATCGTGTTTGATTTGGTCAACTCTTTCTTCAGAGTCCAGTCAGAGCACCTTCTCTGGAAAGACTTCTTTATGTTTCTAAAGTCTATAAACCTTCACCAGACAGTGTTTAAAACCTCTTAGCCCCCGCCTTGACCAAGTGCATTTTCTCCAGTTCAGCTTTACGCAAATCTACAAAACTCATCTAAACGAATCACTTTCCTCACATTGTCGTCTCTTTTTTTAAACTTTTTTTTCATTGCTTTTTATTGCGTTTTTGTCACTTTTCTGTTGCTCTTTTGTGGCTTTTGTTGTATTTTCATCACTTTTTTGTGACTCTTCTGTTGCTCCTTTTTGGGCCTTTTTGTTGTGTTTTCGTCACACGTCACACGTTCAAGAAGCTTTTAGATTTAGGTGAAAATGGGCTCGGTTCAGGAGGGGGTTAAGATGTTAAATGCAAAGGAACTGTTTATGTCTTGCTCTTAAGTTATTGTAACCCCACTCCCAGCAGGGGGATTGGCAGTTTTTAAAGTCTTTAAAGGAATAGGCCATACTGTCGTGTTCTTTATTGGATGGAAAAGAATATGGAGGCTCGTTCTATTAAAATCAATCATTGTTTTATTCCCTATATTACAATCTAAAACACAAGTTATGCGGAGCGCTACATCTTGGTGGTCCAGCGAGAGAAGAGAGAGAGCCTCTCCCTCTGAACAACACATAAGAACATGGAGAATTTGGGTGTTTTCTTTGTCGAACCAATCAATGGTCTTGGAATGTTCTTGTCGTCACTTCCTCTGCACAATCTGACTCCTCCTTCTAACACACTGCCCCCCAGTGGCTCGAACAGTAAAGACAATAATGGGGCAGTAAAATGGAAACCCCAGTTTCAAATGAACCTTAAAGCACAGATTACATCAACAGTTTTATATATAATCACTAAAGCCTAGTATGATAATATGTATTGAAATATTTCCAGAATACTGAGATATGTTCTTACCTTACCTTAGACGAGTTGATGCGTACCTGTCTGGTCTTTGTGCATGCGCTCAGTCACGCAAATGTTGTGTGTGTTATTACGCCTCACAATATAGTTCCCCTTTTTATCCGCTTAGAAAATCGTCATGTTTCATTTTGTGTAACGAGACTTGGATCGTGTAAATGCTCACGTAACTGTATTTAAATAGGGAAAACGTGGAACAGCTTCACCCCAGTTTGGAGCTATACCTTTGTTGGCAGAGGCTAAATGCTAACAACATTTGCGTGACTGAGCGCACGCACAAAGACCAGATGTCCGGGCCACACATAATTCTTGTGAATGGCCGACATTTTACAACCCAGGCAGCCAAAGTGGCCGACAAAAAAAAAAAAAAGGCTAGCGTAACCTCTGATCGCAGTATGTAAAAACGGTGGCCTATTCCTTTTAAGAACAACAAAAACGTGTCCAAAAGTACTTCTAAATAAAGCTAATATTCTATAATTGTCTGCTGTTGTTGTTTTGTTGCGCAGTTGTTCAGAAGGTGACTCCAGTCGACACAGTCAGGAATCTGGGACTTACCTCACTCAACCTCAAACAGAGCAAAATCCCAAAGATTCCTGTTAAGGTACTACGGGGTGCAAATGTGGACAGAACCAGGACAGGACAAAGACACACACAAAAAACAACCCTTTGCTCCTCTCTTAGAACCCCTTGAAGATAGTGACAGACAAACTGCAGGATGAGGAGCTGGAGGAGGAGCCTGAGGAGCAGGAGGAGCTCGACTGGTGGTCCAAATATTACGCCTCCATCCAAGAACGGGACAGAGAGGTGACACTCTCATCCAGACGATGACTGGGTTTAAAATGAGACCATGATATTGTGTTGGAAAGGGGCGCACAATTGCACATTTAATTTATAATTACTATTTTCAGTTAATTGGTGATTTTACCGCAAGAACGAGTCCCGTAATGACTTGTAGTTGTCGCCCCAAGCCCAGTCTTTAATTGTCTTTCCTGTTTTTGAAGGCCGCCACTCAGAGAGAACTGGAGGAACAAGCAGAAACAGGTGAGTGTTGTGGTGTATTGACCTCCAGAGGAGTATTCTATAAAGCTGGTATAGAGGGTTAGCGAGGTAAGTTCAGTGTTAACCCTGGTTTTGCCGTACTACAAAGCTGGATAACTTTCTATTAGGGAAGATCTCCATGGAAACATGCCCTTAGCGCATAACCCGCTCTGGACCAGGTTTAGTTCCCAGTTTAGATAAACAGACGGCTCTTTGACCAATCAGAGGAGAGAATCCTTTTGTTACTTAAACTCCGGTTTGTGGAGGGAGTGAGGAGCAGAGAGGGAAATGTAGGAAGCACCTTGAGCAGCGGCGACAGAAGTCCTTTATTTGAAAGTGCACATGGATTTTATAAAGTAGAGACATCGTGTTGTAACATTTATGTGGCTTGCACAGATTGTAGACGACTTCATAGCACAGCCCTCACTATAGATCATGTTGTTGTATATTTATTTGTTTCTTTATTTACAGAAGGGGCCAATCTGACTATGGCCAACATCGAGGAGGAGGAGGAGGAGATGGTGGTGGTGGAAATGGAGCCTCCAAAACGAAAGAACATCGCGACTCTCACGGTCAGAATAATATAGTTATCGGTATATTTCACTTTTGCAGTCGGACAGCAGTTGCAGTGGCAGTATAGTATTTGACTGTTCTTGGTGTTATCGTGCTGAGCAGTTCTTGGATCCCACTGTGTCTGTGTTGCAGTTGTACAGCGGGGAGTTGGAGGGTCAGTTCCATCAGTTCCACGACTGGCTGCAGGTGCTGCCTCTGTTCAAAGGCAGAGCTTTAGGGGACGCTCTGGAGGAGGAGCCGGAGGAACGCATCATGGGCAAGTTCAAGGTCTGTCCACTCTGTTTTAGTATAGGTTTAGATTACACTTTCTTTGTTTAGAACTTAAAGGGATATTTCAGGATTTTTGACATTGGGCCTCATTTCCTAGTTATCCAGAGTGTTGTTGATGTCTGGAGATATATTTTTCTTAAATTCATGCAGTTCTTATATTTGAAGAGTCTAGTGGGGCTAGGCTAATGCTAGGCTAAAGCATTTCTATGGTATCAGTTAGCCTGCATTAAAAACAGTCTGACCCACTCCACAGTGCACCTGAGGTAAATCACTTATAACGTCAGACTAACCATATAAATGTCTGTGTTAATAGAATAATTTTTGAAATATAACTGACCTTGTATCACATGAATTACCGCATTTTGAGGGACTATTTTCTCGCAGATCACTCCGCCGCTGCGTTAGCTTACAGCCACGAAGCTGATGCTGCTCAAATAGAAGTTATTTTAAATGTAAAATGGTAAAAATTCTATCGACACAGACATTTATATGGTTAGTCTGGTGTTATAAGTGCACTGTGGAGTGCGTCAGACTGTTTTCAATGCAGGCAAATTGATACCATAGAAATGCTTTAGCCTTGCCCTAGCGGGGTCGACCCGTCATTCCGACACCCCACCATTCCGACACCCCGCCAATCCGACACACCGTCATTCCGACACCCCTCTATTGCGACATCCCGCCAATCCGACACTTTTTGGTACCGCTATTCCGACAATCGTTTTGAGCGTATCTGTTTGCCCTCGGCTTTTGTCCGTGTTTCGTGAGAATAGCTGATAATGATGGAGGCTTATTAACGATCCTCATGGCGCTAGAGGAGTCAGCTCAGCGTCTCCTTCCCTGTTCATCTCCGCTCTGAGCGTCCCCGCTGTCGGCCCATCTATGCACATTTCCCAGTCCCTCTACAGCGGCTCATGAGATAGTTTTGGGCAAAGGCAGTGACAGGTGCGGGCTAGTCTGTATTTCACAACAAAGCGCTGAAGTCCGCGGGAAAGACGCCGCGCACTGTCTCAAGGCTTTAAAGAGACTGAAAAGTGGATGCGCCGCTCACAGCGCTGACCACGCAACGCGCTCCCCTTCGTTCAAAACATTGTCCAAACAAGTCCTTCTCCAAGAAGCAGCGCACATGGGGGTGTGTGTGTGTGGGTCACTGTGCTTTTACGCATAATGGACACGCATATGACGCGCCCCACGGACAGTGCCGCGTTATTGTGCCATAAGCCCTGATTACTGGACATGTTGGCATGTTTCCTTTGCTGCTCTTCCTAATCGTTCTCATTTAATATGGATCGTTTTTATGTCAACTGCATTAATAAAACAGCGGCACAAATACTGTTCAACATCATTCAATCACAGTGGCCTCAGTGGTGCCTCTTGGAGCATCAGACAGCCGACGCACAGTGCGTAATGAGCGCATGACAGGCAGCGGCACTGAGAGAGGAGTGATGCATGTGTTGCCCCATTCGTAAAAAGATTCCCAATTTAACGTGCATATGGCTGGATTGCAGCCGTCAGAAAAAAAAAACTTGCTGAGAGCTAGGAGCGGCTATGGCACGAGCCGCTGCCCTTGGCTCTCCGCACACCGCGTGATGGAGTACGGACTCCTCCAGAAACAGCTATTCTCAGGGTTTTGTTTTGTGCTCAGAAAACACGGGAGCCGTGCGCTATTGCGCACGAGCGCGAGAGGGAACCGTGTAGAGACATAAAGAAAATAACACTGCATTATCTGGTCCTATAGGCTCTTGTTTTCGTGACACTTCATTTTCGAAATCTTTTGTCTTGTGTGAGTGGATGTGAGCGTAAATATAGTTAATTCTAGTAGGCCTACGTATTTTTGATAATTATCTTTTGTGTCGGAATGGCGGGATGTTGCACGAAAGATAAAAGTGTCACCACTCCGACAAAGGGGGGAAAAAAATGTCGGAGTGCCGGGACGTTTAATAATAAATGGAAACACCGCCACTCCGACAATTTGACCTCAACGTCGGAGTAGCGGTGTGTCGGAATGGCGGGGTGTAACCGCCCTAGCCTAGCGCCACTAGACTCTTCAAATATAAGAACTGCATGATTTTAAGAAAAAATATCTCCAGACATCAACAACACTCTGGGTAACTAGGAAATGAGGCCCAATGTCAAAAATCCTGAAATATCCCTTTAAGAATAAATGATTACACACTTTTTTTTTTTTTTTACCATAATGTTATTTTTTCTTCAATATTTCTTAATATTTTTCAGGGCTCGTTCCTGGTTTATCCAATTGACCCCAAGGCAGACGGCCCGGTGCAGATCACAGAGGGGATTCCCAAGAATTCTCCTGTCAAAGTCCTTGTCCGGGTTTACATCATCAAGGTACTACAGACCAAATCATCCGGATCATACCATCTACTAACCCAATACTGTACAAAGCATTTATTGAAAATATTACAGTTCAATAAAGGCCTTCCCGCTTTGTATGTTGGTATAGCAAAAGCACAATAAGATGGAAGAAGTTGGTTGTATACTATAGATATACAGTATAATATGGACGGTTGCCACAAAAATCTATTGAAAATAAATGTTCTCTGAATGTGTGTTACGTGTTGTGTGTTGTAGGCCTCCAGTCTGTCGCCCACTGACCCGAACGGTAAAGCTGACCCTTATCTGCTGCTCCAGGTCGGTGCTCAGATCCAGGACACCAAGGACCGCTACATCCCGAAACAACTCAACCCCCTGTTCGGCGAGTCAGTGTTTCAACTTACTGATACTGGATTATGTACTGTATATACTATCGACTGGTTCATATCACAGACTCGATTCTGACACATTTTAGACTAAAGGATTAAATAAAGTCCTGGTTCAGTTCTGGTGGGTCTTTGTGATATTGATTTAGTCATCGTTTATCTCTGTAATTTCATCTGCTCCAGGGTGTTTGAGTTCACGGTCTCGTTTCCGTTGGAGACCGAGCTCCTGGTCAAAATCCTGGACCATGATCTGGTCGGAGCCGATGATGTCATCGGTGAAACACGTCTGGATTTGGAAAACCGCTTCTACAGCCGGCACCGGGCCAGCTGCGGACTACCGCTGTACTACGACACGTAAGGCCTCATTAGACTTCACTGCATAACAGAGGTTTAAGGATTCTGTCATGGCCTTTGTCTTGGTCAGAACAACTAACTTAAAATCAGTACCCAAGATATCAACATAACGTCTCCATAAATGATAAATGGTAATGGCAAATAAATGATAAATATAAAGGTTTTTGTTAAATGAAAAGGAGGGCTATTCGCTTGTTTATGTCCCATTTTTCAGAGAGGGCTACAACGTGTGGCGGGACGCGAAGAAACCCAGCATCATTTTAACTGAACTCTGTCGAAAATACAACATGCCAGACCCAGAGTTCAGAACCAGTGAAGTCAAAGTCCTCAACACGATCTTCAAGATTCCCCCAGATGCCATTCCCGAGGGTAAGACCTGGTTTAGTCCTGGTGTAGACTTCTAATTAGTTGTTAGCAACAACTTCTTCAGTCTATAATTTTATCTACCTGAATACTTTAGCCTTGATTGTGTCCTGATCTAGTTTCCCTCAAGGCCTGTTTTATTCTTGGTCTGACCCCGGTCTGTACTCTCTTGCACAGCTATCCTGAAGCAGAACCAGCTGTCGGAGCCCCAGAGGGAAGAGCTGGAGGAGCACATGGCCCTGAACGTGCTGCATCGCTGGGCCGAGATGAGCGAGTTCATCCCTGGAGCAGTGCCTCTGGTCCCAGAACATGTGGAAGTCCGGCCTCTGATGAACTCCGATAAACCAGGACTACCCCAGGTCTGGTTTTGTCATGTCTTTTTAATGGTCCTGATTTGTCTTGCTAACACTTTTTTAATGTTTGCATTAGTTAATTTTGTATGTGTAAACTTAATTATGTAAAATTTGGAGTGTAATTTCAGTGGGGTAAAGTTAGATATTCACAGATTCGGACTTCCGAGGTCAATAGCTCTTAAACTAAACTTTTGTGAAAATTTAAAACGTTGCTGCATTACTCACAGTCACGAAGAGAAATTACTACAACTGTGGATTTTTTTTTAAATAAATGCATTTTAGTGGATATGAAATACAAGACTTCCAATACGGAACAGGCGCTGCGACGGATGCTTAGGGACCATCAACAAATTGCAACACTCTACTACAGTTCTATGAATCCCGGATGAAACCAGCGCTTCAAGCATTGGGCGGCACAGTGGATAGTGGCAGGGTGGTACAGTGGTTAGTGCTCGTGCATAACAGCAAGAAGGTCCTGGTTTGGATTCCCCCTTGGATGACAGTCAGAGGCGGTACTTCAAGCATTGGGCAGCGCAGCGGTACAGTTGTTAGTGCTCGTGTCTCTCAGCAAGAACATCCCTATCTCAGGGTGGCTTTTCGTGTTAAATGTGGAATAAATTAATGAAGCTGCATGATCGCGCACAAGAGTGATCTGGTCAGAAGAGATTAAATAGAACTCCACAACTGACACTTATATTGAAATGTATGCAGACATATGACAATTTATGGATAATCTTCAATACCTTGTACAATTTTATACTGTGGTGCCACCAAATTTACATTCGTTACCAATTATCATACTGGCAACTTACTACAACCTTTATTTTTTGGATCTGGACATTTAGTCTGAAATGTATATGCACAAATATGACAGTTTACGGATAATCTTAAATACCTTCTACATTTTTTACTGTAGTGGCATCAAATTTACACTAGTGACCAGGTATCACACTAGCAACTTACTACATCCTTTATTTTTCAAGTCTGGATCTTTATTTTGAAATCCATGCCAAAATATAACAATTTGTGGATATTACTCTTTAATAGCATCTGATCCCACAACTTAGTTAAGTTGTGCAGGGCCAACCCAAGCCATGTTTAACATAAACAATAACAAGTTACCTGTGCATATTCAGGGATGGTTCCAAAAGCGAGATTGTGCTTGTTTAGAATTTCAAAAAAGGAAGTAATGTTTACAAAAAACGTGTCAACGAGTGCAAAGCAGCCTGTTCTGTTCAAGAAATCAATCATACAAATATATGTTGAGAATGGATGCTAAGGATGCAAAATGATGATGGACTTTTTTCTTTTTTGTGACAAACTAGGGTAAAAAAAAGTACAACTGCAGCATAAGACATTGGCAACTGTTTTTGTTTTGTAAATACACTAGGATAGGTGCAATAAGCTTTAGCTTCTGCCTATTCCATTTCATACTTTATGTATACATTTTTTTCTTTTTTTGCATGGACCTTTAAGGGCCGTCCAGGTCACCTATGCCTAGGGCCAGCTTATTTTTGCATAACTTGTTTGGGTCACAGTTTGTTGTTTAAATAGAAACACACAGAGACCCCTCAGTATCTTTCAGAATTAAAACTGTGCTCTGTTTCATATTAACATTATTGTCTGCAGGGGTTTCTTCAGATGTGGGTCGACATGTTTCCCACCGATGTTCCAGCTCCGCCTCCTGTCAACATCAAGCCCCGCCTCCCAGTGCAGTACGTAACACTAACACACTTTAAACCAGTTTTAGTCCACATCTCTTTTATACTGTCTGTTGAACCTTTGGTCATATCATTGTTTCTCTGTTCAGTCTTGCTTAAGATCTGTGTTACATTCAGTTTAGCCCAAACACTGGTTTAACCGTAGTTTATCAATGGGTTATTTTTCGTTCATACCAGCTTAGTCCTTGCTCAGGCCCGCTTTTACTTTGTTCTAACAAACTCATTGTGTTTGCACGATTTCAGGTACGAGCTGCGTGTGATCATCTGGAACACAGACGATGTTTTCCTGGACGATGTCAACCCTTTCACCGGAGAGCCCTCATCTGACATTTACGTCAAAGGGTGAGCCCTCAAACGCACCACATTTTGTTAATACAAGATATAGTTAAGTGCAGCACAGTAGCGCAGCGGCTAGCGCGCTACAGCTAGAAGGTCCCAGGTTCGATTCCCACCAGGTCTTTCTGTGTGGAGTTTGCATGTTCTCCCCGTCTCTGCGTAGGTTTCCCCCGGGTACTCCGGTTTCCCTACCACTGAAAACATGTACAATAGATCAGGATGAATGAGAGTGAGTTTGAGAGTGCACATTGGGGACGACGGATGGAAATTAACCCAAGGCTACAATCTGGTGTGGCCTTGGGTTAATGTATGTTCATTAACATGTCCCAACCAAATAAACCAATAAATAAAGTTACATGATTTGGTGCACCAAAATTAAGCCTCGAAAGCGCAAAACATAAAAGATGTTGGACATACTTGATATACATACATTTAAATGTATTAAATGATATACTGAATCTCGTTGCAGGTGGATCAAAGGTCTGGAGGGAGAGAAGCAGGAGACAGACGTCCATTTCAACTCTCTGACCGGTGAGGGCAACTTCAACTGGAGATTTGTGTTTCGCTTCGACTACCTGCCCACTGAGGTACGGACCTGGCCTTTTTTATAAATTACGTTTGTTATATTTAATGCAATGTTAAGTTCATCTAAGGCTAAATATTTAATCATTTAGTCACCTTTGCTTTGGTGTTTTCACATCAGTCAGTCAATCATAAATGTGTGCAGAAAGAGGTGGTGTTCAAAAAGAAAGAGTCAATTTTTTCGCTGGAGGAGACGGAGTTTCGACAGCCGGCCGTTCTCACGCTGCAGGTTTGGGACTACGACCGCATCCTCGCAAACGACTTCCTCGGTAAACACTCTTCTCAGTCTGTTCTACTGGAAATACTGTATTTGCAAATACTTCATGAAAATGTAGCCAATATTTTAGTCCTGTTTTAACATGGTCAAATTAGCTGAGTTTTGTGTTGGTTGAACTGTAATTTAGATAAGTTTAGTTTAAATGGTAATGCCCCTGGACAAATGAGCACCATAAACTCTACATCAAAATCTTACAGAAATGGCGTTTTCCCCAAATCATTGAGCCTTTGCCAACCTGGTTTGGGTTTTAGTTCTGCATCAGTCCTTTAATCAGTCCTTGATTTATACTTGGGTCAATTAATGTTAGTTTACTCTTAATTTAGACCTTAAAGGCACTACACCTGATTTATTATTGTAAGTTATGGAGCGAAATTAGTTTTGCCCTCTTTAAGTATATCGTAAGCTCCGACATTTGTGGGAAAAACAATGTACATCTAATTATTGCATTTGTATCAATGTCATGAACTGGCAGGTGAGTTTTTTCGCATTTCTATGAAAGTGACCATGGAAAGTGACCCAGTGAAATGTGCTGATAAATTTGCCCTATTGAAGAATTACGATGCTACAAATATGTTAAACATAAACAAGTTAAGAAAGTTAGGAATGAGTTTGGACCACAATAAACATTTAGATATAGAGGTTTCCTCTTTCATTGTTTGTCATTTAAAAAAAAAAATCAGTTATAGGGCCTTTAAGTAACGTTACTGTATTCTAGTCCTGGTCAGTGTTGGACACGTTACAGTAGTTACAACTTTAAAAATGTAATTTGTTTTTACATATTACTGTTTCAAAAAGGGAACTGAGTTACACTACATTGACTTACTTTTGGCAAAATATAAAAAAATATAAAATCCTCCTTCTCTCTCATTAGCTTCACGCTACTGCAGATCTTATATTATAACACAGTATTCAGCTTGATTTGGTTATGCATTTTATTTGGGCGTGTTTGGCATATTTTCATTCATACATAGATACAAACCATTTAAATGCTCCGGTAACTTGAGTTACTTAAATTGTAATGACTAATATGTAACCATATTTTGTGTAATTAATATGTTATATTCCTTAGTACATTTTTGTAACTCGTTACTTTTGTAAAACGTTACCCCCAACACTGGTCCTGGTATTGTTTTATTCAGCCCTAGTTTATCACAGCTAAACTCTAAAACTCTCTTTGATCTGAACAGGTTCTATGGAGCTGTCTCTCTTCGACATGGTGCGCCCGGCTCGATCAGCTTCTAAATGTTCAGTGAAAATGGCCAAGGACCGCGCCTCGCCGCGAGTGTCTCTCTTCAGGAGCAGGAAGCTGAAGGGCTGGTGGCCCCTGACGCGTTTGAAGACTCCCGAGGATTTTGAGCGAGAGGAGAAAGAGAAAGCGTCCAAAAAGAGTAAGGACAAGAACAAGAAAAAAGACAGACACAGTCAAATCAAACCCGAGGACCTAAAGTTTACAGACGCCGATGGAAACACACACGTGCTGATGGTAAGAGCTGTTTCAGTGTTGTTATGATTAAAAATGTTGTTCAGAGGGATAAGTGTTGCTCTAGTGATGTTACGTTCAGTTTAAAGTGGTTAAACTCAAGCTTAGGCGCATTGAGTTGCCTTGTGTACGAAATGCGCGGTATAAATAAAGTTGCCTTGCCTTGCCTTGGCTCATACATAGTGTAGAAGATTTGGGGTTCAGATCTGCTATAAGGAAACTTTGGAAATGTAGCTTTATTGTTTGAAAAACACCATAAATAAATAAACATTTTGTTTTCTCTGTTGTATATATTAGATTAATATTACCATAGCAAACCACTCTATTTGGTTCATGATAAATACATACGAATTGCATGTATTCCTTTTTTTGTCCACATGATGGGGCAGTAGAGCAAATGAATCATCTTGAAGATATAGTGGGGTGAAGGCATCGATGCCTCATGGGGCTTCATCTCACCATCACTACTAACTGGTGCTTACTGTCATTGTGACCTTGGGCAAGAGCCACCTGGGCAATTCACCTGGCCATCATAGATGGAGCAGATCATTTGTTGTTAGACAGAGAAGACGTTCAGATTTTGTCCTGATACTTTTGTTCTGTTAATCCCTGGTGTAGTTTCAGCTCTGCTTTAGACTTTAGACCTTTATGTTGTTATAAGTTATTAATGTTTTTAAATGTGTGCCTTTCAGGGTAAAGTGGAGGCGGAGCTGCAGCTGGTGACTTTGGAAAACGCCGAGGCAAACCCTGTTGGAAAAGCTCGGAAAGAACCAGAACCTCTGGACAAACCCAAGTGAGATCTGAACTAGTGCTGTTGAATGTAGAGGCACACAAATCAACCCAGGCTTTTTCATATATGGAGATTTATTCAAAACACCAAGATAACACAGGTCAATTATATTTGAAGGAGTGTAATAGATTAAAGAAAAAGGCAAAGGGAAGTTGACTAATTTTCTAAGATGGGATGGGTTTTGTCGAGCCGCGATGAGGTAGGGCATCTGGAGTGATGGGGAAGGCAGCTGCTGCAGTCAGTGAGAACAATGTGGCGGTGGTGACCTCCAAGGCTCGCAGGGCACGCTGGTGGTGGACGTCTGAGTTGTTCTTCTTAGCTTAAGAAAAGTGGTAAAAGGCAAAGCAGTCCAAACAGGAGAAATGATGAAGGCTTCATTAGTTTCAGTATAACTGAGCTGAGGAGCAAGTCGAGGCTTTGGTTGTGTTAACCTGCTCAGAAAACCCTGAACAGTGAGTAACGCGCCCAATACGTCTATCACTGCAGGCAAAAAACCCAGCCGGAATGTGGTAGCTTAACCTGTGGCAGGAGTAGTTTTTTTATGATACAAGATCAAATTTCAAAGAAGTCTGACTTTGTGGCATTGACCAGATACTTTTGTTGAGAGTAAGTGGGCATAGTTTGTTTGGTGCAGTCATTGATAGATAGCTCTTTGTGTGAACAGTTCATATAAAATGACATAATGCGTATTATGCAATGACAAAGTACATTCAGCTTAACTGTCTAACATTGAAGATGGAAATTCAGTTCAATGTAGTAAACAATAACACAATATTTCTTTATTCTATGAGCAAAAACTTTTGAAATTTGAACCTAGGAGGATGGTGGTCCAAGCGATGGCACTGACCAGATGTTCTTCTCACCTATAAATATAAAAGGATTTGATACATTTATTAGGGGAGATGAGCCGAAGCGTCTCTACTTTGTTGTTCTAAGAAGGAGTTACTTTGGAATGCAGCTTGTTCTTCATCATCAGGAGAGTTGAGCTTCTGTCTGCGAAAAGCGCAGTTTATAAAGATTGGTCCATTCAACGACTACAGCACAAATGAGATTTATCGACTGTCAGTCTCTAATGACTAAACCACTTCAATGATGATGTTGGAAACTCAAACAAAACATTCATAACTCTGTCAGCTATGAAGTTTGAACATGATTTGCCGAAAGTGCTTCATTGCAGTTTCAGCCCGAGCGTAATCCTGGTTTAACCCCTGACTCTCTCTCTCTCTCTGTTAGTCGCCCCACCACCAGTTTCTCCTGGTTCCTGAACCCGATGAAGACCTTTGTGTTCCTGATTTGGAAGAACTATAAGTGGTACATCATCGGTCTCCTCATCCTGATCATCCTCACCCTCTTCCTGGTTTTAATCGTCTATACGATGCCTCAGAACATCGCCGCCCTCATAGTCAACGGGTAGACTTCACTACATTACCCACAATCTGTATAGGTGCTACAGGAATTAAGAGAATCTAGAGACATGAGTGACGTCAAAACAGGGCCTACATTTATGGGAAGTTCAATCATAATACATTGATAATTGGTCCCAGCCCATGTATCATCATAGTCCCCCTTTTTATCCGCTTAGAAAATTGACATGTTTAATTTTGTGTAATTATACTTGGATCGTGTAACTATTCACATAACTGTATTTAAATAGGGGAAACGTGGAAGAGCTTGGTCGCTTCTAACTTCACCCCCGTTTGGCCCCATAGAGGAGAGGAGGAGAGGCTAAATGCTAACAACATCTTTGGTCTTTTTGCGTGACCTGACAGTTACGAATCAACTCGTCTAAGCTTAGGTAAGAACATCTCAGTATGGAGAAACAGTGGCCTACTCTAACTTATTGGAACAATGCCACATGTGCGCTGTAATCAAAGCTAAAGACGGTCCAACGTAATATTAGTGTGAGCTTTTTGGTCAGGGAGTGCAAGAGTCTAAAGTTTATTAAAAATTTCACTGATACAGACCCTCCTCTGTACTGGCATTTTGAGAAATGTCGACCATCTGCCAAAACTGCCGATCAAACCAGGACATTGAAATCTTTAAGTAACCTGTTAATCTCACAAACACATGTTTACAGATACTGCACTGAACTTGCATCTGTACTTTCTCCTGTATATTGTAAATTCTAATCATTTTCTATGTGAAATAATTTCTGAATATATTTGAGTAAAGTGTACATAAAAAGAAAATACCGTGTGAATCCATTTGTAGATCATTTAATTGTTTCAGGGGAATTTTCAATTTTGCAAAAATAAAAAAATGAACTGCAGACAATCCGGCTGTAGTTTTTAGACTTTTATTTTGTAACAGGAAGTACTTTACAGCAGAAACTTTGAATAAATAACCCACTCGCTGTCACAGGGTTCATGTGGCCAGTGTTGTGGCTGAACAGACACAAGGCATTTCAGGCGAAGACGCGGTTCCTATAGTAAAAAATAAACATGGAATCAAAGAAATGCGATTTGAAACTGGGCTATTTACACAATTTGAGCAGTTTCAGATGTTTAAACTGTACATAATATGACCACTTGATATTGTTTTGAAGGTATTTTGCTGCAAATAAATATATTTTTTAGACTTAAGTGAAGGGGTTTGGGATAGATTTCAGGAGTAATTGATAATGTAATAATGGCCAGTTTACAGCAACAGACGGGAGCAAAACCACAGAAGCTTAACAAGGTACTTAAAATGGAGGCGGCTTTATTAGATCCACACGGGCTTCTGCTCTGTTCCTGATTACTGGCAAACATGCCTTAAACAGCAAGTCATGAAGTTAAAGTATTAAAGCAAAAGCTACAAACATTTTATAATAAACTTTTTACTTATATATTTTTTGTTTAACATTGAAGAGAAGCATGACAAATGGATGAATGTAGAACAAGCCTCAACACGTTGCTCCTGCCTGCTGCTCATATAACTGGCATTTACCAACCAACTTTTACCAATACGAGACCTTCCCTTTCGTAATCCATACTTTATTTCACAAAATAGGAGTGTTGTAGAAATAAAACATTTCACCACAAGATCCCACTACACTTTTTTTACAGCCAACAGTAGAGGGAGTTATATTTTATCAATAATACAGTTACATTTGTGCGTCGTTACAAAGTGTTGGCGTTTCACTTTATTTTGTTACCCCTGCGTTAGTGGACCGAGGTGTAGATTTAACGAGTTGCTTCAGACGTTTAGAGTCTTTTTAATGGAGAAGATGATGTCCTTTATCTGGGGCACGCTGTTGTCCTCCAGGATCTTGGCGTAGGGCATGGGGATGTCCACTCCGGTCACTCTGGTCACGGGAGCGTCCAGGTAGTTAAAGGCAGGACCTGAGGAGACAGGAGATGGTTATGGGCATCAAAGGAAGCCGGTTTCCGGTGAAGGCGGGGAATATATCATCTACGAGCCGTGTACCCCTGTCGGATTTTAAGTTTAACGCTATGAGCTTATTTTGCATTCAGTATATTATTGAGCTCGCCAGCTAGCAGACCACTTATTCTAATCCAGTTGCATCACGCAGTATTGTTATGTCAATTTACAAATGTCTTCTTTTTTCCCCCCTTTATTTAAATAACACCATGTGACAATAAAACAAAAAGACAATTGCACAATATTTACATTATCTTCATGTGTTTTCGAAAGGGTGGGGTCAATAATAAACTGCAAAAGAAATAAAGAGGGATGGTATTTCCCTGTCTTGAATGTGGGTGTGTCTAAGTATACTGTATGTGCAAGTATGTGTGCATAAGCTAAAGTGTACTTTCTATACTTCAATATCATTGATGCAGTTGCTGCAGTCAATCAATACCTGCGAGATAAGTGTGGCATCATTACCCACTTATTTTATTTAAATGCATTTAACAATTTTTATTTGTTATTAATGTTAAAAATATGAGCATCAATGCATATATTACCATTAACTATTTTATATACGCTTGCTTTAGGTGTCCTAATCTGTGCATTAAAAAGAAGCAAGATGCTTTGGTGTTGTCTGTTGCCAGGAGATGGTGCCCTCAAAGCCCCAGTCCAGTTTACAAATATGTCTTATCACGCGCATGAGAGTGGAGGGAAGACGGTCAAGGGGAGGTGATAAATGGGCACTATAGCGCCCATATCCATCTCTTGGGTAAAGATGTATACGCCGATGGGAGTCCAGGTTAGTGTGAATGGGTAAAGCTGAGTGTTTCGCTTCATTTTTTTAATAAAGTGAGAGAAATGGGGGGAAAGTGGGTGAACATTGGGGAAAAAAATAAAGGGAACAAATGTGGAAAGTAGTTTTTTTCCAGATCTTTTATACAGTCTGACAATTATCTTTTGAGTGCTAGACATTTGTAGCCCATTTTGCATATTTCTGATGCTTTGCAAAACCATTCATTCATCGTTATCAAGAAAATCCCCCCAAATATTGAGGTATTAATCTTTGTCGATATCGCCCAGCCCTGACTGCCGACGGTTTAACGTACCCTCCATGATTTTGGCGCAGATCTCAGCTCCGACCCCGAACTGTGGCCAGCCGCCCTCCACCGTCACCAGGTGGTTGGTCTTCATCACACTGGCCTCGATGGCGTCCGTGTCCATCGGCCGGATCGATCGCAGGTTGATCACCTAAAGTCAAGACATACACACAATTTAATCATTTTATAATAAACTGGGTTTCTATAGGTAGCAGCAAATAATGCCCAAATCGCAAAAGATCTGTGCACATAACATTAAATCAAACAAATGAATGAAGGGAAAATTTGATATTCAAAAGGATACAACAAAAATCTACTTTGTGAACGAACTTTCACTGACGAAAGCAAGAAAAACCTATTCTGATTCTGATTGATAAAACTACGAGGAATTGAGCGCAATCTCCAACAAGTGACACATTTGGAACGAACATTAAAAAGGCAATGTCTCATGAATTTGTTAATTATAAATGTCTCTTCACCACCACCAAATGTGACAGAATTAAATAAATTAACTCTGCACCGAACAGAGAAGACAAATACTGGCATGTACCTCACACTCGATGCCTTCTTTGGCCAAAACAGCTGCTGCGTCTAAACAGTGTCCAACACATCTGGAGTGTGAGACCAACGTCACGTGATTTCCTGCAAAACAAAGAGCAAAGACATGTTTTACTTTGTCATATAAACATAATCTTCACATTAACTTAAAGAGATATTTCAGCATTTTTGACATTGGGCCTCATGTCCTAGTTATCCAGAGTGTTGTTGACGTCTGGAGATATTTTTTTCTTAAATTCATGCAGTTCTTATATGTGAAGAGTCTAGTGGTGCTAGGCTAATGCTAGGCTAAAGCATTTCTATGGTAACAGTTAGCATGCATTAAAAACAGTATGACCCACTCCACAGTGCACCCGAGGTAAATTACTTATAACACCAGACTAACCATATAAATGTCTGTGTCGATAGAATAATTTTAGCCATTTTGCATTTAAAATAATAATTAATATATTTGAGCAGCATCAGCTTCGTGGCTGTAAGCTAAGGCAGCGGCGGAGTGATCTGCGAGAAAATAGTCCCTCAAAATGCGGTAATTCATGTGATACAAGGTCAGTTATATTTCAAAAATTATTCTATTAACACAGACATTTATATGGTTAGTCTGGTGTTATAAGTGATTTACCTCAGGTGCACTGTGGAGTGGGTCAGACTGTTTTTAATGCAGGCTAACTGATACCATAGAAATGCTTTAGCCTTGCACTAGCCTAGCGCCACTAGACTCTTCAAATATAAGAACTGCATGAATTTAGGAAAAAAATATCTCCAGACATCAACAACACTCTGGATAACTAGGAAATGAGGCCCAATGTCAAAAATCCTGAAATATCCCTTTAAGTGAGGGAAGTAGATATCTAGAGCATTTTTCTTTCTCTATGCGTTCAGTGATGCTGAAATGTCAAAAGTGAGTTTGGTCATTTTTGATATTAGACTATCTGATAACAATTCTGTACCAGATATGGATGTCGACTTGGGCTGGGTACCGTTAAACAAAACCCATATGGTATTGAGGGGGAAAATGGTATCCAGAAAAAGACAAGTTATTAAGTTTAGGGGCATTTATTTTATCACACAGGGCCAGAGAGGTTTGGATTTTTCTTTCCCTTAATAAATGTGATAATTTGGAAACTGCATTTTGTGTTCACTGGGAATGTCCATTTGTGTTATACAAAAATTGGCTGGATGATCAGAAACATTTAGCCTCTGAACCGAGCACATTTTCTCCAGTTTGGCTTTACCCAAATCTAAAAGCTCCTTGAAAAAAGTGACAAAAGAGCAACAAAAACATGACGAAAAACTGACGAAATGTGCTGAAAAAGTGACAAAAATGTGATGAAAAATGGACAAAAACGTCACAAAAGAGCATCAAAAAAGAAATGAAAAGAAACACCAAAAAAGTGCAACAACGCAAAGAAAAAGATCAGTTTAGTAGGTCTTAGCTTTCAAATGAGGCGTTACCCTGGCCTATAAGCTATAACTGCAAGTCGAGAAGCTTTTAGATTTGGGTAAAGTGGAACTGGAGAAAATGCATTTGGTTAAGGCGGGGGTTAAGATGTGTTGACTGTTATGTGCACTGACCTGGCCGTTCGATCTTGGCTTTTCCAATGGGAAGTACAAAGTCTTTGGATAGAGCTTCCTCTGACATCTCGAAGGGAACGCCGTACATCAGCTCGTTCTCCATAAACACCACTGAAACAGACAAACCACGGGATCAGCGAGTGCAGTCAGACACTTACTCCCTCGCACCAGCAGGGGGCAGACCTGGGTTGTCGTCCCGAATAGCGGCTTTGAGAAGTCCTTTGGCGTCTTCAGAGTTCCAGGGACTGACCACCTTCAGGCCGGGACAGTGAGCGTACCTGAACACAACAGAAGACATGTGACCACCACTGAATTCTAATGACTAATATATTACGGTATTTTATGTAATATGTTATGTTCCTTAGTTACTGATGAAAGGAATGCATCTTTTGTAGGTCGTTAGTTTTGTAATACGTTACGCCCAACACTGGTCGTTTTTTTGTTGTGTTTTTGTCACTTTTTTAGGCCCAATCTCAATTCTCTTTTCTACCCATTCCCCTACACCCTGAAACCAAGGGCTAAGGGCCAGGGTTGAAAAGACCGCCCTAAGAAATGGGACAGCCCTTCATTTGACTGCATTTACTATTAACACAGATGATTATGTAAATGAAAAAGCAAGCCTACTTGTCTCTATAGCATGTTTCTACTAAACCAGTTCATCACTTGACTGATGCCGTTTTGTGACACCTAAACAACAGGACTCGTCTCAGCCCAAACCCTACAGATTTTCATCTATTTCTGCTTCCCCCGTCCGTGTGTTGCGGCTTCTACCGCGGGTCGCTGTGACTGCAGCCAGAGCTGCACGAGATCAGCCGATCTGCTCATGTAGCGCACTCAGCGGGGACGGACAGAGGTAGACCCGCTCACAGTGCGGGGACAGGAAGCCACAGCCTCCGCTCTGAGCCCCGGGCCTGTGCGGAGGCTGTCGAGGTGCGCGCAGACCGGGGACAGACAGACTCGGACCCGGGCTCAGAGCACAGCGGGAGACGGACAGCGGGGAGACAGCGATGAACTCCGTGTGTCATGGCAATAGCGACGTATCGAAAGTTTGCAAAGAAACTTCAAAGTCAGCAAAGACGGCGCAAATAAACGGAGCATTTGCAGCAGCAAAGCGAAAACGTAGAACCGACACGTTTAACGCAACGGACTGTTGTAATAAAGTCGAATAAAGTCAGGAACGAAGCGCTCTGCAACTTTATCAATGTTGTAACAGTGCTTATTGATGATATTCGTGAATTCATTTCGCAACTTATTTCCGTGTTTTGTCAAACTCCTCCTACCCCTTCGTCTGTAGTGTGCATCTGAAAAACCCTCACTCGAAGGGCTATGTGGCCCTCTCCCTCACCCCTTACCCCCTCCGCAAAATAGAATTGGGACACCCCTTCGTCTCTCGTGCACGCGCACAACGAAGGGAAAGGGCTAAGCGGAAGAATTGAGATTGTGCCTTAATGTGTAATTGTTTTTCCGGCACGATTTTGTGGCTCTTTTTCTGCCTTTTCATCACTTTTTAATCCCAGTTTGTGTCGCTTTTTATTGTATTTTCATCCTCGTTTTCGTCGCCGTTTTGACGCTTTGTTCAAGAAGCTTTTAGATTTGGGTAAAGCCAAACTGGAGATAATGTTCGGGTGGAGGTCAAGAGGTTTAGCAAGTCCCAAAACAGGAATAACGTCTCATCTGTGACACATTCCCGCTTCATAACAGAGTCTGAAGACACAGACGATCTGGTGTGTGGTCAGTGAACGCACCACGCGGCGAAGCACTGCGAGTGTTGAGCAGCAACTCCGGCCGAAGATCCGTTGGGGCCCCTGAACACGATGGGCACCGCCTGAAAACCCGCCGACATGTAGCAGGTCTTTGCCGCGGAGTTTATGACCTGGTCTATGGCCTGCATCGAGAAGTTGAAGGTCATGAACTCGCAGATCGGCCGCAGCCCCGCCTACAGACACAGGAAAACAGAGAAAGACGAGTAAAACATGAGATTAGAAAATCATGACTTTACGAGCTGATGCATTATCAAATACCACCAAACAAAATATATTGCAATAATAATAAAACAAAATGATTTACACTCAGGGAAAGTCCAACACCCAGAGCGGTCTGTGGTGACACTATGGTTCATTTGAAACTACTATCACCAGCTGTGGGAAGCTAAAAGATTAGATTTATGCAGACCTTGAGCTTCACATTCCTCAGGTTTCCTCCTCACATTTTAGTGGAGTCACAGAGGGACTCAATAGCCTTTGCTTAGCTTTTTGTTCTGTCTAGTCTGGCCCAGGGATACACTGGGATATACTTTATCATAATCAATAACAATCCAGTAGGTTGATATAATCCAACACGCAAGAAGAAAATCAACATGAAGAGCGGCTAAAAAGACACAACGCAGTGTCCAAAAGAGACAGAAAAATTGCGTGTGAATCAGAGTTAAAGATAGGTTTTCTTTAAAGTACTAAACTGGTGTTTAGCTCTTAGAGATATTTCAGAGCGACCGATACAAGCATAATAACATTGAAAATATTACGTAGGCCTTATTGCCACAGGGTTTTTACATGTTACAACAAGTCAAATTTAATGCTTTTTAAAGCCTGAATACAATATTGTTTAAGCTACAAAAACAAAGCATCTGTGCATTTTTAATTTCTTGAATGAGGGGAACTGTCGAAGTTTAAAATCAAATTTGATATAACACAAACAAACTGAGCAAAACATTGTGAACAATTTCAGCAAAAGTGTAATGTGTTTAAGATGTTTTTTTTCCTTAATTTTGACACAGTTGTGCAAAGAAATTATAATTCAAAGCCAGTTTTAATCCAATGTAATGCTTTTAATGAAGGCCAAAATGTTTTGCACAATTCATTAAGGACTTTTAATACTTTAGAACACCTTTGTCATTAGCCGTACAAGCTAATGAAAAGGGAGTCAGACTCACAAATGCGGCTCCGACTGCGATTCCAGTGAAGCCCATCTACAGAAAAACAGCAAACATGTTAGTCAGCGTCACAAAGGAGCTTCAGTGACAGGAGTCAATGTGCAGAAGGTGGAGGAATGTCACCAACATTCAAAGAAATCTACATGGCATATGCAGACCTGCCAACATTGAACATTTTTTATGAGAACAAAAAACAGCAAACCCAGGGGGTGATGAACGCGTGAAGAGGCAAACCGGATATGTTAAGGCAAGGCAATCTCTCCCGATAACTGTCAAGAACTGTTTGTGGTTGCCAAGTGTTTAATATTGTTTACGAAAAAGGAGATCGGCAGATGCATTCAGACATGCAAACACATAGTGAAAAAGGTGACAGTTCACAGGGCCGCGGCGGAACACGCGAGTCGCTGGAATTTAACAGAACACGTAGATTCTATGATTAATGAACTCCATTTTTTCCACTTTGTTTGTAGCGCATATGATTAACAACTATATTGACTCAACACGAAACTTTTTTGTTTGAACTGTAGTTCTGCTAATGGCTTCAGTTTCATCACAGAGTGGTCAGAGACAATAAAGGATTTGTACATAATGTTAAATTCCAAATCAGGTTCTGTACATCAGAAGATACTGTCATCTATTTGAATTATGTACATAATGTTTTTTTAAAAAGGATAAAAAAACATTACATTTTCGTTTTTGAAATATAAATTTTAAACTTGTATTGGCTATTTATAGGAATAAAGCCCATACACTTCAGAATATGCCAACCATACAAAATAAAATGGTATCAGTTTTTTTCTGGCTACAGCTTACAAATGGTTTGGCATATTTTAATAGTTGCAAGTCCAAAGAGTGTAAACTTTGGTTCAGGTTCAGCAAACCTGCGAACGTTAAGATCTCTGATCAGCTGGAACCACATCAGAACCGCTCATATCTGTGAGCACCCAATGACCACACGGTCCACCTGGAGGTCAGCCCTCTCCTCACTGACAGCAACCGCGCACTGAGCACGTGCCCGGTCAATTTGGCCTCACAGTAAATGATAGCTATCCGTTTTGTAGATTTTAGCTTGTAGATGCTCTCACGTTTCACGCGGCTATTGTCAAATATGAAAGCTACAGTCATCACAAAACTTGGATTAGTTTGGTGCACAGTCTCATGCACAGCTGCGCGCTGTAACTTGTTGTGCAGACTGATTAGCCGCATTAGCCGCTACCACTAGCTACTAAGTGCAGTAAAAGTTCACATGTATACAGCGGTATAACTTTCACCTCACCGTGCGATGTCTCATACGGTTCGTCACTCTCAGTGGTGCGTCTGGTGGAGCAGGGTTAGCGAGTCGACGGGCCTACAGTCAGCCGGTGGATGCAGGCGGCTGTTGCGCTGCTCAGGTGAAGTGAGTGAGCGAGCGCGGGGCAGCGAGGCTCACTCAGCCTGGATGGAGGTTAAGGCTCCTATGGCTGCAGCCACGGGGAAAGTGGCATAACAGCACCAGTGAACTTTTACAAGCCTCAGCCAGTGCATAGTTTATTTACGCATTACACGCGTACGCCCCGATCTCTGCTCAGCGGCAGAATTAACTTCAGTGACAACATCTTCATAATGCGTAGTTTAGAACGTGAAATCGTACACGCGTACTAGGAGGTCAAAATGCGTGTCCGCTACGCAAAACGCGTACATGCTGGCAGGTCTGCATATGTTCGCTGTAACAAAACATAAGGGAAGCACAAACAGTAGCATTATGACAGATTTTCACTCTCACCTCTGAAATAGGAGTGTCGATGATCCGCTGGTCTCCATATTTTTTCCACAAACCTCTGCTCACCTAAAACAAACACGACTCGAATGAATGACTTGCCTTAGTCTTATGTTTTCCTTTCAATTACTTCATTACGTGGTAACAATAGTCAGATTACTGCAGTTCACCCTATTATTGTAACAAAAGTAGTGCGTATTTATATTTCATCTTTTGTTCCCTTTTATGCAGTTAGATGCTGAAGTTGCCCGAAGCAGATAAGAACCAAAGGTGTAAAGTGCCAGGTGCAATCAAATTGAACTTTTTTTATCTTTTAGTTCAGAAATCCCCTTTTGTCATTGCAGGTCCCAAGACAACAAATAGATGGCAACGTATATGCAATCAAATTCAGATAAAACAGAGATATTTGGCATATTAACTCAAAGATAATGTATAAAATGTCCCCCCAAAGAGCCGTATCCAAGCTGGCTTCATCAGTCTGACCTTGTAGGCGCCGTCGTACTGCGCCACTTCCTCTCCCAACAGAAACACGCGCTCGTCTCTCTCCAGCTCCTCGTCCATCGCCTGGTTCAGGGCATCTCGCACCATCATCTGTAAAACAACAAGTGCATCGATAAACGAACCTCTCAAGAAAGACCTTAACGTTTTATTCAAATTCTAAAACGAAGTCACCAGATTGTACCAGGGTTTGGATCATTCAGTCACACTTGTTTAATTCAAGTTATTTGTTGAGTATTTGTCAGTTTCTGTAAGCTTTGTGTACATGACATGAGGTTGCTTTACAGAAAAATGAAATTGTAAAGGGAAAAAGCAAAGTAAAACAGTAGGAGGATTATTTTGTGTTCCTTATTAAGTGTTACAGCATTTAATTTCTTTACCCCACCTGAACAGACCACATTTTCTCCAGTTTGGCATTACGCACATCTAAAAGCTTCTTGGAAAAAGTGTCAAAATAATAATGAAAATGAGAATGAGCGACAAAAAATATTTTAAAAGTGACAAAAATATGACAAAAACGTGCCTGGAAAGCAACAATAACATAATAAAGAAAGTGACAAAAACACATCAAAAAAGCAACAAGAAACTATGAAAACACGACACAAACGCTTTAAAAATGTGAGAAAAGGTTACGATCAGTTTTGTAGGTCTTAGCTTTCAAATAAGGCGTTACTCTGGCCTATAGGCTGTAAACTCCAGTCGAGAAGCTTTTAGATTTGGGTGAAGCCGAACCAGAGAGTATTGCATTTTAGCCTAGGTTTTAACATTTACATCTGCAACATATTTGTAGACACTTACATTACAGGTGCAGGTTAGAAAAACACCAATCCCCAAAGAAAATAGTGATTGTTATTCAATTAATGGAGGTGGGTCAGCTAAATAAAACACAATAAATAAGTGCTGGTTCAATGAGGGGGATCGCCCTGTCGTCACGTCCGAGGCACTGGTGGGCAACGCAAATGTATTAAATAGATATTAATAGTTCTATGGTGGGTCAAAACATCGTTCACAAACAGAGCATTGCATCTGTGAAAAGATCAGTGCTGTAAAAGATCTGTGATTTAAATTAACAGCTCTTCAAGCTCGGAAAAATCAGCTGTTTGCCCACCAGTCACCAAAACATTCGGTGAAAATCGCGGAAATAAACAATAACAGCGATCCTCCCTATAGTTTTCCAAGAACCATTAACGCCCCATTCTGTCATCCACTTCAATGCCACATCCTCCATATGATTAGAATAGAGGTAATTGCGCCGGATAACAGCGTCTATAAGGTGCTGAATTAAGCCAGCAGGGATGACGTCAATCCCAGAAAGAGAGTTACGATTGATATTGGTAACGGAATGGGTTAAGTGCACAAGAAACATGTATAAAAAGTCATCGGCTAATGCTAAAGCTAGCACTGACCTGGACAGCGGCTGGAGCGCTGCTGTGAAAGCCGCTCCTCTGCAGGGCCGCCATCGCATTCTGTCCAAACACACAACGAAGCACAGCATTAATCACGTGAACATTAAGGTGAAACGCGTTAATTGTGTTGTATTAAACGAGCGGGACCTTTCCAGAGCGGAGAAAACACCTCAGCGACGCCATGTTGAATCTGTCCTCTGTGCCGGAGGAGGAGGAGACAGCGCGAGGTCAGGGGGAGCGCCCAATCAGCGTTCAGAATCACCATGACGCTGGGTACGTAACATGAAAACCAGCCAGTCAGAGAGGTAGGGTTAGGACAAGAAGGCGGGACAAAGTGTGTGTTTGAGGAAAAGCCCAAGGACACGGACGAGTGAGAGGCATTGAATTATATAGAGGTGGTACAGTTATTTTACCAGGACTTTACTATCCGGAATCAGAATCGGAATTGTTGTATTGCCTTTATCATGAATAGGTTCATAATTAGGAATGTTTTGCGGTTCAGTTGTGCAACATGAAACATAAAACATAAAACACATAACTTAGATAAATAATAAACTATAAAAACTTAAGACTATAAGACTATAAGGGCATGCATAAGAAGATTAAATTTAAACTATGATAAAGACAACAACAATTTGACGCAGAACAGCGTGAGTGTATTTACAGATGTGCAGGTGCATTAAGGAAAAATCATTAAAATTATAAACAAAGGCTTGACATATTATGTCACTTTACATGTCATGAGTCTATATATCAGTTTCACATTTTTAGTTGAATTACAGAAATGTTCACGATATTCTAATTTTGCGAGTTTAAGCAGATGCAAAGTAGCAGTAGTTCAGCGGCTTGTAGACGACTGTCTCAATTTGTTTACACATGTATTGATGTGTTTTCTTTAATGTCTCACTTTGCTACGACCAGTGAGAATACTTTGTGACTGTATTTAGTTACAGAATACTGAATACTTGCCTTAATATGTATTTCTAATGTATTCCGTTACTTTGTCAAAATACTTTTTTGTATTCTGAATACTTAGAATACTTTCATGTTTATTCTCATTATATATTCATGTAAAATAAGCCGTATATTTACAAAAAATATAGGCTAGTACACACACGTCTGTTATAAATGTATTTACCAATAATTAGGAATTTCAAAACTCTTATGGCAAATGTACGCACGTGTGTATGCAAAATTAGGATAAAAGCTAATGATTGAGTACTGGGATGTAATCCTTTGATTTCAGGAAAGTGACTGTATTCTAAATACTCACAAGGGAAAGTGTAACTTTACCAGAATACAGTTACTTCAAAATGAGTATTCTAAATACGTGTATTTAGTTACTCCCCAACACTGGCTACAACACAAACGCACTTGAACACAACGCACTTGTACTTTCCATTTCACAACTTGAAAGGACCATCTTTACCAGAGCACTTGAAGGCAGCACAACCCCTCGTTCACACATGGGCAGAGTTATCGTCACCATACACGGTCAGTCTCCAGGAACAGCAGCTGTTTCAACTCCTCTATTGGTTCCTGACCACGGTAAGTCTTTTACTGATACATAACGAATCCAAATGTTTATAATTGCATTTTCTCAAGTATTGGTGTGCTATTAACGAACAGATTATATATTTTCATGTTGCCTATTGAGAATGAGGAGTTGTCGTCACGGCACAGAGCCCCCTCCCCATCCCCCCCTCGCCGCCATATTGGCTGCGCTCAGGCGGCAATACACATTGTTTACGTGTGTTGTTAACGCGGTAGTAGCGGAGGTTCTTGCTATTCCGCACTGTTTTACCGCCTTGAAGTCACTGCTGCGTTAAAAACTGCTCCAATACCTCACACGATAGACATGGAAAACGTAGGAACAATGGGATACCGTTTTTTAGGTTACAGAAATGGACACAACATCAAGGAGCGCAAGTCTCTGACCTGTCAAAACATGTTGGAAACGTTTGTGTACATTGAACATCTCGTAACAATGTAGTGTTTACGAAACACGCACTTTATTACTTTGTCATTTTGGTCAAGAAGTGTCCGCTAAATGCAATGTAATGACAAACACATGTGAGGAAAGTTACTTTTGCCAGTACAACGCTGTTTTCACCAGCGGGAGGCTTGTAGAGCCAAGTCCTGGATCCATAGCAGAAAGTCTCGTAACTTTCCAAAGACTTGTGGCTTTTAAACTCCTGCATCGTGTAGTAACTTACACCAAATACAAGGTAGATTACAATGTCCATGTTTGTGCACGGAGGTAAATGGTCCAGGTCTCCGCTGCAGGGAGCTCGTGTGTTGATGTTTTGAATGTCCGCAAGCTTCTCCAAATACCGCTGTTTTGCGCTTGGTATGAGCTTGTTCCTATAAGGTCCCTTTTCTTTCGCCTTATCTCTTTGCATTGCTTTACTTTCTGTCTTTTCGTTGTCGTATTCGTAGATCCGTCTCTGTCTCGCCGAAAACGTAAATGCGCAAAATTTAAAGTGCTCTGGAATATGAGGAATGCATGAAATTCTGGGGGCGTGCCCCCAATCCGCAGCCAATATGTCCGACAGGCTCAGAGCCCCCCCCACATCACCCCAACTCGGCACATGACTCCTCATTCTCAATAGATTAACGCACTGCGTCCGTCCTCTGACTGACTTCATAAAGCCAAGTCGAATTTAGACACACAATTTAGATTTGCTCACACATGACTCAACGTAAAAGGCTGATTCTCTTTGTCTAACAGTCTGTTAGTAGCATGTGAAGAAAGTTACTTTTGTCTGTACAACGCTGTTTTCACCAGCTGGAGGCTTGTAGGTGGCCTGGACCCAGCCACAGCAGAAAGTCTCGTAACTTTCCAGACTTGTGGCTTTTAAACTCCTGCACCGTGTAGTAACTGTGATGAAAAAATTGTCTGCTTGCTAATAACAAAGTCTATAAAATGTTCAAAGGACTACGTGAGCTCTAGTGAGGATTTGTGTTTGACAGTGTTACCCAAAATGTCCTGATAGTGATGTGTCGGTCGCAAACGATCCGGCTCTTTTGAACGAGTCTTTACAGTGAACCAGAGGTGGGAGTAAGTCACTAAATGCAAGTCTCGAGTCAAGTCCAAGTCGTTAAGGTCCAAGTCCCAAGCAAGTCCAAGTCAATTGGTCATGGGGTCAAGTCAAGTCAAGTCAAGTCATAGCTTTTGCCAAGTCAAGTCTTTCTTTAGCCGGCAAGTCACCTCAAGTCGCAACCGTCAGCGTTAAGCCTAATTCTTCTTTTCAAAATGTGTTTAATCTACTTGAAAATATAAAGTGCTTTCTCAAGATTTAGCCATTTTGAAAATGTAGGCTAAAATCACACTTTTTAAAATATAATGGATTTGGATTTAAAGTCTAATTAATATTTAATCGCCACAAAATGTAAAATATTTATAATATATTTTAAATGCTCCCGTCTATGTACAAAATCACTTGGACAGCATTTTAAAGAAGGGGGCCCGGGGGGCCTACTTAAAAAAAAATTGAAACAGAGTCTTTTAAATATGAGCTGCTTTTCCCTGCAGTCTGAAAGATAAATATAACATTATATTTTAATTTTTGTTAGTTTCTGGCAGTTTTTCTGTCAGTGGTTCCCCTGTAATGCCCCAGTCCCTGTATACTCGGATTCGCCCCTGCTTAAAGTCGATTCCGTGCAGCCTTCAGTCCCGCTGTCACTGGGCTCTGTGTGGCTGCGGAAAATAGCCACTAAATGCTATAACTTTCATGAGAACGCCTTAAAACACCGAAAAGCCCCCAAGATTTCTGTCATTAATCCAACTGTTACCATCGTCGTTCTGGAGGCCGCCTGTATACGCACCGTAGCTTCTGTCATTGTTTCGAACGTTTTCCTGTCCTTAATAAATGTCTATGAATCTTCATCTTTTCACTCACTGTAGAAAACTTTTAATGCATCCAAAGAAACACGTCGTATTTCCTCCTGCCTTTTCGCGCTGTATTGATTAGACGCGCTCCGTGGGAAGCCGAAAAAGCATGTGGCTAATTACCATAATGTAAACATAGATGCGCCGCTTTTACGCAATGAATCCTGTTCTTTCAACAGTTTCACTCAAATAAATAATAACTATAAAGTCACAGCAAGTCATTCAGAGTCACTGGCCTCAAGTCCAAGTTAAGTCTCAAGTCACAAACAGGCAAGTCTAAGTCAAGTCAAGTCTTTTTGGAGCTTTGGCCAAGTAAGTCTCAAGTCCCGAAAATTGCGACTGGAGTCTGACTCGAGTCAAGTCATTTGACTCGAGTCTCCCACCTCTGCAGTGAACGATATATTATTTTATTATTATTATATTATATTTGACTTTATTCCGGACACTAGAATGATGGTCCATATTTAAAAGAAAAGACACACATAACAACAATACATTTATCTCCTGTATAGGCTCAAACGCCAGTGAGTCCACATACGAGATGAATATCGCACCGAGCTTAGTCCGGGGTTGGTCAATGCAGTGATGATATTATTCATTGAATTTGTAAGCCTGCACATACACCTGTACATTAGATTTCGCAGTACAGTAGGGCAGTTTGGCACACGCGCATTTACAAACATTTGGCTTGCACTACTCCATCGTGGGACCCTCAGTAGCATCCGCATGGCATCATTATAAGCCACTGTTAGCTTTTGCATACTGCTCTTTTGTAGCGCCTCCACAGGTGGGCAGTATACATGGGAGTGCAATACGCCTGAAAGAGTCTAATTTTAACAGGTGTGGAGCACATTCCAAACCTGCGGATCAGCGTGTTGGCTTGTCCATAAAGCATGCGACACTGTCTGTAAATGTCTCTGTCATCGGACAAGTCTGCAGTCACATAGTGTCCCAGATATTTACATTCATCAGTGACATTAAGAATATTTCCTGATAAAAAGAAATCAGGGAATATCAGTTTGGAGTCCTCTCTGCTCCGGGCTATCATGATAATGCTTTTCCTTGAGTTGTATTTAATATCAAAGTCTGTTCCATACTGAGAGCACACATGCAACAGCTCTTGTAACCCAGCGCTATATGGACAAAAAATAACAAGGTCATCAGCATACATTAGATGGTTAATGGTACTGTTGCCAACCCTACAGCCCGTTCCACAATCATTTAAAAGCCTTGACAAGTCGTCCATATATACATTAAATAAAAACGGAGATAAAATGCTGCCCTGTCTTACTCCATTTGCCACACAAAAAGATGCAGATAAGCAGTTTCCCCATTTCACACACATTAACTGATGGGAATACCAGAAAACCAGAATTCTCACAAGACATTTTGGAGAACCTTTCTTGTACAACTTAGAAAATAATTTTTCATGGTTTACATAGTCAAAGGCCTTTGAGGCATCAATAAAACACATGAAAATGGTTGTATTGTGTCTATTGTACAGATCCAAGATTTCTTTCAAGGCAAAAATGCACATGTCTGTTCCATGTTTGGGTTTAAAGCCAAACTGGTTATCAGAGGTCAGCAAAAACTCTTCCAACTTATTCAGAATGGACTTTTCCAGTACCTTAGACAGAGTGCTGGCCAGCGCTATAGGCCTATAATTATCTTTACTGTTAATTTTGCCAGCTTTGTCTTTTACAATTGGGACCAAAATAACAGACAATAATCGGTCAGGTAAGACTCCATGTATTAGAAAGCCTGTAAAACAAATGGCGAGCAGAGGGTACAGTTTCCTGCCAGCATATTTTAAATGCTCAGCAGATACCCCATCAGCACCACATGCCTTGTTGTTATCCAGCTTCATCACTATCTCAAAAACTTCTTGTGGAGTGACAATCACATCTTCACTCTTCTCAATTTTGTCAACAATAAAATTATTACTCTTAACAGCATTAAAAATTTCACAGTAATGTTTCTGCCACATCTGAGCAATCTGTTCTGCTCCATTTACACCATCAATATGTGTTGGTAGGGACAGTTTGTTACTGTTCATTCTTTTTATTTCTTTCCAGAAGTCTGTAGGGCTATTGCTCTGCAGTTTCTTTGCCAGTAAATCAGCCTTGAGAGTGTTCACATTACTTTTAATAGAGCGTAGGGCATATTTAAAGTTTGCATTTGCTTTTTTCTTATACTCAAACACCTGACCACACTTGGGTTTGCCTGACTCAACCCAAGCTTTAAAGGCCCTTCTAGCCTCAGCATGGGACTGCTCCACATACTCATTCCAGCCTGGTTTAGCCTTGTATGTTTTTGTCTTATACAGAGGTTGACTTGAGACAAGGAGAGAGTCTACAATTGTATCATACAGTGAGCACAGTTCAGCTCTGTGTTGCAGATTCTGACAATTAATATCATTACAGGTTACAGCACTATTAGGCAGCTCAATGTTACTCAACCTGGTTTCAGATTGTGTGAGATATGTACAAATGTCCTCTTACGTTAAGGTGGACCACTTAATTTTTCCAACTTGTGTATCATTGTTCACACATTTAAGAGATGGTACTTTGCCCACATTTACCGACAAAGAGAAGGGCACATGATCCGAATCCGATATGAACGGGTTCGCGGAGTTTAAAAAAAAAAAATCCTCTTTGGGGGAGGGGCGTCACTTTAGTTGTGCATGCTTATTTTGCGAAACAAAAGTCACTGCTGGAGTGGGGCAGAGAGGAGTGGAGGATTGGCAGAGGAGCTCCACCCCCCACGAGGAGCTCAAAGTGAGCATAAGGCAACAAGTTTGAGAAATAAAAGTCCTAATGAAATAATAAACACAGTTACAGAGAAGATCGCGTTGGAGCAAAACGCCTCTTTCACTTGCGTTGTTTTGTTGAGTTATTATTTGTGTATGGTACTTGCTGGACAAGACTTTATTATTAGTTTCTGCCCAAACAGCTTCTACTAGTCCTTGCAGTAACTCCGAATGCTATGACATCATACTGTATGCATACCCTCTTAAGTCTTTAGTGATCTGAATACAACAAACCATCATGTTGACTAATTGTGTGTTTGTGTTCCCTTTTTGCAGACCTGGACCACCTAAACGGTAAAGATGGAAAAGCGCAACTGTAAATCTCACTTGAAAACCCATAGGAAGCCTTTTACCTGTGATGAGTGTGGAAAGACATTTGGATTTAGAAGCTCTCTGTCACGTCACAAGAGAATCCACAGTGAAGAGAGGCCATACAAGTGTGACCAGTGTGACAAGGCCTTTAAAATGTCAGCACACCTCAGCAGTCACAAACAAACCCACACAGGAGAAAAACCCTACAGCTGTGACCAATGTGGGACTGAATTTGCTCAATTGGCTAATTATAGACGGCATTTGATAAGTCACACTGGTAAAAAACGGTTCAAATGTGATCAGTGTGAGAAGGCATTCACTTCAAAAAACAATCTCCAAAGCCATATGAGAATCCACACAGGTGAAAAACCATACAGCTGTGATCAGTGTGGGAAGGCATTCAGGTGTGTCTATTCCCTAAAAGAACATAGGAGTGTTCACACTGGAGAGAAGCCATTTGAGTGTGACCAGTGTGGAAAAACATTTAGGCTCAGATGCAAGCTTGTACGTCATCAACTTGTCCACAGAGAAGAGAGGCCCTATAGGTGTGAGCAGTGTGGTATGGCCTTTAAACAATCAGACAGCCTCAAACGTCACTACAGTGTCCACACAGGAGAAAGGCCTTACAGCTGTGACCAATGTGACAAGAGATTTAGAAGCTCATCGGACTTAAAAACACATAAGAGAAGTCATTCTGGAGAGAGGCCATACAAGTGTCAACTGTGTGAATGGACATTTACTCAGATATCCAATTATAGAAACCATATGAGATCTCACACTGGAGAAAAACCATATGAGTGTGATCTGTGTGGGAAGGAGTTTAGAGACAGTTCCACCTTGAAGCAGCACAAAACTATCCATACTGGAGAAAGACCATATGAATGTGACCAATGTGGAAAGTGTTTTTCTTTATCAAAAAATTGCAAATATCACATGAGAATCCACACTGGGGAAAAACCGCACAGCTGTGATGTTTGTGATCAGACATTTAGACATTCTTCTAACCTAAAAAAGCACAAGCGCATCCACACTGGAGAAAAACCATATGAGTGTGATCAGTGTGGAACAACATTTTCTGATCGGAGCTCACTTAATAGTCACAAACTCGTCCACAGAGATGAAAGGCCGTACAAATGTGACCAGTGTGATAAGGCTTATAAAAAGTCTACTGAGCTTTCCCGACACCTACAAATCCACGCAGGAGTAAAACCGTACCGCTGTGAAGAGTGTGGAAAGGAATTTGCTAGTTCATGTAGTCACAAACGCCACTTGATAACCCACCTTCGAAGAAAACGTTACCACTGTGACCAGTGTGAGAAGAAATTTGCATGTTTAGAATATCTAATAATGCATCAGCAAATCCATTCGGGAATAAAACCGTACGTCTGTGATGTCTGTGGAAAGGCTTTTACTCGATTAAGTGGAGTTCGAGGACACACCAGAAACGTCCACACTGGAGGCAAGAACAGGCCTCAAGGACAAAATGACAAAGGCCCCAAAGAGAAGAAAAGTGTGATCAAAGAACCATCTAAGATTCAACCAAAAGCTAAGAACAAACTTAAGGAACTGGAGCTAAGACTTCACCGTGTCACTGTGCCTGTCAGACCAGCACGTGGTGCCACGTTACAGATTTATATGTAGCTTTTTATACTGCTTATTATACTGTTTCTATTGTGCTGTAAAGGCACAGTATCATGAGTTAATAATTTTTTTTAATACGTTTTATAGCCTAATAGTGTCTATGTATTTTAAAGCGATATGATTTTGAATAGGGGTCTTATTGATCGTATTTCAGCTAATGATGTACAAGCTTTACTCATGAATGTGGGATCTGTCTTATGATGTACCTTGTGTTCTGTTGTGGGATTTGACATCAGGGTTTAGCGCAATCATTATTTTATCAAATATAAACAACAAACTATATACTATTTCACATAGTTTCAGAAAGAAAGTTGCACTGCTTTCTTTTGAGACAATGGTTGCGCAGGTGATCTTTTGATACACTTCAATGTTTATGATGGATGTGTTTGCTTACGAAGGGTTAGTTTATGAAATAACTCGGCCAATAAAAAATATTGTGCTCAGGAATGTTGAGTTGAAAATGTTTGTCGAAGGACAGGTTCAATTTTGTTTGACCAGAAATGGCAAGAAAATGTAATTCTCCTCTGTTACATTATTGCTGATACTGTTACCAGATGTGAAATAATTTAGTGTTTTGTTTTGCTTAAATAATTTTAGGCAAAATAAGTTTTACTTCAGCTTAAACCCTTCAGTCAGTCAGAAATTATGAAGATGTTGATGTTGTGTGTTTTATCTGTTGGACCGAATAAACTGCTGCTACTACTACTATCATACAAAAACTACAGATTATGATATATTTTTTTCTAAAAGATAAAAAACATTCTTTCAGCTATCAGTTATTTTTAATGGGAGCAATTCCGTTGTACAACTACTTTTAGCTTGAAATGATTCTCAAGTTACAAAAAAATAAGCGCCCCTCTTCTAGGTGACCAGCCTCCAGGAGAGTGACATAATGTTTTATTTTTATGATCTAATTCAGCCATTCCTAAAGTCCTGGACATCGCGACCCCCTTATCGATCCAAAAATCTCTCTGGGCCCCCCAAATCATAAAAATGAACTCTATTCTAAGGAATGTTGATTTGAATATTTTATTTCGAGCTAAAGAAGAAAAGAAAAACAGAAATATATATATATACATAATAAAAGAAAAAATAATTTACATTACAGCTCGAAAAGGAGTGGGAAGAAGACAAGCTTATTGACTCCCACCCCTGTTCATAAACTTCAATAACAATAACTAACAACAGTGCATATTTCTTACCATTTTACAAAACAACTATCAACCGAGTTGGTTACATATTAACAAATGCGACACTGCATTATACCAGGTCAACATTCACAGTATCTCACACGCTACAACCAGTGTATTATTTCTGTCTCCCATACAGAATTCATTACCATGTTGGCATTACCGTTATTCACCATCACCATTACAACCCATATAACATTACTCTGTATCAAAGTGTTTGAATGATACATAAAACACTCCACATTTATTCATGAAAGGTACAGTAATCGCAGACTGATTGATGTTCATGATAACAAGAATGGTCTTAATGATATGTGTTAAAAGGGATTCGGGGCTTTTCTTTCTTTTTCTTCTTTCTTTCTTCTAAATTCTTAGAAGTAAAACATGCATATATCTATGTACTCCGCATTCAACATAACCCATAGTATAGGGCAGACATGTGGGGGCCGGCAGCTCGAGGAAACCCTCTTCTGGCAGCAGACTCCTAAAATGTGTCTCTTTTAATGCATAGTATAGGACACTTAACAAATGATGGTCCGGTTGCTCGGGGGCTGCTCCCCTCTGGCAGCTGGTCCAGTCACAGAAAAGAAGAAAAAGAAAGAAAAGCCCCGAATCCCTTTTAACACATATCATTAAGACCATTCTTGTTATCATGAACATCAATCAGTCTGCGATTACTGTACCTTTCATGAATAAATGTGGAGTATTTTATGTATCATTCAAACACTTTGATACAGAGTAATGTTATATGGGTTGTAATGGTGATGGTGAATAACGGTAATGCCAACATGGTAATGAATTCTGTATGGGAGACAGAAATAATACACTGGTTGTAGCGTGTGAGATACTGTGAATGTTGACCTGGTATAATGCAGTGTCGCATTTGTTAATATGTAACCAACTCGGTTGATAGTTGTTTTGTAAAATGGTAAGAAATATGCAGTGTTGTTAGTTATTGTCATTTAAGTTTATGAACAGGGGTGGGAGTCAATAAGCTTGTCTTCTTCCCACTCCTTTTCGAGCTGTAATGTAAATTATTTTTTCTTTTTTCTTTTATTATGTATATATATATTTCTGTTTTTCTTTTCTTCTTTAGCTCGAAATAAAATATTCAAATCAAATCAAATCAATGTAGTTGTTGTGTAGACAAGCTTTGGGGGGCCCCCCTGTAGTGTCTCTGAGGCCCACCAGGGTGCCCCGGACCTCACTTTGGGAATCACTGACCTAATTATACCTTAAGACCGTTCCCTTCTTGTTAATTAGAATGTCGTGGAAAAGTTCATTTATTTTTGTAATACTGTACAACTTAAAATGTGAAACTATCATATGATATAGACTCATGACATGCAAAGTGACATATGTTAAGCCTTTGTTATAATTTTGATGGTTATGGTTTACAATCCATTTTCAAAATATTCTAATTTACTGATATGTTTTATTTGAGGGTTTTACAAGCTGTGAGCCATAATTATCAAAATTATAACAAAGGCTGGATTTATCTGACTTTGCATGATGATTTTGGCTCAGCTTGTAAAAACCAAATTCAAAATCTCAGAGAATATTGTGAGAAGGGACTATATTGTCAACCTTTTTCAGCTAATTAATCCAAAACACCTGCAAATGGTCTCTCAGTGGTTCAGTAGTTCATCATCATGGGGAAGACTGCTGACCTGACAGTTGTGCAGAAACACATCATTGACACCCTGAATAAGGAGGGAAAGGCTCAAAAGGAAATGGCAAAAGAAGTTGGATGTTCTCAATGGGCTGTATCAAAGCAGAAAGTTAAATAGAAGGGAAAAGTGTAGAAGAAAAGGTGCACAAGCCACAGGGATGAGCGCAGTCTGGAGAGGATTGTCAGGAAAAGGCCATTCAAAAGTGTTAAAATATTCTAATTTTGCGAGTTTAAGCAGATACAAGGTAGCAGTAGTTAAGCGGTTTGTAGACGACTTTCAAATTATTTGTTTACACATGTATTGATGTGTCAATAATTAGGAATTTCAAAACTCTTATGGCAAATGTACGCACATGTGTATGCAAAATTAGGATAAAATCTAATGATTGAGTACTGGGATGTAATCCTCTGATTTCAGGAAAGTAACTGTATTCTAAATACTCACAAAGGAAAGTGAAACTTTACCAGAATACAGTTACTTCAAAATGAGTATTCTAAATACATGTATTTAGTTACTCCCCAACACTGGCTACAACACAAAAGCACTTGAACGCAACGTACTCGTACTTTCCATTTCACAACTTGAAAGGACCATCTTTACCAGAGCACTTGAAGGCAGCACACCCCCTCCTTCACACATGGGCAGTCATCGTCACCACACGGTCAGTCTCCAGGAACAGCAGCTGTGTTTCAACTCCTCTTTGGGTTCCTGACCACGGTAAGTCTTTATCTGATACATAACGAATCCAAATGTTTATAATTGCATTTTTTCAAATATTGGTGTGCTATTAACGAACAGATTATATATTTTCATGTTGCCTATAGATTATCTTGTACAAGGACCTTTTACGCTGCTCACACATGACTCAACGTAAAAGGCTGATTCTCTTTGTCTTAGGGCCTTAAAGAAACCGCTCCCTCACCGAATCATAGTAAGTAAAAGTAAAATGGCCGGGGCATTCAGACCACTCGGCCGGGGAATTCCGTTTATTATATTAGATCCATGGGGAATTCGGACTGGGGCATTGAGAGCAGGGGTGTAGGTAGCTGGCTCCATGCCTGTCCATAATATTGTTTCAGCTCATGTTTCAAATTCATCAGGCATCAGAATAGGCCTATATGTCTGCCATCATACAGTGCGATTATATACTCGTATTAATACTAATTTACAACCAAGATGAGAAAAAACAGTGTTCACTGGACGTCCGAAAGGCGACATTTTTTTTTCCTAGGCTGGGAAAGGCCACATTTGAGAACAACCCTAGTTTAAACTGATCCAAACTACCAAACTAGATCTAAACCTAACCCTAACCTTAAAAACACTAAAATTAATGGGAAAAGCCCTTTCGCATCCTAGGAAAAAAAAAATTAGCGCCCGAAAGGTGCATTGTTGTCAGGCATGGACATAGCCAACCTCACCTCCTCCAAGCCCCATGGAGATACGAGCCGAAAGTTTATTTTTAATCTCATTTGCATCTGTTATCCTGTGATTTTTGTATTTATTATTAATTTTTTTTAATTATTATTTTTTGTTGCCAAATGGAAAGTATTAAAAGCAAGGTGTGTTGACTGCGGTGTAACCTTTCCTGAGGTGTACATAGACGGTACAAATAATAGACAACTCCTCCTTACTCCTCCCCGTTTACCATAATGACGCGTTCGAGGGGGAAAATCATGGCGGATTTACAGGCTCCTCCTCCCCAGCTCTGATGAAGCATGTTCCTAATTAGGGCGGGATCTTCACTGTAGACTCGGCCCTTGCGTGACGTGTACAGTCCGACCCTCATTAAGCACGAGATTTCTAAAATGTATCCTACGATAACCAGCCCGGTGCCTCCGATTGTGTCTAACCCAGCGTAATCACAGGAGGAATATCTAGCTGTAGACAGTGCCAAAAAATTAGGGAAAGTTGTTTTTAACATGTCTAAAGTGCAATGCATTCCAATGGGGGACTAGCGGCTATATGGCGGTACTATAGCAATGGCGGCCTCCAGTGTCGTCGACACAAAGTAGTGCAGCCAGCGGCCATTGGCGGTGTAGCATTGTTTGGTATAGCTGTCGTGGCTGTTTCATTAGTTGTGCTATGGCTAACCTGAGTTGGAACTTTACTTTGGCTAATGTTCACCTTTACCTTTGAATGCAGACTGATTCGTGGGTATCAAGCTAACGCATTGGCATTCTTGTCTACCTGTAGGTTATAGTGCACCTCAAAATAATGTGATTGTTCTCTCTCACTGTTCATGCACATACTATTTACTTATGTTGAATGACGTGAACACAATAAAGGAATACGGAATGAAATTATGCCTTTACATTGTGTTATACTTGATGGTATGAGTAGGGGATTATTGTAGCCTACTGTATTTGAATATCTTCAAGACAAGCCATGAAATATGTAATTTTATTCCGGGAAAAGGCTAAACAATATGGCAGTGACAGTAATTGATAGAATGTGATGTATGACCAAAGAAGGCACAAGCATACAATATTTCAATGGCACTGGTTCAACATACTGTATATTGTCTTATCTAATGAGGAGTTATCGATTCTTCAAAATATTTCACATGGTGCAGCGCACTATACTGACATCCATTAAACACATGCAGCTCCACAGTGAATTCCTGAATTGTGAACTGATGACGTTTCTGGTTATGATTTTGAAACCTTTTTTGTTTTTTTATGTCAACGAATTTGTCCTGAAACTTCTCGGGAGATATTGTCACTGTATGGACATTTTCCCCTGGTAACTTGAACGAACAAGGGTTCGTATTTAATTTGAAGGGATTTTATGTGGGGCGAGAGTAAATATCTTTAACCAGTGGTGGCGTAGATGCAGTGACGTGCGGTCAGGGGAGGCAGGTGAGGCCAGGCCTCACCAGTCATCATGGAAAAAATTTAAAAATACAATAAAATTTATAAAAACAAGTCCCTTCTCTTAAGATGATTGGGATTTCCTATGATTTTAATCAATCTCGTGGTTAAAAAATGCCCAAATGTTTTATCAGTTGTCGATATCATGTAAAGAGGGCGGAGCTGCGGCGAGCCTCCAGCGTCCCGCACATACTTGAGCTCAGCTCATTCCCTCAGCGCTCTGTCCCATTCGGGGCTTTTTTCGCCCCCTAAAAGTAAAATACATTTGTAAATGGGTTTTTGTTGGGCGCGTTGGTTTTCTATCACCTGGATAAAGAATCAGGCATAAGAACAACTTGTTTAACCTGTTCATTTGACTTTAAATCGCGCTTTGATAGTCCCGAAGTGAGGCTCGCCTCCAATGCACTGCCCTGACGATACGAGGGGGGCGCTGTGTGCTACACATTTCTACAAAACATGTGGACAACAAGTGAAAACCAGCCTGTTTGATTATTCTGCACGGTTTAGGAGAGGCAATTTAAACGTAAAGGAGTCAGTAAAAGGGAAAACTGATTAGGCTGACATTTTATGGATGTAGACGAGTCTTTATACTGAAAATGTCGCCACTGTCACGCGTCGCTTGTTTGGAGCATCAGGATTGGGGTACGAGTCCTGGTCAAGTCCACTATGTTGTCTATTAATTTTTATTTGCAATATCGTGAGAATGTATTTTATGTTTAAATGTGTTGCTATTGAATGATATACTAGAGACGGCAAGTTGTATTTTTTTCCTGCAGTTTTCTTTACTTATTATTTATTGGTTTACTTATATTGGAGTCAATAGCATGTGCCTCACCAGCAACAAGCCTCACCGCACGTCACTGCGTAGATGGTAGAGTGGGTTGTCTCGTGCACAGAAGGTTGGTGGTTCGATCCCCAGTGTGTCTTTGCCTCCTTGGATTTATTTATTTGCTGTTTGTTATCTTTTCCTGGATGCTTTTTATAATTTATTTTCACAATTTAGCCAATATTACGTACATAACAAGATCTAGATTCCTGGGAACAGAAATAATGGTTGATGCTTCTGCCTAGGGATGGGAATTGATAAGATTTTATTGATATCAATACCATCAATAATTTACCCTATCGATTCAATTCTTTATCGATTCTCTTATCGATACCTAACTTGTCTGTGTGTTGGGGAAAAGCAAGGAATGAATGTGCTTTCGATAAACTCTATCAAAAAAGACACATTGTTAGTTTTCCCAAGAAAAAATATTCATTAAATTAAGCAAGTTTCCAAATATACTGTGGCTCCTGCTGGCACTCAGCCTGCCTGGCATCCTCTAAAATATAATGGTAACATGTGTACAACAAGTGTCTGTAACTTGTAACAGACTGATGCTGTTTTGTAACACCTAAACAACGGGACTCGGTCTCAGCCCAAACCCTACAGATTTTCATCTATTTCTGCTTCAACCGGCGCTACATTCTCCTTCCCCTGTCCGTGTGAACTGCTTCTGCTGCAGCCCGTTAGCCAGAGCTGCGAGAGATCAGCCGATCCGCTCATATAGCGCACTCATAGCGGGGACGGGAGCCGCTCACAGTGCGCATAGGGCGGGGACAGGCAGCCGCAGGCTCCACTCTGAGCCCCGGGCCTGAGCGGGGGCTGCCGAGGTGCGCTCAGACCGGGCACAGACAGTCTCGGACCCGGGCTCGGAGCACAGCGGCACGGGGAGACAGCGAGCGCAGCAGCGAGGCACTGAACCTCGTGTGTCATGTCAATAGCGACGTATCGAAAGTTTGTAAAGAAACAGCAATACAGCGCAAATAGCGAGTGTTAGCAGCAGCAAAGCGAAAACGTAGAACTGACACGTTTATAACAATGGACTGTTTTAATTGACAACACTCTTTCGTCTCTCGTGAACGCGCAAAACGGAGGGGAAAGGCGGAGCGGAGGGCTAAGGGGTAGAATTGAGATTGGGCAGATGTTTCCCTGCTTACTTTGAAGCAGCGTCAACAGACTCGGAGAACTATGTCATTACGCACGTGCGTCTAGCTCCGCGGCGCAAAAAGAGTGTTTTCAGAGCGGGAGCATCGATAAGAGGGATCGATAATGAAGTAGACGTCCGGTTCCAATGCTTTGCTCAAACAGAACCGGGTCTACTTGTAGAACCGGTTCTCGATTCCCATCCCTACTTCTGCCTGTATGTCTCACAATTGGATGTATTAGCCTATAGATATTGACAGCTTGCACGTGAGCCCAAGGCCATATCCCCTAGTTTACTGTAATTAAAGCAGTCTGTTATTCAAATGTAATTTATCATGGCGTACGTGAAAGTGTATCTGCTTGAGGTGAGCCTATTGAGGTGTATGGCGCCATCTAAAGGACTTATAAGGAGGTGTCCTTTACAGTGGCGCCTCCAGAAATTGTTCATAGGGGTGGCCAGATGGGGCCACTTAAAATCTTGGGGTGGCAAACCAAAACTATCAGCCATAATTTCACAATTGTAGTAAACTGGCCTGTAGAAAAGTATCAGAAAGACTTAAGGAAACGTCTACTGCTATACTTTGTTTTGTTTTTTTATATTTAATGTTACTAATGATCCAATGATCCAATGGCTTATATATATATATATATATATATATATAACCAAAGAAGGCACAAGCATACAATATTTCAATGGCACTGGTTCAACATACTGTATATTGTCTTATCTAATGAGGACTTATCGATTCTTCAAAATATTTCACACTATACTGACATCCATTAAACACATGCAGCTCCACAGTGAATTCCTGAATTGTGAACTGATGACGTTTCGGGTTATGATTTTGAAACCTTTTTTGTTTTTTTATGTCAACAAATTTGTCCTGAAACTTCTCGGGAGATATTGTCACTGTATGGACATTTTCCCCTGGTAACTTGAACGAACAAGGGCTCGTATTTAATTTGAAGGGATTTTATGTGGGGCGAGAGTGAATATCTTTAACCAGTGGTGGCGTAGATGGTAGAGTGGGTTGTCTCATGCACAGAAGGTTGGTGGTTCGATCCCCAGTGTGTCTTTGCCTCCTTGGGTTTATTCATTTGCTGTTTGTTATATTTTCCTGGATTCTTTTTGTTGGGGCTGGTGGACCAATAAACAACAATAATTAATCAAGGAAAGCAAGACGAGACAGATTACCTTTTTACTTGCAAGGAGAGACAGACAGAAATAAAGACTCAGTTACAAACGAAGCTGGAGCCAATGTCTCCCCGTGCCCGCTCTGAGCTCCCTTGCATTTTATTCAGTTTTCACGCCCCTAAGTTACAATGTACTGCTCTGCCCTAAGGGGAGGGGGTTTCACGGCAGAGCAGTATACAATATTTGCAAATACAGTACATCTATAACATGTTTCCCTTTTTTCCATCCATATCTCGGTCTCGATTGCTCAATCGAGACAGCTTCCTCTTAGCTGTTTCGGCTACTCCCAGGTTGCACAATACCTCTTGACCTATGGACGGGAAACTGTAACTCAAAGCAGAAGCATTAAAATATCAATTTTTAACATGTTAATACTAGTTGATGCTGAAGCAGAATATAGAGAATGATTATATGTATCCAACACTTTTTATAATTTATTTTCACAATTTAGCCAATATTACGTACATAACAATAAGATCTATATTGCTGGGAACAGAAATGGTGGTTGATGCTTCTGCCTGTATGTCTCACAATTGGATGTATTAGCCTATAGATATTGACAGCTTGCACGCCGATAAACAAACCCGAATTAACCCTGCCCACGTTGATCCTCAACACCGGCGTCTCTCTTACAGCATTTTTTAAGAGAGAGAAACTACCTCTGCTTAATAGGAAATATTCACCTTTGATTGTCCTAAAGTATAAAATAGTTTCCAAGTTTTTTTATAAAAAAACACGTTACATGTACATGTTAGAGAGGTGTCTCTCACCCAGCAGGTTTTGGGGTTAGGGTTAGTTTCCACGGGCGTGAATTCGAGTGGGACTTTGTAGTTGCCTCTGTGACTGATTGGTGCTGATTTTTTTGTGTGCTCATTGCTTGTTAGTTGATGTTGCTAACCGCAGGCTTATTGATGCTGTAACTTTTGCCACTTTTCCTTGTGAGGCTGGGGGAGCTTGGCCGGCACCGCATGCAACTTTTTTGAATTGAAGCTGAATTTCCGTCTTTAACCACACCTGCTTTTTCCTCCGCGGTGGCTAACCCGGGGTGGAACATTATATCCCCACTAGTGGCAGATTTTCCCCGTCCAGTTGTGGTCAAGGCCTTACAGGAGTTTTTGGGCATGGTGAATTTTTACAATAGGTTTATTCCCAATGGGTGCTGGCTGCTCTGCTTTGCGATGACGACACTGGAGGCCGCCATTGCTCCCCCATTGCTGTAGTACCACCATATACCCGCTAGGCCCCCATTGGAATGCATTGGACTTTAGACACGTTAAAAACAACTTTAATGCCCAGTGCCTAATTGTTTAGAACTGTCTAGAGCTAGATATTCCTCCTGCGAGTACGCTGGGTTAGACACAACTAGAGGCACCGGGGTGGTTATGGTAGGATACATTTTAGAAATCTCCTACTTAACGGGGGTCTGACTGTTGGCATTGGAGCTGCGCGAGCTACACGTCACGCAAGGGCCGAGTCTACAGTGAAGATCCCGCCCTTATGCCCTTATTAGGAACATGCTTCGTCAGAGCTGGGGAGGAGGAGTCTGTAAATCCGCCATGAATTCCCCCTCGAACGTGGTCCTTATGGTAAACGGGGAGGAGTGAGTATTGACGGTCTATTAATAATATGTCTATGTTTATTCCTCACGCTGCCCACCTCCTACAGCCGCTTTGCGTTCACGTAAGGCCACTGACACCGTCGTCTGGACACCGGACCGGATTGTTGCTTCTGATGGAGCTAAGTCTGCGTTAGCTAGTGCAGCTCTCCTCGCTCACCCTGATCCATCGCCCTGACAACCGACCGCTCCCTCTTCAGACACCACGGACGCTGACCTCTCCTCACTCGGACACTGACCTCTCCTCACTCGGACACTGACTGACCTCTCCTCACTCACACCACCCGGACAGACAGCTCTGCTTCTGCGTGCGCAGTGGTTTGGATGAATGAAATGTCCCAAAGCTGATCGTGTTCTTATTGGCAAACCCAAACCTACCTATTGGCAAATACAGCCGACACTTAAGGCTCTTCTTTATGTTCAGAACATGTGTTTTGAAATGTTGTATTGATGGAATATACAGAAAGATGCCAATACGTGTGATCAGAGAAGCAGATCTCACTCTTCATTAAAACTCCTCGAGCCCGTGTCGTCTCTGCACGAGCTGCTGCAGCGTCAGCCCCTCCCTCTCTGTCTTTCGCCTTCAGTTAAACCCACTCATTACTGCCTCATGTTTAGGGAAATCTCATTCATAAGTCACTTTGCATTAGGGCTGAACGATTAATTGCATTTGCAATTTTATCGCGATATTACACAACGCGATTTCGTAATCGCAGGGCACGCGATTTTGGAAGTGAATGGAGGTGCGAGATATGGCATCAAAGTCCGCTCCGCCGCGTGCTTTTGTTTACGTCTCAATCTAGTTAAGGTGCGCGGTAGATTGTGGATGTACAGTGAAAATATCAGCGTTTATCATGCAGCCACCGCGAAGGACTATTGCTTTCTTCTCTGTTAGCATTGCGTTAGCCGCAGCGCTAATCACGCCATTCTCTCGCTGCTACAACACACTCTGATGATCACAGAAACTCCCTCACCTCCGGATTCGAACGTCTCCTCCACAGAGATATAGCCAGGTGGGCCTGTGCTGCTTGTAAAGAGTAAAGAGTCGTTTGTGGCTCAGTTTAGGAGGCTTATGTTTAGGAATGTTGTGGATAAAGAACTTATCTCAAAAGCATAATGACGGTTCATGACCATAACGTATCCGCGGAGGCGATGTGCCTTTATTTACCTTTGCATCTACCGCTATGCGCTCAGTAGGTAGTACAGACGCTAGATATAAACACCAAACTGCTGTATGAAAAGTGTTGGAAACTACGATCCGAGGCAGGACTCCGTGTCATGTCTTATTTTGCTGAGGAAATGTGCTGTTTAAGCTGAAATGTCACTAAATGGCTTCAAGTCAAAGAGAAAGTAAAGTGTCACTGTTCTTCTCTTTCTTGATATTGTCCAAAGTTACATCCCAAAACCAAAATGCTGCTCCTAAATCCACTGTGTTTTGGCGTGTGCTCCATCTGGCCTCTCCGTGTCCATCAATAACGCGCATCTGAAGCAACTACGAGTCGCAGCTCAGACCGGGATTTGATTGGTCGAAATAATAAATAGTTTATTTTGTATTAATAGGGAGTTTGATTTCCTAAAACTTTTCCAACCAGTTAAAGCAGACGTTTGTTCTTACTTTTCCTGCACTTGTATGGGTGATGTTACTGACTGGATCAGTAAGTTTTATCATTTTTTAAATATCTCTATATATAATTTATCTTTTATTTATAGACTGTACTGTTAAGTTCAGACAGTTTTTAAGAAGTACAGTCCACATTTTCACAAATTTTGAATAGGTCAGGCAACAATTTTGTTTGCTTTATTGTTGCAATTTTCACTTCAAATTAATCTAATATTGTTTATTATGAAAAGACTGATTTATTGCTTGTGTTAGGTGAAAAATACATGAGAAGTGGACCTTGCAACAATAATTGCATATTTAATCGTAATCGCAATATTGAGGGGAAACAATCGCAATTAGATTATTTTCCAAAATCGTTCAGCCCTACTTTGCATTGCCTTTTATGGTCAAATGGAGGCGGGCAGAGGGCGTGTCCTGATGTCCGCAGCTTTCTGCTCCACGTGTGATCAGCGAAGGAAAGATTGCGGTCAGATGTGCGTACCCGCGCATACGCAGGGTTTTATAAATCGGAAAAAAACTTTGCGTACAATTTTTTTTGTGCTTTTGCTACGCACTTTCAAAGTCAGAGTCTCACGTACAGTTTGATAAATGAGGCCCCAGATCAGCTCCCTGGAATGTCCTTCTTGCCAAAACTCACAACCTTTCGACCCTGCCCCCAGGGCTTCAAACAGTAAGACAAAGGGCCGTAAAACCCTCAAAAGACTGTCACACCTAGTTGTAAAAAGGCATATGCTCCATCCGAAACCAGTAAATTGGTAAGAGGTCTTACAACAAACCGAATGTCCGTCAGCGTCCGCCATGTCAAGAAGCCTCCGAATTGGGTTGTCGGTTAGGAAGGAGTTAGAGAAAGTGGCCTGTATGCTAACTATCATAGTGTTGGGGCTGGTAACCAACAAAACACAATAATTAATCAAGGAAAGCAAGACAAGACAGATTACCTTTTTAACTTGCAAGGAGAGACAGACAGAGATAAAGACTCAGTTACAAACGAAGCTGGAGCCAATGTCTCCCCGTGCCCGCTCCGAGTTCCTTGGTGTCCCACCTTGCATTTTATTCAGTTTTCACGCCCCTAAATTACAATGTACTGCTTCTGCCCTAAGGGGAGGGGGTTTCTTTGGCAGAGCAGTAAACAAGATATTTGCAGACATAGTATATTCAATAACAAGTTTCCCTTTTTCCATCAATATCTCAGTCTGGGTTGCTCAATCACATTAGCTTCCTCTTAGCTGTTGTTTCGGTTATTTCCAGGTTGCACAATACTCCTTGGCCTATTGACCTGCAGACAGGGAAACTGTAACTCAAAGCAGAAGCATTAGAATATCATTTTTAAACATGTTAATTCTAGTTGATGCTGAAGCAAAATATAGAGAATGATTATATGTATCCAACACATAGCCCCTTTAGCATAGGGACCTCTGATGCTAACTATCATAGCCACTTTAGGGACCTCTGATGCTAACTCACTGGTGATTAGGAGCTATGTGCCATCCCATAAGCCACTGCGCCAATCTCCCCACCCCCCTCGCCCCCACCCTCGAGTGATTCATGCGCAACCACTGTTGATTGACAGGTGCACATTTGATAATAATAATAATTTAAGAAAAAGATTCTGCACAAGCCAAACTTTATAAAAGTGACAAAATACATGTTAGAGTCACCACAGCTCAGTCACATGGTTTTAAAGAGCCTCCTCAGTAAATGGCCTAAATGAAGACAGTTTGTGCTTTTGCTTCATTTAGCAGAAACTTAAGCCAACATGGCTAATTTGCATACTGTAGCTTTATGAAACGGCTGTTGAGATAAAATAAAGGGAAATGTTAAGGATCATTTGGATGTTTCTTTTTTTTTTCTTTTTTTTTCCCGCCTTAAATGTCTTTATTTGGACACTGTTGTTTTTGGACAACATACAGTAGGTGGCAGTATGCACTTTTGTTTGGCCTGCACTGAACTTTAAAGAAGAAGAAGAACAGCTTTTGGTGATGTCACTTCCCCTTCCCCTGGGTAAGGACGGTCGAATTGGGCAAATGCTGCTGAAGCTCTAGTTCACTAACTGCATAGAGATCTAACAGTTGACCCCATGAAAGGTTAAGGAGTAGTTGCTAGTGTTAGTACTTAGAGGCTACAATTTAATGGTTTCGGATGCAGCCATAGAGTTTTAAACCACCAGTATTGGCTAAAACCGAACACATGATCAATACACCACACAGTTGTATATAAAAATCACTACAGTCTAACACAATAAAAATATATATACTTTATATAATACTTTCACATTATATAAAAATATCTCCACATAGGTCTGCTGCGATAATTGGGCGACATGGTAGTACAGCGGTTAGCGCTCGTGCTTCACAGCTAGAAGGTCCCGGTTCGATTCCCACCAAGGCCGGGGCCTTTCTGTGTGGAGTTTGCATGTTCTCCCCGTGTCTGCGTAGGTTTCCTCCGGGTACTCCGGTTTCCCCTACCACTAAAAACATGTACAATAGGCCAGGATGAAAGAGAGTGTGTTTGAGAGTGCACATGGGGGACGACGGATGGAAATTAGCCCAAGGCTACAATCCGGTGTGGCAAGGCAAGGCAAGTTTATTTGTAGAGCACAATTCATACAAGGCAATTCAAAGTGCTTCACAGTTGCAGAAAGAGAAATTACAAGAAAACAGATAAAATCAATCAATAAAACATCAACATAAAGTTAATCAATGACAGTAAAAGGCAAGAGTGCAGATAAAATACTTTCAGTTTTCATATGCACGGGTAAAAAGAGCTGTTTTCAGCCTGGATTTGAACATTGTCAGAGTTGAGGCCTGTCTCACATCCTCATGAAGACTGTTCCAGATTTTAGCTGCATGAAACTGAAACACAGCCTCACCGTGTTTATTATTGACTCTGGGAACCACCAGGAGACCCCTCCCTGAAGTTCTCAGGGCCCGAGATGGTTCATACGGCTCTAACATGTCAGAGATGTACTTTGGTGCTAAACCATGAAAAGACTTGTACACAAGCAGAGCTGTTTTAAATTCTATTCTCTGAGTGACAGGAAGCCAGTGCAGAGACCGGAGCACTGGACTAATGTGGTCGTATTTCCTTGTTCTTGTCAGGACTCGAGCAGCAGCGTTCTGGATGTTCTGCAGCTGTCTAACAGCTCGTTTAGAAAGGGCAGTGAGCAGGCCGTTACAGTAGTCTAACCTGCTGGAGACGAATGCATGGATGAGTCTCTCTAAGTCTGGTTTTGACACTATTCCTCTGATCTTAGCAATGTTTTTCAGATGGTAGAAAGCTGATGACGTTATTGCTTTGATGTGGCTGTTTAACTTCAGGTCTGAGTCCATGATTACTCCTAGATTTCTAACCTGATTTTTTGGTTTCAGAGCGAGAGACTCAAGGTGACTGATAACACTTTGTCTTTGTGTCTGTGGGCCAAAGACAATGATCTCAGTTTTGTCTGAGTTTAGTTGGAGAAAGTTGTTTTGCATCCACAAACTGATCTGTTCGATGCAGTGACGGAGAGTATCTACAGGCCCATGTTCACCTGCCGTCAGTGACACGTAGATCTGAGTGTCATCTGCGTAGTTGTGGTACGACACATTGTTGCTGTTTATTAGCTGACCCAATGGAAGCATGTACAAGTTGAATAAGAGGGGTCCCAAGATTGACCCCTGGGGGACTCCACAGGTCATGGAAATTTTGTCTGAGACACAGTTGCCAATTTCGACAAAGTACGTCCTATCCTCGAGATAGGACTTGAACCAGTTTAGAGCAGTACCAGAGATTCCCACCCAGTTTTCTAACCTGTGAAGTAAGATCCCGTGGTCCACTGTGTCAAAGGCAGCGCTCAGGTCCAGCAGAACTAAAACTGAGACCTTACCTGCGTTGGTGTTCATACGGATATCATTTGTCACCTTGATCAGAGCTGTCTCAGTGCTGTGGTGGGGCCTAAATCCTGACTGGAAAGTATCAAACACATTGTTAGATAGGAGAAAGTAAGTGAGCTGTTGATATATTACTTTCTCTAGAACTTTTCCTAAGAACGGTAGGTTTGATATGGGCCGGTAGTTGTTCAGTACCTTGGGATCAAGGCTGCTCTTCTTTAGAAGAGGCTTAATGACCGTGGTTTTCAAGGCCTTTGGAAATGCTCCAGTCTCAAATGAGATGTTAACTAACTGAACAAGTTGTGGTAACAAGCTGGTCAGCACAGACTTCAGAAATCTAGTGGGTAATTCATCAAGGCAGCATGTACATGAACTCAGACCGGAGATGACCTCTTCGATTTTTTTGTCAGTAACAGGAGTGAAATGTGTCAGCTCAAGGTGTCTAGCTGGTGGCAGGGTTGCTATTTGTGTTGTGGAAATTATGGCATTTTTAATGCCTTGGACTTTGTCATAAAAAAATATTGCAAACTCATTGCACTTAGATGTAGAGATTAGTTCTAAGGGCAGTGAAACTGGAGGGTTAGTTAATCTGTTTACTGTGGAAAACAGAACACGAGGATTGTTTCTGCAGTTTGCGATGATTTTAGAGAAGTACTTCTCCCTTTCTCCACGCAAAATCTGGTTGAACTCACAAAGCACTTCTTTGTATATCTCAAAATGAACCTGGAGCTTTGACTTGCGCCATTTCCTTTCGGCTTTTCGGCACTCCCTTTTCTGTGCCCTGACCGAATCTTCACTTCTCCAAGGTGCCTTTTGTCTATTGTTAACCATTTTAACCTTGACAGGAGCAATAGTATCCAAAACATTTAAGACGCTTGATGTATAAGAGTCCAACAGATTATCAACATTTGAACATGGAGGATTTTCAAATCTGATCATTTCCATAAACTGTGTCCCTGTTGTATCATTTATGTGTCTTCTCTGAATAACTCCAGGCCCAACCACTGGTTTGGGTGTAACAGACAAGTCAAAAAAGACACAAAAATGATCAGATAAAGCAGCATCAACAACTTTCACATTTGATATATTAACACCTTTTGTAATAACTAGATCTAGAGTGTGACCTTTGTTGTGAGTTGCCCCTCTCACGTGCTGAGTTAAACCAAACATTTCAAGAACAGCATTAAGTTCTTTTGCATGCCTGTCATTGGTCACATCCACATGCACATTAAAATCACCTGAAATGACTAAACAATCAAAATCAGTGCATATAAATGAAAGTAATTCAGTGAAGTCTTCGATAAAACAATTCTGTGGTGGTTTGTAAATAGTCATATAAAGAATGGAAGATTGTTTTATCTCCATTTTGAAAGACACATACTCAAATGATACAAAAACCCCAAATGACAATTTGTGGCTTGTTCATTAACTTGCACTGTCCCTACCAAATAAACCAATAAACAAACAAACTAATTACTATATTGAGTTATCCTTCGATAAGTAAAATGAAGGACGATAACATTTTAGTCTCGGTAAATGCACGTGCTGCTTGTGATTAAAATAAGTACAGAAGAATCAACGCTATCACAGCGTTGAGTGAGCGGAGTGTCCATCCAACCCGTATCCCCGCATGTATCCAGATCATTTATAGATCAGCGCTGCTTTTGGAGAGAGGCGGGGTATAAACAAAGTGCCGTGCTACGGAGCTTTGCTGATTCCGACACTTTGTGAACTTTATTGCGGAGCAAGAGGGACTCGTGTGAAAACACTTGGAGTTCCAGCCAAAAGAACGCATCACAGAGAGAATAACAACATTAATGGGACTGCAGGTATGTCCAACATGAGAACGAAAACCGACCGCTTTAGCCACTATCCAAATACAAGACGATATCGTCCATCGGCACAACCCTAGTAGTAGCGGACACTATCTCTGACTGTCCCCGTCCCTGCGAGAGAAGTTGGGGGAATCGCTCATGAAGTTATTGAGAGTCCTTCTTTCAACTTACCCAGAGATTCACCACCATTCCTCCTCTCCAACTTCACCTTAAACTAAGTAGCTAGGCTAGCAATAAGCAGCTAGCCGTGCTGCTACTAGCCTAGCCACACTGCCTGGAATCAACAAACGTTGCCAAGCAACGCGCAAACTTTTGGGAACTATTTGCCGCGGAAATCATTAAATAAACCTTTCGTCCTTCATAAAAGTGTATGAAGTTTATTTGTGTGTGTACAGTTGACACATAGCCGTATAATAAGCGGGATAATGTATAGAACGCCGGTCATCAGGAAAATACGTACCTTCAGGGCGAAACATATTTACATATTAGAGCTGGGTGATTTTGTTTTTGTTTTTATTGTATCTGCGATAAAAATAAAAAAAAGAACTCGAGTTACGATTCGATTATTTTTTTTCATCCCCATTTAAAACAAAATAACTGCGAACTATAAATATATTTAAAAAATATATATTTATTGTATTTAATTAAAGTGAACCAACATAAACAAAATTGCAAAGGCAAACCCTTTCTTTAACTAAAAAGTCACTATGCAGTGTGCAACAAAGATTGTTAAGCATCCAAATTATTTATACTGTATTTGGATGAAGCTAATAAAACACAAAAATCTTGAGGTAACTGAGGCGCATTTGTACAGCAGGACCATATTCCTCTAAGCAAAGGGCAGAGAGCTAAAAATAAAATAAAATATCTAAAAACAAAATCTAAGAAAATCGTTTATTTTTTTTATTTTTATTTTTTTAAATATTAATCGGCTTTTTCCCAGCCCTAAAATATATAACACTCACTCTATCACTCTCTCACACTCACACACTCACAAAGAGCCTGATCGCCCCTCGATTAGTTAGTGGCTGGAACTGAGAATATGCTGGGAGTTTGACCTGAGTGAGCTAGAGGCAATATTTGTCATGTATGCTGTGTCATGAAGGGCTTAAAAAAAAAAAAAAAAAGGCATAAGAAATATGAAGAACTTAAAAATTACCATATTCTACAATCGTATTGTTTTTACATTGTGTGGTTCTGGTTTTGCTAGAAACATATTAGAATGAAATATTACACTTTGTTTTAGGAGCTAAATTTCATTGTCTGCAAATGCTGGCATATGAACAGGAATAATTTTATGTGAGTGTTTGTTTCATGATAAAATTGCTAATGGGACACATTACACAGTAACAAATAAGATTGTATTTTTTTAAGGTACATTTCAGCTTTAAATCTAAAGGCTCAACTCACTCTGAGACCTGGCTCAACGTACCCCGTCCTTGGGGTAAAGTGAGCCTCAAGACGGCCATTAGTTTCAATGCCTTTTCTTGAAAAGAAGCCAGATTAAGGTATATTATAGACCTCTATTCCTCACTCCTCCCCATGATTAATTACCACAGTTGAGAGGGAATCCCATGGATCTAAATACATAGGCTATGTAAAATAGTTACATTTTAATTCAGTTATTAGAGTTATTATTTGTGTATGTTACTTGCTGGACAAGACTTCATTATTAGTTTCTGCCCAAACAGCTTCTACTAGTCCTTGCAGTAACTCCGAATGCTATGACATCATATGCATACCCTCTTAAAGGAGCTAGTCCTGATTTTACCTCTAGGAATGGAATGAAAATTATTTTATCCTCCTTTTAGTATATTGTAAACTCAAACGTTTGTTGGGAAAACGGTGTGCACCAAATTATAAAACATTTGTATACATTTCATGAACGCTAGGGCTATTTTTCTAGCATTTTTGTGAACGTGACCCTGAAAAGTGACCCTGCAAGAAATATGCCTATAAACTTGTCTCTGTAAAGAATTTGAATGCTACAAATGTTTTAGTAAAGTTACGAATGAGTTTGGACCACAACGAACATAATTTAGTGGCTTCCCCTTTCATTGTTTGCAATAATAATAAAAAAACAACAGGTATAGGGGTTTTAAGTCTTTAGTGATCTGAATACAACAAACCATCATGTTGACTAATTGTGTGTCTGTGTTCCCTTTTTGCAGACTTGGACCACCTAAACAGTAAAGATGGAAAAGCGCAACTGTAAATCTCACTTGAAAACCCATAGGAAGCCTTTTACCTGTGATGAGTGTGGAAAGACATTTGGATTTAGAAGCGCTCTGTTAAATCACAAGAGAATCCACAGTGAAGAGAGGCCATACAAGTGTGACCAGTGTGACAAGGCCTTTAAAATTTCAGCACACCTCAGCAGTCACAAACAAACCCACACAGGAGAAAAACCCTACAGCTGTGACCAATGTGGGACTGAATTTGCTCAATTGGGTAATTATAGACGGCATTTGATAAGTCACACTGGTAAAAAACGGTTCAAATGTGATCAGTGTGAGAAGGCATTCACTTCAAAAGACAATCTCCAAAGCCATATGAGAATCCACACAGGTGAAAAACCATACAGCTGTGATCAGTGTGGGAAGGCATTCAGGTGTGTCGATTCCCTAAAATCACATAGGAGTGTTCACACTGGAGAGAAGCCATTTGAGTGTGACCAGTGTGGAAAAACATTTAGGCTCAGATGCAAGCTTGTACGTCATCAACTTGTCCACAGAGAAGAGAGGCCCTATAGGTGTGAGCAGTGTGGTATGGCCTTTAAACAATCAGACAGCCTCAAACGTCACTACAGTGTCCACACAGGAGAAAGGCCTTACAGCTGTGACCAATGTGACAAGAGATTTAGAAGCTCATCGGACTTAAAAACACATAAGAGAAGTCATTCTGGAGAGAGGCCATACAAGTGTCAACTGTGTGAATGGACATTTACTCAGATATCCAATTATAGAAACCATATGAGATCTCACACTGGAGAAAAACCATATGAGTGTGATCTGTGTGGGAAGGAGTTTAGAGACAGTTCCACCTTGAAGCAGCACAAAACTATCCATACTGGAGAAAGACCATATGAATGTGACCAATGTGGAAAGTGTTTTTCTTTATCAAAAAATTGCAAATATCACATGAGAATCCACACTGGGGAAAAACCGTACAGCTGTGATGTTTGTGATCAGACATTTAGACATTCTTCTAACCTAAAAAAGCACAAGCGCATCCACACTGGCGAAAAACCATATGAGTGTGATCAGTGTGGAACAACATTTTCTCATCGGAGCTCACTTAATAGTCACAAACTCGTCCACAGAGATGAAAGGCCGTACAAATGTGACCAGTGTGATAAGGCTTATAAAAAGTCTACTGAGCTTTCCCGACACCTACAAATCCACGCAGGAGTAAAACCGTACCGCTGTGAAGAGTGTGGAAAGGAATTTGCTAGTTCATGTAGTCACAAACGCCACTTGATAACCCACCTTCGAAGAAAACGTTACCACTGTGACCAGTGTGGGAAGAAATTTGCATGTTTAGAATATCTAATAATGCATCAGCAAATCCATTCGGGAATAAAACCGTACGTCTGTGATGTCTGTGGAAAGGCTTTTACTCGATTAAGTGGAGTTCGAGGACACACCAGAAACGTCCACACTGGAGGCAAGAACAGGCCTCAAGGACAAAATGACAAAGGCCCCAAAGAGAAGAAAAGTGTGATCAAAGAACCATCTAAGATTCAACCAAAAGCTAAGAACAAACTTAAGGAACTGGAGATAAGACTTCACCGTGTCACTGTGCCTGTCAGACCAGCAGGTGGTGCCACGTTACAGATTTATATGTAGCTTTTATACTGCTTATTACACTGTTTCTATTGTGCTGTAAAGGCACAGTATCATGAGTTAATAATTTTTTTAATACGTTTTATAGCCTAATAGTGTCTATGTATTTTAAAGCGATATGATTTTGAATAGGGGTCTTATTGATCGTATTTCAGCTAATGATGTACAAGCTTTACTCATGAATGTGGGATCTGTCTTATGTTGTGCCTTGTGTTCTGTTGTGGGATTTGACATCAGGGTTTAGCGCAATCATTATTTTATCAAATATAAACAACAAACTATATACTATTTCACATAGTTTCAGAAAGAAAGTTGCACTGCTTTCTTTTGAGACAATGGTTGCGCAGGTGATCTTTTGATACACTTCAATGTTTATGATGGATGTGTTTGCTTACGAAGGGTTAGTTTATGAAATAACTCGGCCAATAAAAATATTGTGCTCAGGAATGTTGAGTTGAAAATGTTTGTCGAAGGACAGGTTCAATTTTGTTTGACCAGAAATGGCAAGAAAATGTAATTCTCCTCTGTGTTACATTATTGCTGATACTGTTACCAGATGTGAAATAATTTTGTGTTTTGTTTTGCTTAAATAATTTTAGGCAAAATAAGTTTTACTTCAGCTTAAACCCTTCAGTCAGTGTGTTTTATCTGTTGGACCGAATAAACTGCTGCTACTACTACTATCATACAAAAACTACAGATTATGATATATTTTTTTCTAAAAGATAAAAAACATTCTTTCAGCTATCAGTTATTTTTAATGGGAGCAATTCCGTTGTACAACTACTTTTAGCTTGAAATGATTCTCAAGTTACAAAAAAAATAAGCGCCCCTCTTCTAGGTGACCAGCCTCCAGGAGAGTGACATAATGTTTTATTTTTATGATCTAATTCAGCCATTCCTAAAGTCCTGGACATCGCGACCCCCTTATCGATCCAAAAATCTCTCTGGGCCCCCCAAATCATAAAAATGAACTCTATTCTAAGGAATGTTGATTTGAATATTTTATTTCGAGCTAAAGAAGAAAAGAAAACAGAAATATATATATATACATAATAAAAGAAAAAATAATTTACATTACAGCTCGAAAAGGAGTGGGAAGAAGACAAGCTTATTGACTCCCACCCCTGTTCATAAACTTCAATAACAATAACTAACAACAGTGCATATTTCTTACCATTTTACAAAACAACTATCAACCGAGTTGGTTACATATTAACAAATGCGACACTGCATTATACCAGGTCAACATTCACAGTATCTCACACGCTACAACCAGTGTATTATTTCTGTCTCCCATACAGAATTCATTACCATGTTGGCATTACCGTTATTCACCATCACCATTACAACCCATATAACATTACTCTGTATCAAAGTGTTTGAATGATACATAAAACACTCCACATTTATTCATGAAAGGTACAGTAATCGCAGACTGATTGATGTTCATGATAACAAGAATGGTCTTAATGATATGTGTTAAAAGGGATTCGGGGCTTTTCTTTCTTTTTCTTCTTTTCTGTGACTGGACCAGCTGCCAGAGGGGAGCAGCCCCGAGCAACCAGACCATCATTTGTTAAGTGTCCTATACTATGCATTAAAAGAGACAAATTTAGGAGTCTGCTGCCAGAAGAGGGTTTCCTCGAGCTGCCGGCCCCCACATGTCTGCCCTATACTATGGGTTATGTTGAATGCGGAGTACATAGATATATGCATGTTTTACTTCTAAGAATTTATTTCCTTTATATTACCATCAGCATCAATAGCAGTACTGCTGTCTGAATCGATTGAGTTGGATTCTAAGAATAATCCACAGATTGTTAGGTATTAATCCTAGACTGTTGCATTTAAAGTTTAAAGTTAAAATAGTGATGATAACAACACAACAGCAATAGCAATAACAATGGCAATAACACTTTGTGACACCCATTAGCAATCAAGTACCCATTTCCTCCTTCTGGTACTTTGACCATACCATTTTTTTATATCTTGATTTGAAATGATGAATATTTGGACATTGTTTATATTCTGCCCCCAATTTGTTCCAGAGTTTAACTCCAAATACAGACACACACATACTTTTCCTAGTGGAAGACACTGCTTGAACCTTAAAGTTATCACACCCCCTCAGGTTATATCCCCCTTCTGTGCGTGCAAAAAGCATTGGTATCCTTGCAGGTGTTCTATTATTTTACCGCTAAAATTCCATAAAAAGCAACATCTAGCAATGGTGGTAAAGCTAAATACTAACTAAAACTATGACGTTTCTCCAAATAAATGTATTTACCTTTTTAAGATAAATTTTTTTCAATGTAGTTGTTGTGTAGACAAGCTTTGGGGGCCCCCCTGTAGTGTCTCTGAGGCCCACCAGGGTGCCCCGGACCTCACTTTGGGAATCACTGATCTAATTATACCTTAAGACCGTTCCCTTCTTGTTAATTAGAATGTCGTGGAAAAGTTCATTTATTTTTGTAATACTGTACAACTTAAAATGTGAAACTATCATATGATATAGACTCATGACATGCAAAGTGACATATGTTAAGCCTTTGTTATAATTTTGATGGTTATGGTTTACAATCCATTTTCAAAATATTCTAATTTACTGATATGTTTTATTTGAGGGTTTTACAAGCTGTGAGCCATAATTATCAAAATTATAACAAAGGCTGGATTTATCTGACTTTGCATGATGATTTTGGCTCAGCTTGTAAAAACCAAATTCAAAATCTCAGAGAATATTGTGAGAAGGGACTATATTGTCAACCTTTTTCAGCTAATTAATCCAAAACACCTGCAAATGGTCTCTCAGTGGTTCAGTAGTTCATCATCATGGGGAAGACTGCTGACCTGACAGTTGTGCAGAAACACATCATTGACACCCTGAATAAGGAGGGAAAGGCTCAAAAGGAAATGGCAAAAGAAGTTGGATGTTCTCAATGGGCTGTATCAAAGCAGAAAGTTAAATAGAAGGGAAAAGTGTAGAAGAAAAGGTGCACAAGCCACAGGGATGAGCGCAGTCTGGAGAGGATTGTCAGGAAAAGGCCATTCAAAAGTGTTAAAATATTCTAATTTTGCGAGTTTAAGCAGATACAAGGTAGCAGTAGTTAAGCGGTTTGTAGACGACTTTCAAATTATTTGTTTACACATGTATTGATGTGTCAATAATTAGGAATTTCAAAACTCTTATGGCAAATGTACGCACATGTGTATGCAAAATTAGGATAAAATCTAATGATTGAGTACTGGGATGTAATCCTCTGATTTCAGGAAAGTAACTGTATTCTAAATACTCACAAAGGAAAGTGAAACTTTACCAGAATACAGTTACTTCAAAATGAGTATTCTAAATACATGTATTTAGTTACTCCCCAACACTGGCTACAACACAAAAGCACTTGAACGCAACGTACTCGTACTTTCCATTTCACAACTTGAAAGGACCATCTTTACCAGAGCACTTGAAGGCAGCACACCCCCTCCTTCACACATGGGCAGTCATCGTCACCACACGGTCAGTCTCCAGGAACAGCAGCTGTGTTTCAACTCCTCTTTGGGTTCCTGACCACGGTAAGTCTTTATCTGATACATAACGAATCCAAATGTTTATAATTGCATTTTTTCAAATATTGGTGTGCTATTAACGAACAGATTATATATTTTCATGTTGCCTATAGATTATCTTGTACAAGGACCTTTTACGCTGCTCACACATGACTCAACGTAAAAGGCTGATTCTCTTTGTCTTAGGGCCTTAAAGAAACCGCTCCCTCACCGAATCATAGTAAGTAAAAGTAAAATGGCCGGGGCATTCAGACCACTCGGCCGGGGAATTCCGTTTATTATATTAGATCCATGGGGAATTCGGACTGGGGCATTGAGAGCAGGGGTGTAGGTAGCTGGCTCCATGCCTGTCCATAATATTGTTTCAGCTCATGTTTCAAATTCATCAGGCATCAGAATAGGCCTATATGTCTGCCATCATACAGTGCGATTATATACTCGTATTAATACTAATTTACAACCAAGATGAGAAAAAACAGTGTTCACTGGACGTCCGAAAGGCGACATTTTTTTTCCTAGGCTGGGAAAGGCCACATTTGAGAACAACCCTAGTTTAAACTGATCCAAACTACCCGTAGATCTAAACCTAACCCTTAGCGCCCGAAAGGTGCATTGTTGTCAGGCATGGACACAGCCAACCTCACCTCCCCATGGAGATACGAGCCGAAAGTTTATTTTTAATCTCATTTGCATCTGTTATCCTGTGATTTTTGTATTTATTATTAATTTTTTTAATTATTATTTTTTGTTGCCAAATGGAAAGTATTAAAAGCCAGGTGTGTTGACTGCGGTGTAACCTTTCCTGAGGTGTACATAGACTGTACAAATAATAGACATCTCCTCCTCACTCCTCCCCGTTTACCATAATGACGCGTTCGAGGGGGAAAATCATGGCGGATTTACAGGCTCTTCCTCCCCAGCTCTGATGAAGCATGTTCCTAATTAGGGCGGGATCTTCACTGTAGACTCGGCCCTTGCGTGACGTGTACAGTCCGACCCTCATTAAGCACGAGATTTCTAAAATGTATCCTACGATAACCAGCCCGGTGCCTCCGATTGTGTCTAACCCAGCGTAATCACAGGAGGAATATCTAGCTGTAGACAGTGCCAAAAAATTAGGCAAAGTTGTTTTTAACATGTCTAAAGTGCAATGCATTCCAATGGGGGACTAGCGGCTATATGGCGGTACTATAGCAATGGCGGCCTCCAGTGTCGTCGTCACAAAGTAGAGCAGCCAGCGGCCATTGGCGGTGTAGCATTGTTTGGTATAGCTGTCGTGGCTGTTTCATTAGTTGTGCTATGGCTAACCTGAGTTGGAACTTTACTTTGGCTAATGTTCACCTTTACCTTTGAATGCAGACTGATTCGTGGGTATCAAGCTAACGCATTGGCATTCTTGTCTACCTGTAGGTTATAGTGCACCTCAAAATAATGTGATTGTTCTCTCTCACTGTTCATGCACGTACTATTTACTTATGTTGAATGACGTGAACACAATAAAGGAATACGGAATGAAATTATGCCTTTACATTGTGTTATACTTGATGGTATGAGTAGGGATTATTGTAGCCTACTGTATTTGAATATCTTCAAGACAAGCCATGAAATATGTAATTTTATTCCGGGAAAAGGCTAAACAATATGGCAGTGACAGTAATTGATAGAATGTGATATATGACCAAAGAAGGCACAAGCATACAATATTTCAATGGCACTGGTTCAACATACTGTATATTGTCTTATCTAATGAGGACTTATCGATTCTTCAAAATATTTCACATGGTGCAGCGCACTATACTGACATCCATTAAACACATGCAGCTCCACAGTGAATTCCTGAATTGTGAACTGATGACGTTTCTGGTTATGATTTTGAAACCTTTTTGTTTTTTTATGTCAACGAATTTGTCCTGAAACTTCTCGGGAGATATTGTCACTGTATGGACATTTTCCCCTGGTAACTTGAACGAACAAGGGCTCGTATTTAATTTGAAGGGATTTTATGTGGGGCGAGAGTAAATATCTTTAACCAGTGGTGGCGTAGATGCAGTGACGTGCGGTCAGGGGAGGCAGGTGAGGCCAGGCCTCACCAGTCATCATGGAAAAAATTTAAAAATACAATAAAATTTATAAAAACAAGTCCCTTCTCTTAAGATGATTGGGATTTCCTATGATTTTAATCAATCTCGTGGTTAAAAAATGCCCAAATGTTTTATCAGTTGTCGATATCATGTAAAGAGGGCGGAGCTGCGGCGAGCCTCCAGCGTCCCGCACATACTTGAGCTCGGCTCATTCCCTCAGCGCTCTGTCCCATTCGGGGCTTTTTTCGCCCCCTAAAAGTAAAATACATTTGTAAATGGGTTTTGTTGGGCGCGTTGGTTTTCTATCACCTGGATAAAGAATCAGGCATAAGAACAACTTGTTTAACCTGTTCATTTGACTTTAAATCGCGCTTTGATAGTCCCGAAGTGAGGCTCGCCTCCAATGCATTGCCCTGACGATACGAGGGGGGCGCTGTGTGCTACACATTTCTACAAAACATGTGGACAACAAGTGAAAACCAGCCTGTTTGATTATTCTGCACGGTTTAGGAGAGGCAATTTAAACGTAAAGGAGTCAGTAAAAGGGAAAACTGATTAGGCTGACATTTTATGGATGTAGACGAGTCTTTATACTGAAAATGTCGCCACTGTCACGCGTCGCTTGTTTGGAGCATCAGGATTGGGGTACGAGTCCTGGTCAAGTCCACTATGTTGTCTATTAATTTTTATTTGCAATATCGTGAGAATGTATTTTATGTTTAAATGTGTTGCTATTGAATGATATACCAGAGACGGCAAGTTGTATTTTTTTCCTGCAGTTTTGTTTACTTATTATTTATTGGTTTACTTATATTGGAGTCAATAGCATGTGCCTCACCAGCAACAAGCCTCACCGCACGTCACTGCGTAGATGGTAGAGTGGGTTGTCTCGTGCACAGAAGGTTGGTGGTTCGATCCCCAGTGTGTCTTTGCCTCCTTGGATTTATTTATTTGCTGTTTGTTATCTTTTCCTGGATGCTTTTATAATTTATTTTCACAATTTAGCCAATATTACGTACATAACAAGATCTAGATTCCTGGGAACAGAAATAATGGTTGATGCTTCTGCCTAGGGATGGGAATTGATAAGATTTTATTGATATCAATACCATCAATAATTTACCCTATCGATTCAATTCTTTATCGATTCTCTTATCGATACCTAACTTGTCTGTGTGTTGGGGAAAAGCAAGGAATGAATGTGCTTTCGATAAACTCTATCAAAAAAGACACATTGTTAGTTTTCCCAAGAAAAAATATTCATTAAATTAAGCAAGTTTCCAAATATACTGTGGCTCCTGCTGGCACTCAGCCTGCCTGGCATCCTCTAAAATATAATGGTAACATGTGTACAACAAGTGTCTGTAACTTGTAACAGACTGATGCTGTTTTGTAACACCTAAACAACGGGACTCGGTCTCAGCCCAAACCCTACAGATTTTCATCTATTTCTGCTTCATCCGGCGCTACATTCTCCTTCCCCTGTCCGTGTGAACTGCTTCTGCTGCAGCCCGTTAGCCAGAGCTGCGAGAGATCAGCTGATCCGCTCATATAGCGCACTCATAGCGGGGACGGGAGCCGCTCACAGTGCGCATAGGGCGGGACAGGCAGCCGCAGGCTCCACTCTGAGCCCCGGGCCTGAGCGGGGGCTGCCGAGGTGCGCTCAGACCGGGCACAGACAGTCTCGGACCCGGGCTCGGAGCACAGCGGCACGGGGAGACAGCGAGCGCAGCAGCGAGGCACTGAACCTCGTGTGTCATGTCAATAGCGACGTATCGAAAGTTTGTAAAGAAACAGCAATACAGCGCAAATAGCGAGTGTTAGCAGCAGCAAAGCGAAAACGTAGAACTGACACGTTTATAACAATGGACTGTTTTAATTGACAACACTCTTTCGTCTCTCGTGAACGCGCAAAACGGAGGGGAAAGGCGGAGCGGAGGGCTAAGGGGTAGAATTGAGATTGGGCAGATGTTTCCCTGCTTACTTTGAAGCAGCGTCAACAGACTCGGAGAACTATGTCATTACGCACGTGCGTCTAGCTCCGCGGCGCAAAAAGAGTGTTTTCAGAGCGGGAGCATCGATAAGAGGGATCGATAATGAAGTAGACGTCCGGTTCCAATGCTTTGCTCAAACAGAACCGGGTCTACTTGTAGAACCGGTTCTCGATTCCCATCCCTACTTCTGCCTGTATGTCTCACAATTGGATGTATTAGCCTATAGATATTGACAGCTTGCACGTGAGCCCAAGGCCATATCCCCTAGTTTACTGTAATTAAAGCCGTCTGTTATTCAAATGTAATTTATCATGGCGTACGTGAAAGTGTATCTGCTTGAGGTGAGCCTATTGAGGTGTATGGCGCCATCTAAAGGACTTATAAGGAGGTGTCCTTTACAGTGGCGCCTCCAGAAATTGTTCATAGGGGTGGCCAGATGGGGCCACTTAAATCTTGGGGTGGCAAACCAAAACTATCAGCCATAATTTCACAATTGTATTTACTGTTGTAGAAAAGTATCAGAAAGACTTAAGGAAACGTCTACTGCTATACTTTGTTTTGTTTTTTTATATTTAATGTTACTAATGATCCAATGATCCAATGGCCAATGGGGTGGCCACGGCCACCCCTGGCCACCCCTGGTGGCGCCACTGGTCCTTTAGTCTTTACAGGACTGTCCTGCGACACGCCGATAAACAAACCCGAATTAACCCTGCCCACGTTGATCCTCAACACCGGCGTCTCTCTTACAGCATTTTTTAAGAGAGAGAAACTTCCTCTGCTTAATAGGAAATATTCACCTTTGATTGTCCTAAAGTATAAAATAGTTTCCAAGGTTTTTATAAAAAACACGTTACATGTACATGTTAGAGAGGTGTCTCTCACCCAGCAGGTTTTGGGGTTAGGGTTAGTTTCCACGGGCGTGAATACGAGTGGGACTTTGTAGTTGCCTCTGTGACTGATTGGTGCTGATTTTTTTGTGTGCTCATGGCTTGTTAGTTGATGTTGCTAACCGCAGGCTTATTGATGCTGTAACTTTTGCCACTTTTCCTAAAGGCTGGGGGAGCTTGGCCGGCACCGCATGCAACTTTTTTGAATTGAAGCTGAATTTCCGTCTTTGACCACACCTGCTTTTTCCTCCGCGGTGGCTAACCCGGGGTGGAACATTATATCCCCACTAGTGGCAGATTTTCCCCGTCCAGTTGTGGTCAAGGCCTTACAGGAGTTTTTGGGCATGGTGAATTTTTACAATAGGTTCATTCCTCGCGCTGCCCACCTCCTACAGCCGCTTTACGATGCTTTGCGTTCACGTAAGGCCACTGACACCGTCGTCTGGACACCGGACCGGATTGTTGCTTCTGATGGAGCCAAGTCTGCGTTAGCTAGTGCAGCTCTCCTCGCTCACCCGGATCCAGATGCTCCCATCGCCCTGACAACCGACGCTTCCGACTTAGCTGTTGGGGCTGTTGTGGAGCAGCGGGTGGTGTCGAGATTTAAAATGTATCTTTAGCTACCTCTTATGAATTGTATGCTAAATTGTATGTAAGGCTTCAATTTCTCCTTTAGACTAGTGGCACCGGAGAGGTCACAAGGCCACTGAGCTTGAGGGGAAGTAAGGGGGGCAGCCTGGTTACTGGGTAAAGGAGGCTGTTATCTGTTGCAGCACAAGGTCTCCAGATGCTATCTAAGCTAAAAGAATGTGCTTTAAGGTAGAGGATGAGCAGTTAAGGATATCAGGTTTCTCTTTGTGTGCATTGAGTGGGCGGAGCTAACAATCAAAGAAATACTTGGGAGAACGGAGTTTTAGTTAGACTTTTTCCAAGCAACTGAACAAGCAACTTGTAACATCTATCTCCAATAAAAGAGCCTTCTGAGAACACGTTGACCTTCTGATGTCTTCTGATGCCTGCTGATTTCTTCTGAACACCTTTTGATGTTCATCTGTTTTGTACAACAAGACCAGGAGTCAGATTGCGATATTTTTGTCTGCCTTAAGCTCTTTTTTAAATTCATAGTGGCAGACGCGTGGCAGCCTCTTGGGTTTTTTAGCCGCAAGTTGCGGGATTGCGAGCGTAATGTCGTGTTCATTAATGGATGAAAAAGAAAACAAAGACTCGGTCAATTAAAATCAATCAAAAGTTTATTCCCTGAGCGATACAATTCTAACACAATTTAGCTGACCGCTACGCTGTCCCTATCACACACACACCGGCTTACATGGGCAGTCCGACCGCGGGTCATCTCCCTATGCCGTGGGCGGCACGGTAGCGCAGCGGTTAGCGTTCGTGCTTCACAGCTAGAAGGTCCCAGGTTCGATTCCCACCTGGACGGGTCCTTTCTGTGTGGAGTTTGCATGTTCTCCCTGTGTCTGTGTAGGTTTCCTCCGGGTACTCCGGTTTCCCCTACCACTAAAAACATGTGCAATAGGTTCCCCTCTGGGGCCAGGACTCCCCTGAAAATGAGATTCTTAATCTCAGTGGGACTCTCAGGTTCCTTCCTCGTCTGTAATCTGACTCCGTGATGTTGCTTCCAGGGTTAACCAAAAGTCCAGATCAGCTCCCTGGAATGTCCTTCTTGCCAAAACTCCCAACCTTTGGACCCTGCCCCCAGGGCTTCAAACAGTAAGACAAAGGGCCGTAAAACCCCCAAAAGACTGTCACACCTTGTTGTAAAAAGGCATAGAGTTTTAAACCACCAGTATCGACTAAAACAGAACACATGATCAATACACCACACAGTTATATATAAAAATCAACACAATAACATAATAAAAATATATAGAAATACTTCCACATTATATAAAAATATCTCCACATAGGTCTGCTGCGATAATTACTATATTGAGTTATCGCTCGATAAGTAAAATGAAGGACGATAACATTTTTAGTCTCGGTAAATGCACGTGCTGCTTGTGCTTAAAATAAGTACAGAAGAATCAACGCTATCACACCGCTGAGTGAGCGGAGCGTCCATCCAACCCGTATCCTCGCATGTATCCAGATAATTTATAGATCAGCGCTGCTTTTGGAGAGAGGCGGGGTGTAAACAAGCTTTTTCAAGCTTTATATCATGTTATTATGTCATTCCCTCATTAAAAACATGCCTGAAGTGTTGCCATGGCTCATTCACATATTTTTGAGTAATCAGTAAAAACTTAGACGGCAGCCATTTTAGGTGTAGCTATGCCTCAGTCCTCCTAGGAACGCCCCCACCTCCTGGAGACGCCTCTAGACCTTTCGTCACCAGCCAAGGCACCAACCACTGCTCCTCAGCTCAGCAGAGCCCCCTCCCAGCATGTGAAGCGCAGATGTAAACAGTCAGTCATCATGGAGGATTAGCTTCATGTGTTGTAAACTGTAGCTACAGCAGCTCTGAGACTTTCAAAAACAGTGTTTCTTCAGTTTCATCAGTGTTTCTTTTACATCAACACCCAGGATTAAAACCGGTGACAAGAAAACGTATTTCCATGACGGGATCTGCGCTGGGAATGCGTTTGGGCCTTGATGATGCCCTGATAGCATTCCCTCCGGAGAAAGCTAATTTTACAAGCTTAAAGCTCCAGTCATGACGTGAAAACGAGAAATATGCACGAATAAAGTCCAAACAGCAGTTATTTTTCAGGCAAGAGCCCATTCCAAGCCTGCGGTGTGGAAAGTTCAGCTGCTGGATCAAATCATATCCTGGGTGGTCATTGTTCACAAAGTGATAAAGCGTAGCTCCTTTCCAAAAGTAAAAATTAAGATGCACCAAAAATCGATTAGTTTCTATGCGTGTGGAGGAAACTAGATGAAAACAGTAGTGTTGTTTAGATGCCACAGCAGCGCGCTGAAGGGGGCGTGTCTTAAAGAGACAGAGGCCTATTTCAAGACGTTCAGTACAGCCATTTTGAGAGAGCAATTTTATTCAAAGCAGTTATTTTAATTTACTGTATATACAGACCAACATAAGGTTGCGTCATCATTGTAGTATGCTATAGACTGGTGCTATGTGATTGAAAAAAGCATAATACCCCTCTTTAAATAAACCTTTCGTCCTTCATAAAAGTGTATGAAGTTTATTTGTGTGTGTACAGTTGACAAAGCCGTATAATAAGCGGGATAATGTATAGAACGCCGGTCATCAGGAAAATACGTACCTTCAGGGCGAAACATATTTACATATTAGAGCTGGGTGATTTTGTTTTTGTTTTTATTGTATCTGCGATAAAAAAAAAAAAGAACTCGAGTTACGATTCGATTATTTTTTTTCATCCCCATTTAAAACAAAATAACTGCGAACTATAAATATATTTAAAAAATATATATTTATTGTATTTAATTAAAGTGAACCAACATAAACAAAATTGCAAAGGCAAACCCTTTAACTAAAAAGTCACTATGCAGTGTGCAACAAAGATTGTTAAGCATCCAAATTATTTATACTGTATTTGGATGAAGCTAATAAAAACACAAAAATCTTGAGGTAACTGAGGCGCATTGTACAGCAGGACCTTATTCCTCTAAGCAAAGGGCAGAGAGCTTAAAATAAAATATCTAAAAACAAAATCTAAGAAAATCGTTTATTTTTTTTATTTTTATTTTTTTTAAATATTAATCGGCTTTTTCCCAGCCCTAAAATATATAACACTCACTCTATCACTCTCTCACACTCACACACTCACAAAGAGCCTGATCGCCCCTCGATTAGTTAGTGGCTGGAACTGAGAATATGCTGGGAGTTTGACCTGAGTGAGCTAGAGGCAATATTTGTCATGTATGCTGTGCCATGAAGGGCTTAAAAAAAAAAAATGGCATAAGAAATATGAAGAACTTAAAAATTACCATATTCTACAATCGTATTGTTTTTGCATTGTGTGGTTCTGGTTTTGCTAGAAACAAATTAGAATGAAATGCTGGCATATGAACAGGAATAATTTTATGTGAATGTTTGTTTCATGATAAAATTGCTAATGGGACACATTGCACATTACACAGTAACAAATAAGATTGTATTTTTTTAAGGTACATTTCAGCTTTAAATCTAAAGGCTCAACTCGCTCTGAGACCTGGCTCAACGTACCCCGTCCTTGGGGTAAAGTGAGCCTCAAGACGGCCATTAGTTTCAATGCCTTTTCTTGAAAAGAAGCCAGATTAAGGTATATTATAGACCTCTATTCCTCACTCCTCCCCATGATTAATTACCACAGTTGAGAGGGAATCCCATGGATCTAAATACATAGGCTATGTAAAATAGTTACATTTTAATTCAGTTATTAGAGTTATTATTTGTGTATGTTACTTGCTGGACAAGACTTCATTATTAGTTTCTGCCCAAACAGCTTCTACTAGTCCTTGCAGTAACTCCGAATGCTATGACATCATATGCATACCCTCTTAAAGGAGCTATTCCTGATTTTACCTCTAGGAATGGAATGAAAATTATTTTATCCTCCTTTAGTATATTGTAAACTCAAACGTTTGTTGGGAAAACGGTGTGCACCAAATTATAAAACATTTGTATCAATTTCATGAACGTTCAGGCTATTTTTCTAGCATTTTTGTGAACGTGACCCTGAAAAGTGACCCTGCAAGAAATATGCCTATAAACTTGTCTCTGTAAAGAATTTGGATGCTACAAATGTTTTAGGAAAGTTATGAATGAGTTTGGACCACAACGAACATAATTTAGTGGCTTCCCCTTTCATTGTTTGCAATAATAATAAAAAAAACAACAGGTATAGGCTTTTAAGTCTTTAGTGATCTGAATACAACAAACCATCATGTTGACTAATTGTGTGTCTGTGTTCCCTTTTTGCAGACCTGAACCACCTAAACGGTAAAGATGGAAAAGCGCAACTGTAAATCTCACTTGAAAACCCATAGGAAGCCTTTTACCTGTGATGAGTGTGGAAAGACATTTGGATTTAGAAACGCTCTGTTAAATCACAAGAGAATCCACAGTGAAGAGAGGCCATACAAATGTGACCAGTGTGACAAGGCCTTTAAAATGTCAGCACACCTCAGCAGTCACAAACAAACCCACACAGGAGAAAAACCCTACAGCTGTGACCAATGTGGGACTGAATTTGCTCAATTGGGTAATTATAGACGGCATTTGATAAGTCACACTGGTAAAAAACGGTTCAAATGTGATCAGTGTGAAGGCATTCACTTCAAAAGACAATCTCCAAAGCCATATGAGAATCCACACAGGTGAAAAACCATACAGCTGTGATCAGTGTGGGAAGGCATTCAGGTGTGTCGATTCCCTAAAATCACATAGGAGTGTTCACACTGGAGAGAAGCCATTTGAGTGTGACCAGTGTGGAAAAACATTTAGGCTCAGAGGCACGCTTATACGTCATCAACGTATCCACAGAGAAGAGAGGCCCTATAGGTGTGAGCAGTGTGGTATGGCCTTTAAACAATCAGACAACCTCAAAAGTCATTACAGAGTCCACACAGGAGAAAGGCCTTACAGCTGTGACCAATGTGACAAGAGATTTAGAAGCTCATCGGACTTAAAACACATAAGAGAAGTCATTCTGGAGAGAGGCCACATAAGTGTCAACTGTGTGAATGGACATTTGCTCAGCTATCCAGTTATAGAAACCATATGAGATCTCACACGGGAGAAAAACCATATGAGTGTGATCTGTGTGGGAAGGATTTTAGAGACTGTTCCACCTTGAAGCGGCACAAAACTATCCATACTGGAGAAAGACCATATGAATGTGACCAATGTGGAAAGTGTTTTTCTTTATCAGCAAATTTCAAACATCACATGAGAATCCACACTGGGGAAAAACCGCACAGCTGTGATGTTTGTGATCAGACATTTAGACATTCTTCTAACCTAAAAAGCACAAGCGCATCCACACTGGAGAAAAACCATATGAGTGTGATCAGTGTGGAACAACATTTTCTGATCGGAGCTCACTTAATAGTCACAAAGTCGTCCACAGAGATGAAAGGCCGTACAAATGTGACCAGTGTGATAAGGCTTATAAAAGTCAACTGACCTTTCCCGACACCTACAATCCACGCAGGAGTAAAACCGTACCGCTGTGAAGAGTGTGGAAAGGAATTTGCTGATTCAGGTCATCACAAACGCCACTTGATAACCCACCTTCGAAGAAAACGTTACCACTGTGACCAGTGTGAGAAGAAATTTGCATGTTTAGAATATCTAATAATGCATCAGCAAATCCATTCGGGAATAAAACCGTACGTCTGTGATGTCTGTGGAAAGGCTTTTACTCGATTAAGTGGAGTTCGAGTACACACCAGAAACGTCCACACTGGAGGCAAGAACAGGCCTCAAGGACAAAATGACAAAGGCCCCAAAGAGAAGAAAAGTGTGATCAAAGAACCATCTAAGATTCAACCAAAAGCTAAGAACAAACTTAAGGAACTGGAGATAAGACTTCACCGTGTCACTGTGCCTGTCAGACCAGCAGGTGGTGCCACGTTACAGATTTATATGTAGCTTTTTATACTGCTTATTACACTGTTTCTATTGTGCTGTAAAGGCACAGTATCATGAGTTAGTAGTTTTAAAAAAATACATTTTATAGCCTTATAGTGTCTATGTATTTTAAAGCGATATAATGATTTTGAATAGGGGTCTTATTGATCGTATTTCAGCTAATGATGTACAAGCTTTACTCATGAATGTGGGATCTGTCTTATGTTGTGCCTTGTGTTCTGTTGTGGGATTTGACATCAGGGTTTAGCGCAATCATTATTTTATCAATATAAACGACAAACTATATACTATTTCACATAGTTTGAGAAAGAAAGTTGCACTGCTTTCTTTTGAGACAATGGTTGCGCAGGTGATCTTTTGATACACATGTTTATGATAGATGTGTTTCCTTACGAAGGGTTAGTTTATGAAAATACTCAGCCAATAAAAATATTGTGCTGAGGAATGTTGAGTTGAAAATGTTTGTCGAAGGACAGGTTCAATTTTGTTTGACCAGAAATGGCAAGAAAATGTAATTCTCCTCTGTTACATTATTGCTGATACTGTTACCAGATGTGAAATAATTTAGTGTTTTGTTTTGCTTAAATCATTTTAAACCCTTCGGTCAGTCAGAAATTATGAAGATGTTGTTTACTGTGTGTTTTATCTGTTGGACCGAATAAACTGCTGCTACTACTATCATACAAAAACTACAGATTATGATATATTTTTTTCTAAAAGATAAAAAACATTCTTTCAGCTATCAGTTATTTTTTAATGGGAGCAATTCCGTTGTACAACTACTTTTAGCTTGAAATGATTCTCAAGTTACAAAAAAATAAGCGCCCCTCTTCTAGGTGATCAGCCTACAGAGTGACCTGTTTTATTTTTATGATCTAATTCAGCCATTCCGAAAGTCCAGGACATCACGACCCCCTTATCGATCCAAAATCTCTCTGGGCCCCATAAATCATAAAAAAGTGCTCTATTCTAAGGAATTTTCTATTATTTTACCGCTAAAATTCCATAAAAAGCAACATCTAGCAATGGTGGTAAAGCTAAATACTAACTAAAACTATGACGTTTCTCCAAATAAATGTATTTACCTTTTTAAAATGAATTTTTTTCAATGTAGTTGTTGTGTAGACAAGCTTTGGGGGCCCCCCTGTAGTGTCTCTGAGGCCCACCAGGGTGCCCCGGACCTCACTTTGGGAATCACTGATCTAATTATACCTTAAGACCGTTCCCTTCTTGTTAATTAGAATGTCGTGGAAAAGTTCATTTATTTTTGTAATACTGTACAACTTAAAATGTGAAACTATCATATGATATAGACTCATGACATGCAAAGTGACATATGTTAAGCCTTGTTATAATTTTGATGGTTATGGTTTACAATCCATTTTCAAATTATTCAAATTTACTGATGTTTTATTTGAGGGTTTTACAAGCTGTGAGCCATAATTATCAAAATTATAACAAAGGCTGGATTTATCTGACTTTGCATGATGATTTTGGCTCAGCTTGTAAAAACCCAAATTCAAATCTCAGAGAATATTGTGAGAAGGGGCTATATTGTCAACCTTTCTCAGCTAATTAATCCAAAACACCTGCAAATGGTCTCTCAGTGGTTCAGTAGTTCATCATCATGGGGAAGACTGCTGACCTGACAGTTGTGCAGAAACACATCATTGACACCCTGAATAAGGAGGGAAAGGCTCAAAGGAAATGGCAAAAGAAGTTGGATGTTCTCAATGGGCTGTATCAAAGCAGAAAGTTAAATAGAAGGGAAAAGTGTAGAAGAAAAGGTGCACAAGCCACAGGGATGAGCGCAGTCTGGAGAGGATTGTCAGGAAAAGGCCATTCAAAAGTGTTAAAATATTCTAATTTTGCGAGTTTAAGCAGATACAAGGTAGCAGTAGTTCAGCGGTTTGTAGACGACTTTCAAATTATTTGTTTACACATGTATTGATGTGTCAATAATTAGGAATTTCAAAACTCTTATGGCAAATGTACGCACATGTGTATGCAAAATTAGGATAAAATCTAATGATTGAGTACTGGGATGTAAATCCTCTGATTTCAGGAAAGTAACTGTATTCTAAATACTCACAAAGGAAAGTGTAACTTTACCAGAATACAGTTACTTCAAAATGAGTATTCTAAATACATGTATTTAGTTACTCCCCAACACTGGCTACAACAGAAAAGCACTTGAACGCAACGCACTCGTACTTTCCATTTCACAACTTGAAAGGATCATCTTTACCAGAGCACTTGAAGGCAGCACACCCCCTCCTTCACACATGGGCAGAGTTATCGTCACCACACGGTCAGTCTCCAGGAACAGCAGCTGTGTTTCAACTCCTCTTTGGGTTCCTGACCACGGTAAGTCTTTATCTGATACATAACGAATCCAAATGTTTATAATTGCATTTGTTCAAATATTGGTGTGCTATTAACGAACAGATTATATATTTTCATGTTGCCTATAGATTATCTTGTACAAGGACATTTTACGCTGCTCACACATGACTCAACGTAAAAGGCTGATTCTCTTTGTCTTAGGGCCTTAAAGAAACCGCTCCCTCACCGAATCATAGTAAGTAAAAGTAAAATGGCCGGGGCATTCAGACCACTCGGCCGGGGAATTCCGTTTATTATATTAGATCCATGGGGAATTCGGACTGGGGCATTGAGAGCAGGGGTGTAGGTGGCTGGCTCCATGCCTGTCCATAATATTGTTTCAGCTCATGTTTCAAATTCATCAGGCATCAGAATAGGCCTATATGTCTGCCATCATACAGTGCGATTATATACTCGTATTAATACTAATTTACAACCAAGATGAGAAAAAACAGTGTTCACTGGACGTCCGAAAGGCGACATTTTTTTTTTCCTATGCTGGGAAAGGCCACATTTGAGAACAACCCTAGTGTTGGAGCCATTTTAGCCCATGTACACGTTTGATCCTCCTGCCACTGCGTGGCGCTCTGTGTGTGTGAACTCAGGTTATTACCTGCCCTATATAAGGGGGAGGAGGGGCACTTGGGTGTGGCAGTGTGGAGGCAAACGTCTTTTGACCGTGTCTATGTATCTGAGTCCTGAAACCTGTGTATGTATGGATTGCTTTGAGGTATGCAAATAAACCTTTCTGGAACACAGTATTTTTATGGTTCATTGTGGAGGAAGACACGCGTCCGAGACGCCTAATCACTGCTGCCAGAGCGGACGTTTGCACAGGGCAAACGCTGCCCGCTACACCTAGTTTAAACTGATCCAAACTACCCGTAGATCTAAACCTAACCCTAACCTTAAAAACACTAAAATTAATGGGAAAAGCCCTTTCGCATCCTAGGAAAAAAAAATAGCGCCCGAAAGGTGCATTGTTGTCAGGCATGGACACAGCCAACCTCACCTCCTCCAAGCCCCATGGAGATACGAGCCGAAAGTTTATTTTTAATCTCATTTGCATCTGTTATCCTGTGATTTTGTATTTATTATTAATTTTTTTTATTATAATTTTTGTTGCCAAATAGAAAGTATTAAAAGCAAGGTGTGTTGACTGCGGTGTAACCTTTCCTGAGGTGTACATAGACTGTACAAATAATAGACATCTCCTCCTCACTCCTCCCTGTTTACCATAATGACGCGTTCGAGGGGGAAAATCATGGCGGATTTACAGGCTCCTCCTCCCAGCTCTGATGAAGCATGTTCCTAATTAGGGCGGATCTTCACTGTAGACTCGGCCCTTGCGTGACGTGTACAGTCCGACCCTCATTAAGCACGAGATTTCTAAAATGTATCCTACGATAACCAGCCCGGTGCCTCCGATTGTGTCTAACCCAGCGTAATCACAGGAGGAATATCTAGCTGTAGACTGTGCCAAAAAATTAGGCAAAGTTGTTTTTAACATGTCTAAAGTGCAATGCATTCCAATGGGGACTAGCGGCTATATGGCGGTACTATAGCAATGGCGGCCTCCAGTGTCGTCGTCACAAAGTAGTGCAGCCAGCGGCCATTGGCGGTGTAGCATTGTTTGGTATAGCTGTCGTGGCTGTTTCATTAGTTGTGCTATGGCTAACCTGAGTTGGAACTTTACTTTGGCTAATGTTCACCTTTACCTTTGAATGCAGACTGATTCGTGGGTATCAAGCTAACGCATTGGCATTCTTGTCTACCTGTAGGTTATAGTGCACCTCAAAATAATGTGATTGTTCTCTCTCACTGTTCATGCACGTACTATTTACTTATGTTGAATGACGTGAACACAATAAAGGAATACGGAATGAAATTATGCCTTTACATTGTGTTATACTTGATGGTATGAGTAGGGGATTATTGTAGCCTACTGTATTTGAATATCTTCAAGACAAGCCATGAAATATGTAATTTTATCGCAGGGAAAGGCTAAACAATATGGCAGTGACAGTAATTGATAGAATGTGATGTATGACCAAAGAAGGCACAAGCATACTGTGTAAAACCCCCGTATTATTAGAATAGTTGGACTGTTCCATGGCCCCCGCTAGTTGCCGCTAAATGGTACGTTCCACTTTGCCTGGGCTTGTTCAAGCTAGTTCTGCGCAGTATCGTGTGGGGAGCGGTCATGTCAATCTTTGTCCTGATAATGTGCGTGTGCGTGTGCGTGAATATGAACGTAAGTGTACTGTATTGCCATTACTTGTAATAGGTGTGTTGATGTACGTAGTGTAGTTTGCATGCTATTTCATAGTAAGTGCAGCCGCGAGGCCCTCGAAATGCACGTGTTTAGCTGCCCAAGATGGAGGCGCCCATGCGTAGGGCTGGTAGAGTGGCCCTGAGCTAAAATGCAGCCCTGCCCTTGCAGTACATTTCTGTCCATAAGAGGGCAGCATTTGGACAATTTTGAGCTGCCATGTCTTGTGTTTTTATGTCTTTTTAGACATACTATTTTCACTATTTTCTGTATATTATGTTCAAGTGGTTTACTCCTATTATTATTATTATTATTATTATTATAACCACATTGCTACATACTTGTTGATCTGGATTTATTATACATTCGTTAATTGTAATTACTTTTCCTTTTTGCTGTTTTTACAGAAACCACACGTAGCCACAGATAGATTCGGATTGTTGCCAACAACCAATGTAAATAATAAACTTATGGAAATACAAAGCTGTGGATCCCTCCATCATCTCCAGTCACCTTACCTTCTGACGAGGATAGGAATATCAAGCTGTAACTCACCAGACAATTACGCACGCACATTGTTCAGTTCAAATGGTCCTTCGAGCTGGATCTGTTACAGCTTTTCCTAATGGCGACATCCAGATATGATGAAGAAGGCGCCCGTCCCAGGAGAACCCACCGGGTCCCAGGACATCTGGACGACTTCGTTCTGACCTATCCGTCACAACAGCTTAATCCAGTGTTTCCTGATACTGAACAAATATTTCAGTGCATCAAACATCTACTCCAATGCATCCAGGAGTTGGCATCGAGAGGTCACCAGAGATGGAGAGAATACGGAGGATGGAGCAGTATGTAACCCAAGTCCAGGATCAAGTAAGGGAGATACAGAGCACACTGCAAGCGTCTCTAAACCTTGGCCAAAGAGCATTACCAAGACAGCAGTTTCCCCAGGCACGAAGCCTCAGTTGCCTCTGCTCACTATGGGCAATAACCCCCCTACAATAGATCCTATGGGCAGTTTAGAGTACATTCTTCCTTCACTTCCATTAACACCCGGTACTGGAGTTGAGCACTGTGCAGCGGGTCTCTTCTCCCACAGTACAGCCTGTCGATCTCCTCCCAGCTCCGCTGTCAACAGCGCCCACTTCCACTGTAGCAGGAGTTACTGCTCAGCAGCCTGTTTACGTTATTTCTTCTACTCCGTCTATAGCTCGACCAGCTCCAGTGGTATCCATGTCTGCCTTGCAGCTACAAATCAGCCACATCCTCCCTGGCAGCAACAACAAAGAGACTTAAATTGGCCTGCATCACTCCCTACCTGGTCTGCACCATCCAATGTTGCCCAATATGGCCTACCTGGCACGATGCAGTATCCTCCCTCACTGCCACCTGCCATGTCCACTCCAGGTTTCCTACCCTGGACATCAGGCCCACCTCTGAGTCAGCCATATGTTGGTCCAGTACTGCCCCCAATGGTGAGCACGCCGTATAGGTATCAGCCTCCTGTCAGCTCACAGCCTGTTGTATCTCAGAGCATATCACAACAATACGCCTCACCCCAGACTGCACCTGAGAGACCAAACCTGATGGAAATGGCTATATCCTCCTCATACGGCATCCCTAAACCTAAGCTTATCAGCTTCACCACAGGGAAGGAGAGTGATTTTCTCTTATTAAAGAAAGGACTTGATGGAGTATTGGGACCACATCCGCACCTATCCGAGGATTACAAATTCCAAGTATTGTTGGACCATCTCAAATTCCCCGCTGCCTTCAAATTGCAAAGAGGTACATCCATGATCCTATGCCTTTCACCAAAGCAATGCAGGCTCTGCAGCAACGCTACGGCCAGCCCCGACAACTAGTCCAAGGTGAAATTAACAACATTTTAAGGGCCCCTGCAGTGAAAGCTGGAGATGCCCAAGGGTTTGAAGACTTTGCTCTGTCAGTTAGTAGCCTGGTGGGGCTGTTGAGTTCAATGGAAGGAGCAGCTAAGAGTGAGCTAGAGTGCGGCTCTCATGTGGACAGGCTCCTGAGTAACTCCCCTCTCCTATCAGGACAGTTTTGCTGAATATTGCCTCACAAAGGGCATCCTGCAGAGTGGCTCAGCTAACACATATGCTCTCCCTGACTTTGCTCAATGGCTAGAGAGGAAGTCACAAGCCATTCAGATATCAAGAAGAGCTACTGAAGCTACACAGCTGATAAATCTCGCCCAGACCGCAGAGATAAATCATCCAAGCAGCAGAAGCCTCCCTCATCTGTCTACTATGGCACTGATAAGGCCAAACACCTCCTGTCAATAACACCTCTGTCTCCACTGATAATAAGATGCCTCTAAAGGCAAGAAAAGGGAGAAATTCAAGCCTTATTGTCCTTCTGCAGTAGTACAGAACATTATTTGAGCTCCTGCCCAGACTTTAGTAAGTTCAGTACTTCACAGATTGTTACCTGGATTAATGACAATAAGAGATGCTGGAGGTGTGGTCGGGGCCATCAGCCTGACAGCTGTAACCTGAAGAAACCAGTTCCACCTGTGGAGAGCAGCACCTGCAGATCCTTCATGAAGCAGCAGCCAGATCTAACAGTAGTGTTTTAACACTGAGTCAGCATCCAGCATGGTGTATCTAGACCAGGCCACGCACTCCGGTAGAGTCATGCTTAAAGTGGTCCCTGTCACGCTCCACAGTAATGGCCGATCTCTGTCCACACACGCCATTTGGACGATGGATCAGAGAGGACTATTATTCTATCTGCAGCAGTCCATTATCTGCAGTTAGACACCACAGAAGAGTCCTCAAACTACGTACTATTAGACAGGAAGTCTCACAGTTACAAGGAGCAGCTGTTTCCTTTGATGTGAGTGCATCTAGATCCTCTTCAACAAACATCACATCAATAATGCCTTTACTGCTAGGAGCTGAATCTGGCCAAACAGTCCTGCCCTATGGACATACTCCGTCAGAAATACTTTCACCTGGCTGATATTCCCTTTAAAGCATTCAAAGATGTGCAGCCTATGCTCCTTATAGGCTCCGACAACGCACAGCTAATCACTCCTCTGTCCCGTCAGAGCCGGCCATTAGGAAGTCCTGTGGCTTTGAACACCAAGCTTGGCTGGCCATCCAAGGGCCCTGCCACCTTCCTGCATCAACCCTCTGACACCTCATGTCTGTACACATCCCTGCTACCAACTCCCTCTCAAGTGTTGAAGCACAATGTTGAGAGCTGTGGCAGCTAGATGTACTCCCCTTTCGGTCAGAGAAAGAAGCTAGTCGGTCTAAGCAAGATAAGAGGCACTGGAGCTATTGCAGAATAATACTGAACGTAACAGGTAGATGGAGTATCCGCATGCAACTCCCCTGCTGCGCGCGGGAAAAAATGGCCTCCAAACTAACAAGCTGGCCCGAATCAGTAATGGCTCTTCTTACGGTCCCAGAAGAGGCGCCTGGCAAAAAAACCCTGATTTAGCTGCCGTGTACAATGCAGAAATACACAACTGGAACAGCAGGTTATGCAAGAAACTTCACTCCTTGAGGAGGCAAACAGCCACAGCATGAATCCTGTTATTCCCCATCATATTGTAGCATTCATAATAACAAGGCTCCAGGATAGTTTCAACTGCTTCATTTCATATAACAAAGAGGAATGTCTCAACGACCAGCTGTTGCCAGGCCCAAACACTAGGCCTTCTTTTAATAAGTGTTCTTTTGAGATTTCGAGAGTACCCCGTTGCTGTGAGTGGGGACATACGCGGCATGTTCCACAGGTGCGGTCTCCTCCCTCAGGACAGACCTCTGCTGAGATTTGTGTGCGGAGAGATATGAGAAAGAGCGCAGCCCAGACATTTATGAGTGGTGTGTTCTGCCCTTTGGCACCACATTGCAGCCCTGTTGTGCCACGTATGGCCCTGCCAGCGCCCTGTGCAGGACCACAAAGATGGACGAGCGTGTGCTGGACCCGTTCTGCACTCATTTTATGTTGATTAACTGTCTGCAGTCTCTTGTCTTCTCCCTTCACCGGCCTGGCCACTGGTTGGACCAACATCAGAGAGTTGCTATCTTACCCGGCTTTGAAATCAGACAGTGGGCCAGTAACTACCCAGGGGCCATAGCTCATCTCCCCACAGCAGCAAGTCACCTACCTGCGATCTGTGGTTAACCGCTTCACCAGCCAGACCCGCGAAGAACCAACCCTCGCCTGCATGGCACTGTCACAGGACCAGCTCAGCTACAAATGTCGGCCAGTGTCTTCTCATGACCAACTTATTGAGAAACATCTACAGCATTCCTGGCTTCACATACGACCCCATTGGGCTTTATCATTCCTTCACTACCCGGGCCAAACTTATCTGTGCAGCTTCCTTGTGGCAGAGGGACAGGCAATGGGATGAGCCAAATGATGGTGAGCTGTCCAGCAGTGGCAAAGAGTGGGTGAGTGAGTAACAGCTAAGCTGCAAAATATCTGCCTGCCCAGGTGCTACAACTCAACACAAAGCATGGCGCTGTCCAGCTACACATATTCTGTTGATGCATCAGAGCGTGCTTATGGAGCAGTGGCATATCTGAGGTTTGAAACAAACGGGCATGAAGTGCACACTGCCTTTTATGGCCAGATCCACGTGTAGCCCCCGGAAACAACTGTCAATCCCCGTTGGAGCTATTGTGCTGGCACTGGGCATTGAGCCACCAGTTGGTCTAAACTTCTCCTCAGTGAGTTACACTCCCCATCAGTGACCACTACTTTTGGACAACTCTACCACTTGTTAAACTGGATCCAGTCCGGAGTCCTGCCACTAACAAAGTTTTTTCGTAGTAGGCACTCGCATCGCAGAACTTACAGGAGCTTCCACTGAGGCAGCCAACTGGAGATACGTGCCTTCTGCCTCATAATCGCAGATGACATCCCACCGGGGGAAAACCGCTGCTCGAGTTATTCTTGCACCTAGCCAAATGGATGAATGGGCCTCCATTTCTGATACAACCTTCCTGAGCAGTGGCTATTCTACCAGCTGCATATACAGATACTGCGGACAATGGTGAGCAAGAAATCTGCATTCTGTGCTCATGTTGTCACTTAGTCCTGCACAGCCTGATCCTTGCCCAGTACAAACACCTGGCTGAATTAGTGCAGACCACTTACTTGTCCTCTCACGCGGCGGCTGCTCCTCCCATGTTCAGCCAGCCCAGCGCCTCGAGACAGAAAATTCAGCTCCTAATACAGGCACAACTGACAGCTTTCCCGGTTGAGGTGCAGGCACTGAAATTCTGGGAAAGGCGTGCGCACATACAGCCGACCTGACAAACTTAGTCTCCAGATATGATGCTCGACTTGCCTCATTCGAGTAAGGGGTGGCCGCCTCCGGCGAGCAGAGAACGTGGAATTGATTCTTCTGGCATCCTATTGTGCTGTCCCCGGACCACCCCACTATCAGCTCAATCATTAAAGACTATGACTCACGCCTCCTACACCCTGGACCCGAACGTGGTTCTTTGCTGGAATTAAGGCGTAGTGTACTGGTCTTAAAGGGCGCCAGGGCTTGAAGAAGCATCAACACCACGCTGGAGTGTAAGAAGTGAGAGTGAATCCTGTACCACCTAAAATGTCCGACCTCCCTGCTGCCGGCTCCCGCTACATCAGCCTCCATTCTGGTCCACTGGAATTTGACTGTTTCGGCCTTTCATCATTTAAAGATTAGGCAGAAGACAGTGGAAACGCTGGGGCATTATTTTTAAATGTCTACCACCCGCTGCATTTCACCTGGACCTACTTAATGGTATGGACTCCGACTCCTTTTTCTCTGGCCCTGCGCCGGATTCATAGCTCGCAGAGGGAAACCGTTTGAAATTGAGTGACCAGGGCACCAATTCAAAGGTGGTGACAGGGAGCGCAGAGGGCATTTAAAGCAATGGAGCTGCAGTTACAGGAGAAGCTAGCGAGAGAGCATCACTTTCGCTTTAACCCCCCACCATGCTCCACATTTTGGAGGAGCCTGGGAGCGAGAGATCCGCTCGGTTTAAAATCTGCACTTAGGTAGTACTTCAAAAGGCCAAGCTGTTTCAGATTTGTTGCTCACTGTCTTATCGAAGTGGAAGGGCATACCTCAATTCCAGCCGCTGGGATATGTGTCATCTGACCTTGCAGACCATCGACCCTATCACCCCAAATATGCTGCTCATTGGGGCCGGCGAGATGCTTCTCTGCCTCAAGCAGTGTATGGCACAAGAGAACAACTCGGGAGGCCAAGTGGCGCCACAGCCAGGTCATAAGTGACCATTTCTGGACTCAGTTTGTACTCAGCCGCTACCCTTGCCCTGACTGCAGCATCGCCAGAAATGGCAACAAAACTACTCCAGCTCTGACAGTAGGACAAGCTGTCATGGTAGTGGACTCACAGCTTCCCGGGCGTCCTGGCCCGTGGGCAAGGATAACACAGGTGTTCCCAAGCCCGGATGGACAGGTAACGAGTGGCGGAAGTGACAATTGGGAAAGGCACATTTACAACGGCCCCAGTGTCTAAACTTATTGCACTACCTGAAATTGCCTGTTGACACTACTTAGTTTTACCATGTGGGTTTTTAGTGTTTACTAATGTGCTATGCACATTAGGGGGCGGCTGTCTGTGTAAAACCCCCGTATTATTAGAATAGTTGGATCTGTTCCACATGGCCCCCGCTAGTTGCCGCTAATGGTACGTTCCACTTTGCCTGGGCTTGTTTCAAGCTAGTTCTGCGCAGTATCGTGTGGGGAGACGGGCATGTCAATCTTTGTCCTGATAATGTGCGTGTGCGTTGTCGTGAATATGACGTAGTGTACTGTATTGCCTTACTTGTAATAGGTGTGTTGTGTATAGTGTAGTTTGCATGCTATTTCATAGTAAGTGCAGCGCGAGGCCCTCGAAATGCAGTTTTAGCTGGCCCAAGATGGAGGCCCATGCGTAAGGGCTGTGGTAGAGTGGCCCTGAGCTAAAATGCAGCCTGCCCTTGCAGTTACATTTTTCTGTCCATAAGAGGCAGCATTTGGACAATTTTGAGCTGCCCATGTTCCTTGTTTTATGTCTTTTAGAACATACTATTATTCACTATTTTCTGTTATATTATGTTCAAGTGCGTTTTACTCCTATTATTATTAATTATTATTATTAATTATTATAACCACATTTGCTACATACTTGTTGATCTGGATTTAATTATACATTCGTTTAATTGTAATTACTTTTCCTTTTTGCTGTTTTTACAGAAACCACACGTAGCCACAGATAGATTCGGATTTTTGCCAACAACCAATGTTAAAAATAAACTTATGGAATACAAAGCTGTGGATCCCTCCATCTTCTCAGTCACCTACCTTCTGACCGAGGTAGGAATATCAAGCTGTAACTCACCAGACAAATTACGCACGCACATTGTTCAGTTCACATACAATATTTTTCAATGGCATGGTCAACATACTGTATATTGTCTTATCTAATGAGACTTACCGATTCTTCAAAATATTTCCATGGTGCAGCGCACTATACTGACATCCATGTAAACCACTATGCAGCTCGCACAGTGATTCCTGAATTGTTAACGGATGACGTCTGTTATGATTTTGAAAACCGTTTTTGTGTTTTTATTGTCAACGAATTGTCCTGGAAACTTCTCGGAATATTGTCACTGTATGGACATGTGTCCCTGGTAACTTGGAACGAACAAGGGCTATAACATCATCATATA